>VZRM01000407.1:270333-360540 GCA_013397955.1 Grantiella picta | reverse complement strand
CTTTCTTTTGTTTTTCGTTATCAGTAAATGCTTCCTGATACAAAGTCTGTCTGATTGACTTCACTTCATTCCTGACCACCTAATTAAAGAACTCCTCGCAGTTTCCCTTAGTGGAACGTGACACCTCTCTGCTGGCAAAAATGAGGATACTGCCTCCTGCAGACACCTCTGATAAAATGTGCAAAGTAAAATCCCAATTCCATGAAGTCTTTATTCATATAACTGACTTTAGCCTTTTGATGCAACAAGTATTCATAATTATTCGTCTTAAACACATAGGGCTCAAAGTGCACAGCAGTATTCTCCCCACTCCCATACCAATTTAAACTATATATTGAGGAAAGGTCTTGTCTTACTTTACCAACAGCTCCAAGCACTCATTTTGTCAGCCTGGTACTACAAAATGCCTACTTGTAATACAGATTTTTAGCAGTTGGTTAGGATGTTGTACTGGGAAGTTTCCATGAGGCTGCTTTTACTTACATTAACTTGTTCCTGACTTGAACTAGCACAAGTGTTGATACTCTGGTGTCAACAGGAAACTTCTTTTGTTCTTTAGCCTATATCTTCCTCAGGCAAGGACAGTAGTCAAGCAGCTACTTACTAAGCACTATTCCAACAGTAACACTCTTTGTTCTCTGCTTAGAACTACTGCCTGTCTTATCACCTTAAGGACCTCCTTCAGTTGTAGGTGATGTCAAAGGGAACATTTTGAAGGGCATCAACAACCATTTGCAGATTTTCATTAAACACTAAAAATGTCAGATCCTCTGTTGATCCACTACATTCATAACACAATATGCCTTATCTAGTTCTGTGTATTTTTAAACCTTTTGAAAATACATGGTTTAAGTATGTCATAAAAGCTCTTGGTTATTTTTGATTGCATATATCCATCCAATTTCTAAGAATTTTGTTGTTTCTTTACCATTCTAGTTCTCTTTAATTTACTAAACTCTGTCTTCCATTAATTTTCCTTGCTGAAATCAGGACAGATTTAATCTCATCTCTAACTAATTTCTCTCAAAATATGAGTATATTCCAGTCTCAGTACTACAAAACTGAATATTTTTTCCTTTCAGTTTATGTACTTGAGAATAAAGATGCTTGTTACTGAAATTTTATCATGCTTTCAGAAGCAGACAATGAAATTAATTTAGATAAATGTTTATGTTTATTAACCTGTTTCAGGGTATTTTATCTCAGTGAAATAACAGTGTGGCTCTTGGAGAATAATTTTAATAAAATTGTTGGTATCTGATTCACATTTATTTGAAAAGAATATTGATTGTCACCTTTTGTCTGCATTCCTGCTGCCTAAAATGCCTAAAATACCCTGTGTTCTTGTGACAATGAATGGTGCAGTTGCACTGATGCAGAGTTTAAACTTCAATGCTCACAACTCTTCCTACAAATAAATTGTTTTCGTTTTGATTTGCTGGGTGTATATTATGGAGACTGTTTTGTACATTTTTTAAGTAGTCATTCTCATTCTGTATTAAGAGAGACGCACATTTCAAATAACTGAACTTGTATTTATTTGAAGTAGTCTTTCATTCAGCAAGCACAATATCACAGGCAATTTTTTATGCTTTAGCTGAATGCACACCTTTTTATTAAGTGAAGACCAAAGCTTCTCTTTAGTTAAATCAGAATGTCATATTTGGTGCTTGCTACAGGAGCAGCCTTCAAGTCAAGATAAAAATATATCTAGAAAAGGTAAGCAAGTAAACATATTCTAAAAATAACATTGTTTTTTGCTGAAACCTTTACCTGGCTAAATAAAATCTGTGGTGTTTTGAGGAAAATATTGAGAGGGTTTTTTTTCATTTGACACAGAGCTGCTCTTCAGGGCTCTGAGAGATGGTTTTCAAAATGATGATTTTTGATTCTTATCTTAAGAGTGTCATTTGCAGTGGACAGCACCTTAGAGGATCCCGATGAAATTATCCATTCATTGTAGAATTTTATCTGGACTCCTTCACCGTATTTGCCCCACCATTTGTAATACCTAGGTGCTTAAAAAACTCCCTCATCTTTACAGGGCAGTTCAACAGTATGCTTTGATGGCTCTCTAGGTAGAAATTACACAATATTGAACATTTTGTCATTTAGTATTCACACATTATTTTTATGTAACATCCTAACACACAGATTTTGAGCTAGAAAATCTCCCGCTGAATGATAGGGCAGTAATTTGCATTACAGGGCTCCTCTTGTCCGTTCTGATTAGCAGCAGCATTTCCCTAGTTGCAAGTGTGGCTTGCCATGACGGTTACATGTGATGATCAGTCTTGGTTTTCTGCAAAGTCCCAGGGCATCACACCACTCACACCTTTTAACTAGCAGTTTAGCTAGCATTCTTCATGCAGAAATCCATATTTCTTTTGAATACAAGCTTCTTTGTTAGACATCTCAGAGATGCGAAAGCAAGATTGACTGTGCCTTGAGGACAGACAGAATGAAAACCGTATTTCAGCACCCAGTTTGGTTCACTTGGCTTATTATAATCCCAGTAACAAGAGCATTCAGGCTCTGTGAAGAGAAAATTTAAATGCTGTTTATTAGACTTCCAGTCAAGATTGCTGTACCCCCTTGTCCTTGGACACTGTGCAATTAATTCTCCTGTGTGCTATGCTCTGCTCTGTAGGAGCAGTGGACAAGCCCAGGAGTTGCTGCTGAAGGGCAAACGTGTGGGTTTAGGAGGCTTCAGACCATGAGGGACAATACAGGTCCTGCCTAGGCTTACACTGCAGCAACTGCCACAGTCAAAATCCTCATTTATTTGCCAGAGTAAAGTTGCAGGAAAACAGTGGTTAATCAGACTGAGATTTCTCTCAACTCATATTTCTTATTTGACAGTGCTGCTACAAACACCTGAGAACCTCCAGCATGAAATTTGTTTTCAAATCAGATTTGTTGATCCTTGGTTTTACAGCTTTTCCTTCTCTACTAGATTGCTGTGCAAATTGAGAGTGTTTGACATGATGTGTGCTTGCACCAGCAAGGGACCACATCTCAGCCCAACTCTGAGAGTTTTCACTGCAAGGAGAGAAGCCAGTTCTGTGTTAAAACACATAAAAGCAATATAGTCTTTTTGACATCTTCTGCATTAGGGAGCTCAGTACTCTGGAACAGGTTTGTTGGAAAGCCTCCAGCTTGCATTGCTTGTTGTTGAGTTTCAGGTAAGGAAGCAAGTCTGATTTGCACAGGCAGGGAGAGCAGAAAAAGGATGTGCTCAAACAAGCCAGTTTCTTCATGGATGTCTCTTGGCTGGTGTTTAAAGATATCCAAATCTAGGTCAACTTTGTTCCAGTTCATGCAACCTAAAATAAGACATCAAATATAGCATTGTTTCATCTGAGATTAAGCACACTTGTACAGTCTTTTTAACGTAGGAGAGATTCCTATCCTAACAAGTTTAGCTGTTCGCTTTATGAAAGTTTGTGTTGTCACACACACATAAAAGCTTAATAAAAGCACACAGATTAAGCTACTATAATAATTCGGAATAATAAATCTTCTAAAGAAATATTATAGAATGAGAAAGCATTCTTCTGTTTGAGTCTTCAGAGAGACTGTGTGAGTCTCTCTGTACCCAGAGCTTGGATGCCATGAGCTGCCTTTCAGAATGCACCAGCCTGCTCAGACACTGTTTAAAAAAAAAAAAATTAAAAAAAAAAAAAACAACTAGGGAAAAAAATAATTGGACACATTCATCCTATGGTATGTGTGGCTGTTGTGGCTTGTTATTTGTCTAAGAATGATCACAACAGTACTTGACATTTTATCTAAAATCTATACCAGCATGATGCTCCTCTAATTAGAATGTCTCTGGGTCTTCTGTATGTGTGTGGGTTGTGTGGCTTGTAGTGAAAAAAGTAATCAGTGTGGTGCTCCTCAGCAGTAGCTCCATTCTGCCAGTTTAACATTCAAGTGTTGTTCTGTCTTGCTGTGTTATATATGAGAGACAATTAAATAGAGAAACATAAAATAATTTGGGTTTGAAGGGACCTTAAAGACACTTTAGTTCCAATGACCTGCCATGGGAAGGGACACCTTCTACTAGACCAGGTTGCTCAGAGCCCCAGTTCCGGGGATGGGGCAGCCACAGCTTCTCTGGGAAACCTGTGCCAGATCCTTACCTTCCTTACAGGGAAGAATTTCTTCCAATTTTTAATTTAAACCTACTCTCTTTTAGTTTGGAGCCATTCTCCCTTGCCCTGTCACTCCAGGGTCTTGTAAATAGTCCCTCTCCATGTTTCATGTGGGCTCCCTTCAGGTTCTGAAAGGCCACAAGTAGGTCATCTCAAAGCCTTTTCTTCTCCAAGTTGAAAAATCCCAATTCTTCCAGCCATTCCTTGTAGCAGAGGCTCACCATCCCTCTGATCACCTGGGTTCCTCCTCTGGCCTGGCTGCAGCAGCTCCCTGTCCTTGCTGTGCTGGGAGCCCAGAGCTGATGCAGCACTGCAGGTGGGGTCTCAGCAGAGCAGGGCAGAGGGGCAGAATCTCCTCCCTGCCCTGCTGCCCACGGGGCTTTGGCTGCAGCCCAGCACACGGGGGTTCTGAGCTCCCAGTGCACACAGCCAGGGCATGTCCAGCCTCTCACACACCAGTAACCCCAAGACCTTCCCGACAGGTCTGCTCTTAATCCATTCTTTGCCCAGCATGTATATATAGCTTCTTTAGAGGGGCCAGAGACAATTTTAAAAGTATCTGGATTATTAGAGCATTAAGTGTAAACTACTGTGTGTAGTGATAAGTCCACAAAATTTCTCATATTTTTGTTCTCTTGTCAGTATGAAGTATGTGGTTACTCAATCTTCATTTCTTTCTCTTCTGTTACATGATAATAGGTACTTGTCAGTAATTTTTCCATGCATCACTAGTATGGAATAAAGATTTACCATGCTTGTGTTTTTATTTTCTCTCAAGTATGTTCTATTACAGCTGTTCAGTGGTTTGTATTTCTGAATTTATTACCATTTTTTAAGTCTCCAAAATGGTTTAAAAGTGATATTTTATGGTACAGTAATTATTATTAGCACATGCTCATTGTCAGTTTTAAATTTACTGCTTTAAAACAATATTAAAATATTTGAATTCAAATTATTTTGATTTTTCTCTTCTGAACCTACCCCTGCATGTAGTCCTGTAAGATAAGGGCAATCAATGAGCATGGCAATGCTATGGAAAAATATAGCTCTCATTCTGGAGGGTCTCTTCATTACATAAATTACTTTAATATTCAGACTTTAGCATTCTGATCTGGTAAAATGAAAAATGTTTGAAATCCTAATTTTACCATATTTATTCAAATAAAACTTCTAAAACTTCCAGTTGTGAGTGTCTGTATCCACCTATACTATTCAGATTTCCTGTGAACTGCTATACAAGAGCCCCTGCACAGGTCAGTAAACTGAATCAATTCTTAACAAAAGCCATTTGACTAACAAACTTCCAAGGTAATATCTTAGGTGTAGGTTAGAAGACAAAATCTATTCATGGTGACTTTAGCAACTTGCAATCCCTTCCTACTATGTACAAAAAGAGCCATGTCTCTGATGAGATTTACTTAATTTAGATAAATTTAGAATGCTATCTTAATGAATCTTAATGAATGAGAAGGCGTTTCACAATTGGGTGCATAAATGCAAATCTACACTTTAAAAAAATTATGCAGTTGCATTACTTTCAGGAAATACCCCTCTGACCAAGTATATAAAATTAACTCGTGAGTACATGAAAGGAGAGTAGCAAGGAACAGGAATCAGATTTTCCAATGTGCCTTTTAAATTTTGTTATTGAGTGAGAACCACTTGGCAGAGTTAAAAATTAGAAGACATTTCAAGCACTTGGAAGCCTTAGTTACGTTGAGGATACCTTCTTTCAGAAGACTTATGCAGCATCTCCTGAAGAGATGAAAGGTATCTAAATCCCGTGCAACCAAAGCCCTCTGAAAGAGAAAACACTGCTATATAGATGAAATATCCCTTCTGAAGGCAAACTTGGAGCTCCAAGGGTAAGGTTTTGATGTTACAGGTACAAAAAGTATTTTTCTGCCACACCCCGTGCTGTCTTAACTAATGTTTGATTTTAATGTATAGTGATAAAAACTTGCTGGTGATTTTTTAAGTGAAACGTGAAATCCCCCAAAAGACAGTTGACAAATAATAATAGCTAAATCATGGGGTTTACTGTCCTGTTTCTATTTCAGACTGGTCCTGGATGAACACCATTTGTTAGATTAGCAATTTAAAGGTCTGAGTGCCAGCAGCCTTGATGGTGGGAAGGATGAGTCTGGGCTGGGAAGAAAAGACATCCTGTGGTCCCTGTTAAAGGTATTTTGCTCTGAATTTTATGTATTTTTTAACCCCACCTCTTCTTTCTGGAGAGGGTAGTGTTTTGAACTGGGAAAAATGTGATGTCCATATTGAAGTCCCTATGCCAGTTGTGATTTATCTTTATTCAAACTTAGTGATTAATGGAAAAATAACTGACAAGTAGAGAAAGAGGTGAGGTTTAAGTAACCATGTAAAAGGGTTACACTGTCAGAAGACTTGACATTGGAAGTCTTGGACTTGACATTGGACTTGGCAGATGGAACAGCCATGATATTTTTTGCCCACCATCCATATATAGGAGGAAGACATTAGCTTCGGGTTATAATATTTAATTGCTGATAACACGGCAGTTATAAAAAAATGGAGAAATTATTTCAAAGTAGTTCAATGTTGGTTTTCCTTTAAGTCACATTATTGGTGTTTTGAACTGTTTTGGTCCTTGAATGTAAATTTCATTCACCTGAACATTAACATTTAAAGTCAAATTCAACAAATTGCCAAAGTTGCAATTCACTGCACTGAACTCCTCTCAGTGAAGTGTTTCCTGTACGTTTTTGTATCAACTGCTGTCTTTGTCCCTTTTATGTCAGATGTCAAGTGGAATCATGTATACAAATTTTGTTGTCTTCATTTTTTTAATTTAAAACGTAATTTCAGTCCAAACAAGAAAAAACTGTCAGAAGTGATATAATGTGGAAATAAGCTTTACCAACAATGATACCTGTCAACATTTTATGTGAAAGATGTTACCTACAGGTGTTTTTTTCAGAAAGCAGATATCACTCTTTAGATAAACAATGTCTTTTTTAGTCCCTTGGTGAAAAATGCTGATGGCATTGGTTATCCCACCAATGGGCAGACAATACAGGGGCTCCTTGGCCTGTCAGAACTATTTCTCCATGTCTCCCTGAATCCACTTTTCTCTTTATTAATCAGAAGAAGGGCTTTTGATGACTTTATAACCAGTTGGGGTGAAAAATTGACTGTTTCAGGAAGAGCAAATTTGCTTTTGAACAACAGTTAGTCAATCCTTGAGAATTAGTGCAGCTATCAAATATTTCTATGTAATGTTATGTTGTGTATATACCAGAAGTTCTTTGTCCTTATTTGTTTCTTTATCTCTTTAGTATGTCAGAGAAAACACTTATGTACTCATACCACAGAATCACGGGATTCCAAAATGACTGAGGTTCCCTCCTCCCTACTCAAGCAGGGTCATCCCAGAGCACACACCACAGGGTTGCATCCAGATGGTTCTGGAACATCTCCAGTGAGGGAGACCCCACATTCTCTCTGGGTGATCTGTTCCGGTGTGAGGTCACTGTACAAGGAAGAAGTTCTTCCTCATGTTTAGGTGGAATTTCCTGTGCATCCTGTTTTTGCCCGTTGCCTCTTGTCCCATTGCTGGGCACCACCAAGCAGAGCCTGGTCCATGCTCTGACCCCTCCCTGCAGACACTGACAGACAGGGATGAGGTGCCCTCTCAGTCATCTCTTTTCCAGGCTGAACAGCCCTAGCTCCTTCAGCTTTTCCTCATAAGAGAGATTCTCCAGTCCCTTAATATAGAAAAATTACATAGAAATAAGAGGCGTTTCTTTCAAACCACAAGATACTGATCCTGTTCTTGTATGGGTAGGAGCTTTTTAGACATAGTCATACTAAAGTCATTAGGATCATGTGGGAGATAATGTTATCCAACATGAGAAAGGACATGAGAAGGCTGTAATATGAGTAACGATTCAAAATTTCAGATTGTAGTGTTTACATCTCAAATTATCCATTAAGCCTTCTGGTAGCTTGGTAATTAATTCAAAATCAATAGAGATTCTACTTCAAGGAGCTGAAAGGGAGAAGTGAGTGCTAAAGCGTGAGGGAATAGAGTTATGCAAGGTGACCTATTGGAAACTGTATTCTAAATGCAGAAAATATCATCTATAATTTTTTAAATGTGTTCAGAGTAGGCAATTTAGATAACTAAGTGCATATAATTTCATAGGCAGTTACTTAATTTCTACCTCTATAACAGAAAAAAATGTTTTCCTTGAAGCTGAAGTTTAACAGTACGTGAGCATATCTTTGTCCTCATAACTCTGTGAAAAAATAAAGTGTCTTTTTCATATTTTAAGCATAAGGAGTATAAAAAAGCTCTAGCAAGGTGTAACAGGAATGCAAAACCAGACCAAACTAAAAAAAAACAAGCAATAAAACTTGTCCTAAAAAATGACTACTTCTTCCCTAAAGGTTAAATTTATTATTCAACCTCTGACTTTACTTGCATACATCAATTAAACATTCTATATTTGTAATAAAGGCATGAGAAAACTGCAACACTGAAGGTTTCATCCATTATTCTGATTCCAATCACACTTTTAAAAAAGTATTTAATAAATGTTAGAAATAAAATCACACAGTATACAACTTATTATTATAAATTGTACCTGGTAATGGTAAGTGGAAATACTCTAAACCTTGAAAAGGAAATTTGTTCTCATCTTGTGCATTTAGAAGATATGAGTCATCACCATTCCTTTTTCAATTTACAAGGTCAATTCGCTTTCTTCCTTCTGTGTAAGAGTAGGCAGACTTCCTAGGAAGCAAAGCAACAAAAGAAAAAAGCAATTGTAAAACCGTAAGTAGTAGCATAACAACACTTTTGGATGTAAACTCCAATTTAAACTTAAAGCAGAATGACTTAGATTCAAAATCAATTAAATTCCTTCATTTTTTTAAACATTTTTATTTAAATTAAAATGTTTGTACTTTGAATATTCTATTCATCCAAAAGATCTGTCTGCTTGCTCATTCCGTGGTTAGTAAAATGCGTGCATATTTTTGTTTGTGTTGCTCAAAGCAACAATATCTGAAACTAAAACTTGTCCTTTGCTAGTACTGATCTAATGTCAAACCCTCCTCCCAAAAATTAATAAAATGTTCTGTTTATATGAGAGTTAGATGAGCTCTCATTGCTCTAACTAGACTTGGATACACTGTGTAAAAGTGCACTACATAGTATTACTGTGTGACAGTTTCTGTGTAATAGCAATTCCACATACTTCTCTTTGTTATAAAATCCATGCCAGAAGAATCTGACTACTTTTCCAGCTAGCTGAGGATCTGTAGGATCTGTGGAGTGAACTGAAAAAAAAATAATATATTTTACAAGTCAGGTCTTCAGTAACATTCTTAGCTATCTGTATGCTCTGGGAGAATCTTTATTCCTTGACAGATGTATGGCTTATCTGGTCCCTTCTTGCTACTGAGAATCCCTGTCACAGAGTTGATCTCTTGTGAAAAGAATATATAAGTATTGCATTTTGTTATTTCTTTGACACACTGGGTAATAGCATGTTCAGGAGGTAGGAAATGTCCAAAACCCAAAAAAATACTAGATTCCCCCAAAAGATGTTAAAAACTAGGCTAACGATGTTGATTTATAATTGAAGGTGCTGTTGGCAGGCAAAATTGGATGAAACTTGTTTCTAAACTATGGGCTTGTATTCTATTTTCTTGAAGGAATAGTGAACCACTGTGGAACAAGGAGCTGGTAGTAAATCAGGAGCTGCAGTTCATTCCTGTGCCAGTAAGTCATTGTGTACTTTGGGGAAAAGCAGATTTCAAAAAGCAACTGCTTCTTCCAGGAGGAGCTGTGAATCCCTGAAAATCTCTGAAAACCCTTGCCATTGACTCAGCTGGAGACTCCAAACTGGCTACTAACACACATAAACACACCCACACCCTCCCTGGTCCCACTTCAGCTCCAAGGACCATGGTGTTTGTTTCCAAACCAACCTTTCATTGGTTTCACCCCGTGAGTCAGTGCTGTACTTAGTTAAGACTCTAGAGCATGATGTGAGTGAAGAAACGGTGCTGATATGACTCATTCACTGATGTTTGGTCATTGTTCCCTGATTTTGAAGGAAATACTTAGGAGGTCAGACTGGCTGTGTTAGGAGCTGCTGCCTCTTCTACAAGAATGCTGTAGCAAACATCTCAATGTGATTAATTGAATAAATGTTCAAGCCTGAGGGCAACATACTTTGGGTACCACTTAGGAGAGAACTTGTACTACTACTTGATCAATGTTAAGTAGTTGACTTATGGTCAGTGCTACTTCCACACAAACAACTTAGAATTCTGTCTAGGGGCAGGGGATGCTGTGCTTTCCCCTTTTCTTAACTGGGATGTTAAGAAACGCTTAAAAAATTATTTTTTAATTCTACTGAAATGTCATATAATGTTATTCAGTCATTACTAGAGAAGCTGGATTGCTTCCCTTGCATTTAAATTTGCAGTTATAAGTGCAGAAGCATGGCAGAAAGATAATGGAATTTTTTAAACTTTGAAAAGAAATTAAACTGTCAGTTTAGACATTAGAGCAGTACTGTAGAAATTAAAAGCACATCATTACTTATGGAAGTGCAGAACATCATTGCAAATCTCAATCTTTCGTCTTCCAAAATAGATGGCAAATGTAATGGTTGATCACCCGTTTTTCATGCAGTTTAGCAGAAATATTGCAGCTATGTATTTTGGAGGCCACTCATGGTACGACATCTACTTAAAATTAAGTAATTGTTACTATTACCAGTTTTGAAGTCACGGGAACAAGATTGCTGTTAATGACAGAAATAATGAATAATATAAGCATGTGTGATTTAACCACAGAATTTTTTTCTTTTTTTTTTTTTCCCTAAAGAGTAATATCCTTTTTGTCTTATATAAACCCAGAATATAAATCTTTGCAGAGAAGCATTATCGATCTAGCAGGAAAGACAGTTCTTAATGGGTATTTCATTTTCTTTCCAGGAAGCATTGAGGCTGTATGAGGTAGTGGTTGCAGCTGTGTTTCTCTGTATGCAGAATATTTCCAGCCTGCAGTGACTTTCTGTGCATACAACTTAGACAGCTTCAAAAGCCTTTACAGAGTTCCTCTGCTTGAGGATGCGGAAGTGTCTAGACTATTATAAAATTTTAAAATTTAAACAGGACTTTGAAAATTTAGGTTAGCATTTTTACAGAGCTATTGCATGTGAGACTCACTGAAGCAGCCTCTTAAACAATATAATCCTATTAAACTAAATTTGAACAAATGCGTTTTCTCTTTCCAGCTAGCAGTATGATGTCAGACAGTAGCATAATTTTAAAAAAGTGACTGAGAAAATGTCTGGTTTCTATAAAGCAGAAAATACTTGTCTAATTTTTATTTAAATATTTCTCATCACAGAGATGTTATCAACATTTATCTGATATTTAAAAGTGGATTATCTTTGGATACAAGAAGACATTTCTTCTCAAGTATAGCTTATGGATGACTACAACAATCTAGAGAAAAAATAAAATATTTCAAAATTTACTACCTTTCTGGCATTTCAGCTATTGATGAATGATAAATCTGCTGAAGGATACTGTCAAAAAAAGTCCTCCTTGTCTTTTTAGAAGCTATGGAAAAAGATTACAAGAAGAAATTGAAGAGAAGATTGTTAAATTGCATGAAAAACATACTTCTGAAGATAAATAAGAAACATGGTTCATTCACAAGTGGAACCATACATCTCAGGTTTTATTAAGAGCTGTTTAATATGCATATATTGCTATTTTTTTAGTATCTCTCCTCTGTTCAGACATGTCTAAATCTGTGAAGTTTTGAAATGCAAATCTAAGCATCAACTAAGGAGAAAACTGCTCTAAAAAAGTAATACCCGTGCCCTTACATTTTTTGAGAAAATTCTCCTTAATTCTTTGCTATAATTTTTTCTAATGTAATACTGCTTTGATTTTCATCTTCTATAGCAGCTTACACAGAATGGTTTCCAAGTGAAGTAATTATGGAATTGAAGTTAGCATTGAACAATAGAACAAATTGGAGAGAGGTTTGAAAAGATACTTTTTCCCACAGGAGATTTCATTTGAGATTGAGAACTTAAGAACTGAATAGCTGTCGAAAACTTTTGGATATGAAGAGCTGCAAATAAGAACAGATTCATGCACTACCACTGCTAATTCAGTCATAGAATAAAATGAGGGAATAAGCATTTGCTGGATTGCCTTGGAAAGTAAAAGATGTAAGACCAAGGGACAGTCTAGAACAAAGCCGCGTGAACAAAAACAACAACAAAAGACTAAAGCAGCCTTACTTTCATTTTCATTCCATTTTGAGAACTAGTTTATTTGGGGCTGTGGACTTTGTCTTTTTGTGAGCTCTGCCAGTCTCAGGGGTGATTGTTGAGGAGTTAGGAGCACAGTTGCAGAGGGTAAGTTCTCAGAGGAGAAGATGGAAGACAACGCATCAGAATTAGTTCACAGAGAATGTATGGGCAGGATGGCCTCTTGCAAGACCCTCTTCTGTACATGTACATGACAGGGACAAAAGTATTAAACAAATAAAAATCAGGAATGTGTTGAAATAATTGAGTTTTCTATTGCAGATTCCTGCTTTCCTCCTCTGAAAGTGTCTAGAATCTTGCAGTGCTAAGATCCTTCTCTGGCTTACTGAAGGTTCAGCAGTCTCAGGAAAAGGCTGGTCCAAGAAAAGGGAGCACCGGAACCAATGAGATGTGGTATCAGCCTCCACTGAAACTGGATTTAAGGCCTTAAACCGCCCCTGTTCACCATTTTCTGTCCCCTGAAAGTGGATGTTGTCCTTCATTGCACTAGGACACTGTTGTCTGTGGTGGCAAAACAGATATATTATTTAGAACACTCAATTTCAGCTGCAGCCATAGGCTGACAAAAGTGCTGAAATCTACTCCTTGAATATGAAACTTCACTTTTTTGTGTGCTTTCTCAGAGCCTGTCTGCTTGCATTTCATCAGTTCTGTCCATATCATACTGAGATGGAAAGAAGAGGATAAATTAATTATGAGAACATTTTGTGTGATTTATGCATTATGCAAACATTCTTACTGCAGTTACTGATGAGTAAGCTCTAATGTGGCAGCATTGTTTTTAATTTTGCATTGTTATGTTATATAAGTTCACAAGTGATACTAGTACCAAAATCCCTGGTTTGCATGTAGACAGGAAAAATTAGTGTTTTTTGTTAGAACATGTCATCCTAATAATTAAAAAAAAGGCCTCTTTTAAGCTGTTTGGACTCTTGAATTAACATAATTGCAAGAAAAGCCCTTCAGTATATGTAGAAATTTTTACAGCAATAAATTTTTAAAAAATAAAAATACCCCTTCTGAAGGGAAAATAAAAGACAGAAAATGAGACTAATTAATCAAGAAGAGACCTCTGGAAGACTTTAGCCAAATATCCCACTACAAGTAAGGCCAGGTATGGGATCAGACCAGGACTCATTCTCTTGCATATACTGGAAAAGACATTTGCCTGTATTTGCCTGTAATTATCTAAACTGGGAAGCGATAAAGAGTGAAAACAACAGGCCCTTAAAGGGAAACTCATTCCTGGCCAACGAGCTCCATGTAGAAAGCTGAACTCACGCTAGAACCACTGTGCGTGAATTCTGGGCTGCCAGGCAGAACTGGACACCTTGCCTAGCACAAGTGAGTGTCCTTTTCCTCTGCATTGATGGGACATGGAAGCCTTCAAGAAGGGGGGAAATGATGACAGAGAACAGAGCAGGAATTGCAAACTCCCTGCCCTACCCCTCTCAGGCCCAAGGAAATGAGTTGAAAAGTGTACTAAATACATTTGCAGATAACTCAGTGAGAAGGAAGACAACAGCATCAGTCAAGAGACCAGAAGTATGAAAAGTTTGCCTTGACCTCTCTAAACACCTAGGAGAGTTTTAACTTAAGGAAGTGGAGAAGTTAGTGTATTTAATTGTTTATTGTATTCAACTGCTCCTCTAGTAACTGTTGCATGAACCCGCAGAATGGGGTGAGATGGAAAAGCAGAGAAGCATTATATTTCATCTCAAGTCTATAATAGTACGGAAATGCTAATTTCTTGATTACTCCTGAAAATTTTTACTTCTAATGGTAATGCTATTTATTTTTTCAGTTTGAGTTCACTGTGACATTCAAAGGCAAGCAAACTGCAAAGGAGCAAGAGAGTAGGTTCATTCTGTTAGAGGATTCAAATTCATGCAAGAGAAAAAAACCTGTGAAATCATAGTACAGAAACAATCATTTTCATCATGAGAAGAATATGGCAAGGTTTATAAAGTACTCAAAGTAAATCTAAATAGGTGTATAAATAAGGTACTAGATAGGGGAGTAAAACTGAGTAAACATTGCACTTCTAAATACAACTAATGCCCATGAAACTCATTTAGAATATGTTTTTTTTGAAAGTTCTCTTCCCCAGAACGTTGAGTATGCCTCAGAAATACTGAAAATTTTTCAAGCTTGATATAGAAAAGAAGGATAAAAAACCCAAGAATAAATGCAAGGAATTAGGTTTTAAAACAAAGGAACTTCTGTAGCTGTGCATCCCTTAATATACCAGATCAGTTGAATTACTCCTTTAGGAAATAGAGAAATCCATTCACAGAACCACAGAATCTTAGAACGCTTGAGGAAGGGACCTCTGGAGATCATCCAGTCCAGCCCAGATCCTCTGCACACCTACAGCAGATTGTATAGGATCACATCCAGGCAGGTTTGGAATATCTCCAGCAAAGGAGGCTACACAGCCTTTCTGGACAGCCTGTTCCAGTGTTCTGTTGCCCTCACAGTAAAGAAGTTCTTCTTCATGTTTAGCTGGAACTTACTGTGCAACGATTTCTACCCATTGTCCCTTATTCCACTGTTTGACACCACTGAGGAGGCTGGCGCCATCCTCCTGACAAGCACCCTTAAATATTGGTAGGGATTGAAGAGGTTCCCTCCCAGTCTTCTCTTCTGCAGACTACACAGGCCCAGCTCCTGCAGTTTTTCCTCATAAGAGAGATGCACCAAAACCCCTCATTACCTTCATGGCCTCCTCTGAACCCTCTCCAATAGCTCCTTGTCTTTCTTGTCCTGAGGAGCCCAGAACGGGGCACAGCACTCCAGATGTGCCTCACTAGGGCAGAGTAGAGGAGCAGGATCACATTCTTTGGCCTATTAACAACCTCTTCAGAGCCTTAGCATTGTGTGTGTTCCCAGTGAGTCCCAGGTGTTTCACCTCTGCTACACTTTTTCTCCCAATGCACAGATTCATGATTGTTTGTGTCCACAGAAATGTGTCCAATGGGAGAGAATAGAGGTGGTGTTAAAATTAATTCCCTGTACTTCTAGGTAGGGATTGTATGACTAAAATATAAACAGAAAGTAAAGTGTATAAAGATTCAATGAAGCCACTATAAATAAATCACTTCCTAAATAAAACAGAATCATTAATGTTAACATATAGTAAGTTAAAGCCATATAAAAAAGACTGTAACTCATTTAAAAAAACCCTATAATATTTAAGCAGGAAAGACCAAGGATGTAAGCAGCAGCTGTGTGCTTTGCAGGCGTGAGAATGGAGTAAATGACCAAATTATCCAAAGAAGGGGACAATACACTCCTGGAGATAAAAGCAGCCAAATCACCATTCTAGTTCCTCCTTATATTTGCTAACGCCCTAGCAAGTTTATCCTGGAAAACAAGAAAAATGCACTGGATGGTAGATGTTTTACTCTATCTGTAGGAGCCACCATATGTGCTACCTGTTACTTTTGTTCACATGTATTAATTACAAGGTTAATATTTTACCTTTTTCATTGATTAAATATTTCTTCATAGACTTAAGAGTTCAGCAACTAAATACTGTAAATAAAACAGTAAGAAAATGATAAAACAAATGGAGACCTCTCCAACTTAATTTTCAGATCTGTGTTTTTTTCACTTCTGCTTCTAAGTTTCTTCATGTGTTGTATTTGAACTTTGAAATGCTGTCTTGTACAATTGGCATAATACGAAAAGTGTACCTGTACCAATTCTTGTTTTTTTGAAATAATGGACATGTAAACAAAAGCAGAACAGAGATAGCCAGGGAAAATAAAGAGCTAATTAAAGGCTCCACGGGTTTAAAATATATTGTGTCCGAATTACAATGTATATTTTGAGGTTTTGAGAAGGTCTGACTTGGATATCTGTCCATTAAAATATTATTGGGAGATTAGTCTGTCAGAGTCAGAGAAGAATAAAAGGTATGAGCTCACAAAATAACAGCCTTGCAATTTATAGGTAATTTAAAGCTGACGTATCTCAGTTTTTCAGAAAAGTTTAAAAAATGTTTCATTGTGCCAAAAATGATTATGCAGATACGTTTTTTTTGATGGAGACCTTGAGGTCTTGAAATTGTGTTCTCGTATTCTCAGCAAGAGCAGTATGATTTCTTGTTAAAAATATGAGACCATAAAAGTATTCTGTCTGATATTCAGAGAATACTCCATTTACCCAGAAATTACTACCTATCTGTGCACAGGCACACAAAGTGTGCTGACCTTTCATTTCCATATATTGTGTTCAACACAGGTGATTTCCAATACATGCAGTTATCTGTAAAATAATGAATAGCCTGATATTTATGGATGAGTAAACCTGAAAATCCTTTTTCACACATACCCTGTGGCTAACACCAATTATACAGCTAAATAATCCACCCAAGGGTTTATTAGGCATTAGAAAGGAAATATGAAAAAGCAGAGTTTTGTTACGCATTACTCACTTTTTGTTGGCTAATCTCATGACTAACTAAGCCAACATATCAATCAGTTAACATTAAAATCTGACCTTTCTCACTTCATTATAGATAATTATTCTTTTTATATAGACATACTGCAAATTCCTTTAGTGTTAGAGCAGGAGCCTTAGAAAGTTTCATATTTGGTTTTAGGGAAATAGGTTTTCTCTTCTTACCAAGACAAAGAAACATGATACTGCAACCAAGCAACTATTAAGCAAAACATATATTAAGCAAATATCTAAGCAAATATTAAGAACCTTTGCTAATGAGTTTAACATTTAAACTGGAGATCTATATTATTACAACCTGTTCTTATTGTCATAGTTCTTTACATTTAGTAAGTTGGAAATGGCCTGACTATACACGCGGTCTTCTCTCTAAAAACAGTACCATTTTTGAACCACAGAAAGTGATTTCTGAAGTATTTCATATTTGTTTTGATGGTTTTTAAATTTGTTTGCTTGCTTGCTTGTTTTAAAGAAAAACACATTGTATCAGTCATTAAATCTCTAGGCAATGCTGACTACATATTATAAAATATCAGTGAGAGGTTTTTGAAAAAAGTTTTATTGAATTTAACGAAATCAAGTGTACTTTAATGCTTTTTTCAAAATTTCCTTAAAATGTTCCAGCTGCTGAAAGCTTCCAATTTCCTTTTTGTTGTCATTGTTGTTGTTAATACTTTTTATTTCAAGTATTGCTAGTGTATATTTTGAAGAATTTCAGTAGAACAGCAAGTGGGAAATTTCCAAATTCTACTTTATTTGCTGCCTGGCTAAATGTATGTCAATCTGTGCAGGTTTTATTGTACACCCACCTCTGCCTCGTAATCCTGACAAATATTTTCTTCTGTGATGAACAAAAGCACCACTAGTAAATGTAACAGTTTGAAAAAAAGTGGATTTGATATCTAGGGAGAGGCAAAGAGTGGGAACATAGAGTATAGTATGTAAGGGGTAAGTACAGATATTTTTCTTATAACAGTTTTGTCTTTAGGTATAAAAGTTCTAAGGAAAATTTTGATGGAATTTTCTGTCACTTATTTCCATTGAAACGAAAACCTACATTACCCAGAGAGGGTGTGGAGTCTCCCTCACTGGAGATACTCCAAAACCATCTGGATGCAATGCTGTGCCATTCTCTGGGATGGCCCTGTCTCAGCAGGGAGATTGGACCAGATGACCCACTGTGGCCCCTTCCAACTTGACTCATCCTTCCCATCCTATGATTCTCTGTGAAATGAGCATTTTGCCTGAGGAACAGGATGTTACTAATCAGGCTACCTTTTTCTAACTATTTGGCTGTTGTAAAAGAAGCATCAGTTGACCTGTTATGTCATGCACTATGAAATTTATTTGTTTATTATATTCCTCTTCAAAAATTAGGCTGATTTGATCCTGGAGAATCCTATGAATGGAAGAGTTGTTGTTCTCACTGAGATGGAACTGAATTCATCAGGGGAAAAATAACTTCCATATTGCATAGTAGGAAGGCAGATGACAGGCAGAGAGGATAGGATAGTGTAGAGAGAAGCAAGATTTTTGAGAGGCATAGCAAGCAAACAACCACAAAAACAATCTAGGGATCAGAGGGGCTGTTTATGTCTGCTGCAACTCCTAAAACTGCTGAACTAACAGAAATCAAGCCTGAGAGGAAGCAGCTGTCTAGCAGACAAGTAATTTCTATTAATATTTATACACATTTCAACAGTTTCTTGTTGCCCCCAACAATACATGTCTGTGATCTTTATCAGCATTACTGGTCAGAAAATCGAGAATTGGATCAGCAGAGAGAGCATCAGACACAGAGCCAGAGCTTTTCTCTGTGGCCTCAGGAATTTCTGAGGAATCCCTGACAGATCTTGGAGATGGGACAAGGACTACTGTCGTGACTTGCTAAAAACCTGAGTTTTGGTGGTGATATGTTTTGTAATAGTTATTGGTATTCTCTTTAAAGAGGTCTTTAGATCATTAATACACAGAATGAGGGGAGACTTATAGGAAGCAGATTCATAATAGAGATGCTTCTTATAGTGAGAAGAAAATGTCGATACTTTTTCATAAAGCTGATCATTCACTGGAGCAGTATATTAAATGATAACATTCTTGCACAGTTTATAGTGAATGAAAACCATGAGGGGAAAACCAGTAAAGTGACAGTTCCTCTGTCTCTATCAGCAGCTATAAAAGAAGGAGAGATAAGAAAGATAAAAGGGTATTTTTGTATAATCTAATGGTTTATACATAAAATCTTTCCCTACCAATGGGAAAAAAAAAAACCCAACAAAAAACCAAGAGCTCTTACCCATGGGTTTAGCTGGCTGGCCTAGAGGAAAGTCTTTATTATTCTGAATTTAGGAAATTTTAATTATTTATTCATACAGAAGTAAACTGTGGAGGTCATGTCTACTGGGTGCAGGCAAAACCTTTTGTACTATTCTGTCATTCATTATGTATAGTCTATATTTTTAGATATTAAAAGTTTAGAGAAGTTTAAACTTTTGGGGTTTTAGATATTTTGAAACATATTTTCAAGAGATTTTCATCACTCATGTCATAGGTACAGGAACCTGATATGTTTCAATTGGTTTAAATGCTGGCCCTTTTTCCTATTCTGATTTTTGTTGCATTAAACTCCATTGGGTGCCATTGGCTTTTTTCCCCCTTCTTCACTAGAGAGGATGTCCATTATTATTATTCAACTGTTTTCTCTTACAGAAATCTTTGAACCTACCTAAACCACTTCTCAGTTTCCTTTTCTGTATTCAAAATAGTTGTGAGGGGTTTTTAAGGCCTTTAATGAAAAGTTTTATCTACAGCCTTTAAAATCTTTTCTCTTTCTGTCAGCACCGTCTTATTTGTTGCCTGAAGGACTTTCTGAAATTGCTGTATTCTCAGAAAGAGCAACTTTTACTTTGGTGCAAAATCATTATGTTTCATCTCTTAACTTTGTTTTGGACAAAAACAATGAATGTGTTTACAATGTGTGCTGCTGTGCACCCTCTGTTCCCAAACAACCCTTACTCTGTACCTGCCCCCATGTGTTTTATTCGTTAGATAATAACTTCTCTCAGCAACACCAGTGTGTGTGGCAGGGCGTGGGGGGGCACAGGGAGCCCTGCCCCGCAGTGTCCCTGGCCCCACCCAGGGCCCAGGCACCCTGTGCTCACCTCAGCCCATGCCTAGGCTTGGTCCTAGTAGGATGTGAACTATGCCAATGCCTCACCTCCATTCCAAACACTAGCCCCAGCCCCAGTCCCATCTCCTAGTGAAACCTCTGGCTCCAGCCCATCCCCTCCCAGCCCCCAGGGCTCCTGGGAGGCCCTGCTTCCACCCCTGGCTCTGCCCACCCTTCTCTGGCAGGAAGCTGAGGACAGGACCCTGCCTGTGCCTGGGTCACTCTGATTTTGAGTTCTGTGTCCAGTTCTGGGCCCCTCAGTTCAGAAAAGACATTGAGGTGCTGGAGAGTGTTCATAGAAGAGCAACAGAGCTGGGGAAAGGTCTGGAGCACAAATCTGTTGAGGAGGAGCTGAGGGAGGTGAGGGGGCTCAGCCTGGAGAAAACGAGGCTCAGGGGGACCTTCTCAATCTCTACAACTCCCTGACAGAAGGGTGGAGCCAGGTGGGGTCAGGCTCTTCTCCCAGGCAACCAGTGACAGGATAAGAGGCCACAGCCCAAGCTGCACCATGGGAGGGTCAGGTCAAACATCAGGAAAAATTTCTTCACTGAAAGGGTTGTCAAGAATTAGAATGGGCTGCCCAAGGAGGTGGTGGAGTCGCCGTATATGGAGGTATTCAAGAAACCACTGGATGTTGCACTCAGTGACTCAGCCACTGGTTGACAAGGTGGTGTTTGGTTAAAGGTTGGACTCAATGACCTCAAAGGTGTTTTCCAACATAAATGATTCTGGGATAGTGTGACTCTCCTGCTCAGCTCCATCCTGCCATGCTCCCTGACAAGGTGGCACTTCTGTTGCATATTTCTAAATATAAATTCTCTTCACTAGATTAAAACAGCAAGAAATATATTTTGAATATTCAAAAGCCGAACACACAAACTCTGGTGCTTTGAAAGGTGAACCTTGCAGGGCTTCAGACAATATGGTTTTGTTTGGGTTATCATCTGCCTGAGGCTTTAATGAGGTTTTTGATCTTCTGCTTAGTTGCTTTCCTTTATAAATCATTCATCAACACTTATATTTTTGTACAGGAGAGTGAAAATCTTCGTTACTCCAGTTTCCTGATGGATATAATAATTTCAAAAAATGCATAGATAAACACTACAATTTTACAATTTTACAATTTAGCTGGCATTTATACTTTGCTAGTTTAGAGCCTTATGTTGGGGTTACGTAGGTGGATGTAAATGGTGTGTAGTATAGTAATGAGGTAATGAAAAGTGCTCTTTCTTCCTGTGTCTCATTGAATAACAAAGAGGAAGAAAGCTGCAAACCATAAGCCTATGTGTAGTTAAATTAGGCTACTGGGCACAAAGTGAAGAACTTTATCACAAGTTTTTGGCTGCTTTTATGCAGTCCCCAGGCTAATGAAGAGAAAACTATGGGGGAAAATACTTTCATTTTATTCTCAGTACCTTTGCTTTGTTAATATTTTAGTCTTTTGTCCTTCTCCACCCCCCTTTTTATACATCATAGAACAGAAAAAGAAAAAAAAGTAGAGAAAAAGGAGGAAAAAACCCAAACAAGTAAAAAACCCCGTATGGTTTATAGCTGTCATCGATATTAATATCTTTCAGAAAAAGTCATATTTGAGCTTCAGTTAACATAAGTGGTTCACTGCCTTTTGTAAAGGATAGTGTTGATTATATTGTTCTCTAAGAGAAGATATAAGCAAAGACTATTACAAAAGAAATGCTGAGTTATCAATCTTTGTCCAGATTATAGAGTTGCAGTACTGGAATTACAGAAATTCTGAAATTCAAATGATATCTCTTGCTTCTGTTTTTTTCTCCCCTCTACATTAAAAGTTAAAGGTGAGAATGGAGTTTTTGTGACACTTCTTGAACCTTAAAAATAGAAATTTTGTCCCTGCAACCCCTTGTGCTCATTGCCTGCAGTACAAGCAAGTACTTTGATGCCTGATTGATGGGAATCCTTGTGTTACCTTGACTTTTGATGATTGCAGTTCATACCTGCTCTTCACCCTACACTTTCTTTTTTTTTTTTCCTTTTTTTACTTTTTCTTTTTAATTGGTCTCTGGTTTTCATATATTTTTCTAAACCTAGGTCATATTCTGTATTATTTTCATTCAGGGAAATAGTTGGCAGTTTTCAAAGCAAAAAACCCTACAAACAACCATTCTTAAAAGAGGCAAGAAGTATGTTAAATAATATTAAAAACAAATAAACAAAAAACCCACCCCAAAGTGACAAAAATCCTGAACCAAAACAAAGCAAAAACACAAAAGCAGAAGATTGTTTCACTCACATTTCATGGGTTTTTTTCTGCCATAGAAACTGATGAAAACTGTTGAAAAGGAAAATGCTATGGAAAAACATATTCAGAAAACTTCAGAAATTTCTGTTCCCAGCAGTAAAATTGTAGCAGTTTTGCTACAATTTTGCCTTTCAACTGTTTCAGAGGTGGCTACAGTAATGAACTGGGGTTTTATTCAACTTGGATGGATATAGATCAATGATCTGCCTTGATGGTTAGAGTTCATATAACTAGAGGCTTGTGGCTACAGTAATTCATGCATTATTGTTGTTAAATTTCATACTACAAGGTTGGCTTAGGACTAAAAATATTTTTATCTATAATTGAGGTAAAGCTTTGTGTTTTGAATCATATTGTAAGTGATGTTTTGGCTACACATCTAGAATGGAGGAAGTGGTTTTAGAGTCTTGCAGTATCTATCACACATTTCTGGCTTACAGCACAGTGCTAATAAGAAACATGCATTTAAAACTAGGAAAAAAGTGTGTGGATATAGCCTATTAAAATGTCACTTGCAAGACACTTCAAAAGGGAAAGGTAGAAGATTATACATATGTCACTGGATGTATCCTTATCCTCTCCTATCAACCCCACCCAGAACAGATCTTATAGAGATTTTCTTGTTTATAGAGAACCTTCTCTATTTTTTTCCTACAGAGTATCATAAATACTGTATATATAACAGCTTTAGACTTAATTAAAAATCAGCCTGATTTTGGAAACAAGCTCTAATCTCTTCCTTTAATTTAAGTTAAATGGAACTGTACACAGCAGCAACCAGCCAGCTTCATTTGCCTAATGCACAGGGTAAACAACCACAGAGTCACATCAGAATTCAGGTCTTGTGGTCTTATTCCTCAGAAGCTGTTTAACTAAGAACAAATAATAATGATGATGATAATAATAATAACAATAAATAGCAGTAGTAGTAGAAGTAGAAGCATAAATTTCTTGATGTGTGGATGGGGTATATATCAAAATTTTGTGGTATTTCAATGAAGTATTTGCATAAATACCAATCTGGTCGACTCATGTTTATTTAAGCATTCAAAAAAATCACTTACAAGTAACTTTCCTAATTATCTAAGTGATGACAAATATCATTTTTATGATAAAAAAATCATACAGAAGTATTATTCAACTACCATTTTCACTTTGGGAAGCAATCTTGTTGATAGACTGATGTGTTGAAAATAATGTTAGTTGTGGAAAAAGTCAGTAACTCTGAGCTGAAGAATCATCATCATCAGAGGATTTTGGTATACCAGTGAGGTTTTTTAGAATACACATATTATTAAATTCTGAGAAAGAGAAAATGTCATACTTTTTGTTACCTCTCAATATAATGTCATCTTCATTAATGCTACATACAAGAGCAGGTTGCTGAAAAGGAAAGAAACGTAGGTTTGATATTTTATAAATGTAATTCAAATATCAGAATGTTTTACTTGTGGCACTCAATTATCCTTTTATCAAAATTCACATCAAAACTGAAGTATTAGTATTCTAAATCTGGGTTTTTTCTTTGATCACTGTGATTGTCCCAGCTTAACTAGTTCTAAATATTTCCGCTTAGTGGTTTAAAAATCAGCCAAATAATACAAACTACTTTGCAAATATTGTACAATGAAATATTACAGATAACATTACATGCACTGTAATTGTGTAGTACCTTTTATTTGGCTTTTTTACAGTAAGACATAATTCTTGACCAGTGTTTGATCTGAAGAATGAATGTTCCTAGGCCACTTGTTTGCAAAGCCAAAAAAATTAATTTTGATTTATACGTAGATGATAGCTGAGTAGCTGGTAAATGTCATCATTTAGTAAGTAGTAGAGTGAATATTGCCAATTATCTTTGTTAAGATTTCACTTTTATATCAAACCTGCTTTTTCCAGGCAACAGAATTATTTAGGTACCGGAAACCAGTGAACTTCCCTGCTTATAAGTAATTATTCGTAACATAAATTTTGACCATATTTCCTAAAACATGTTTCAGGTTTCAGTTCATTCAGGTTTTGGCATACTAGATGTTGAGCTGTTGTGTTCTGACTTATTATTTGGAATCCTGTAGGAATCAGAGACCTGTCTGGTTTAATTAGAAACCAAGCAATCACTCAAGAATTTTACTGACTTGCATAAAATCACAGAATCATAGAATGGCCTGTAGTGGAAGGGACCATGAAGATCATCTCTTTCCAATACACCAGGTTGCTCAAAGCCCCATCCAACCTAGCCTTGAACACTTCCAGGGATGGGACATCCACAGCTTCTCCAGGCAACTTGCCCAAGTGTCTGACCACTTCCACAGTAAGAATATCTTCCTAATATCAGATCCAAATATATTCTCTTTCAGTTTTAAGCCCCTCCACCTTCTCCTGTCACTCCAGATCCTTGTAAAAAGTACCCCTCAGTCCTCTTGTGGCCCCTTTAGGCACAGGAAGGTACTAGAAGGTCTCCCTGGAGCTTTCTCTTCTGAAGGGGCTGAACAACCCCAACTCTCTCAGCCTTTCTCCATAGCAAAAGTGCTCCATACCTCTGATCATCTTCGCACGCCTCGTCTGGCCTGGCTCCAACAGGTTCACATCCTTCTTATGTTCAGGTACCCAGAGCTGATGCAGCACTGCAGGTGGGGTCTCACCTGAGTGGGGCAGAGGGGCAGAATTCCCTCCCTCCCTTGCTGCCCACAAGGCTCTGGATGCAGCCTAGGATACAATTCTCTGCGTCTACTCCAGTAGTTTATTTTGTGTGAAAGATAAGTCATTATTCCATATAGCCCAAATTGTATACAGACCACTAACAATTCCATTGCATTAGTCTTTCCTGCCAAAAACATAATGATTAAACAAAATGTACATGATCTCTAAGGCCGATTCGCATTTACTTTTTTCCCCCGAAGAATCAGAGATGTTAGTTAATAGAATTATTGTGAAATGTCTCATCTTGTACAAGCTCTGCTATTGATCTAAAGACTGTTACCAAATAAACTTTCCTTTATCAGACCAAAGGAATCTGTAAGTGGAAAGTGGAGGGAGACAGAAAACTGGATGATAAAATACAATTGTAAGAAAACTGATTTTAAATGTTATCTTCTACAAAGCATTATGAAAAAAAAGCCCCCAAACCTGTGCTGTTCTCAGTGACTTACTGCATCTGCTTAGTGATTGGAAGTAAATATTGAAAAGAGATTGATTCATACATGGTAATAACAACTCCCTTGTAAAAATGAGTAGGTAAAACAAATTAATCAAACATATTTAACATGAAAATCTTTCACCAGTAGCAGTTTAAATATTTAGTAGAGCCTATATTAACTAAATTCAGTGAAAATAAAAATTCCTAATACCTGTAATTTTTCCATGACTGTAAATGAACATGTGTTACAAAGACGCGATGCAGTAGATGTGTTTTGAGATTGATGAGAAGCAAACCATATTGAGCTTGTAGCTGCACAGCGTGATAATTTGTATGCTTTTCCACATAATAACCATATTTAACTCAATGTAGAAATGTTAGAGAAAGCTCTTTCTCATCCTGCAGTCTTGCTAAACAAACCCTACTCTTTTCGTCTTTTTACATACCTTTGAGGAAAGTGGTCTTGATTCCACCACCAACCTGCATACTTCCCTTATTCCTCAGGAGATACATTCTATCCTCTCTATGCTGCTACACAAGAGAAATATTCTTCCATTTCCGTATTTGCTGATGTAATGTTTATGTGAGAATAAGGCTACTAAAGCTGATCTTTGGTTCTCATTTTCCTGGAGCTGTATTGGGTCACCCTCATAAACTGCTGCTACTACTTAGCTGTGGTGCCTTTCTAATGAAGGTGTTGAAACTCAGGAAAACTTTCAGTAGGTATGAGGTGATTCCCTTAATCTGTTTATATCTTCAGACACAACTCGCAAGATCAGGTGTTTGATATGTATGAAATAATTCAATCACTCCATAGTTGTCATCCCAGCTGTGGACTTTTTGATCATAATTTTTATACTACAGGATTGGACTTTAAGATGAATGACATTTTTCAACATGTAAAAGGAAAGGTTGACAATTGTGTATTTTACTGGCTGTAAGTGTTTAAAAAGTCTGTTGCATGCCCATGTTGCCTATAGACTTTGCTGTTACAATATTTTCTTTATGTGGAAATGTTATTTACCAGTTTTCCATTCCTTTTAATTAACCCCCACTTAAATTAAAGAGATTTTTAAAGTATTTGTGGGATTTTACTTAGGAACATACTAACAGTTATGCCCTAAACAGTCTTTTACAGTGAAACAAGAGCTGCACTGTAAAGATTCTAACAGGGCAGTTAATTTAAATTTTGAAGTCTTGCATCACACTTCTCTTTTTTTCTCAGTTGATATATGTGAGTGTTTTATTATCTGAAACTACACAAGTCAAGACCACTTAGCAGACATGCTTCCCTAATTGTGAGGGATACACATGAAGTAGGCATGTGTTGCTCCTACTTTCAGTTATGCCACTGCACACAAGATGAAATAAATTTAGTCCTATGGTGTGTTTACTGTCCTATGAAAAATACAAAAGTTTTAAATTTAGGAAAAATATATTCAACTTCTGAATAAATGGGCTCCTCTGATGTTACTAGTTTTGTAGGAAAATACATTTTGGAAAGCATCTGTCCAGAAAACAGAACAGATAAGAACACAAATTTTACTCTTTTAATATAACTTGTCTCCTCCAGTTGAAAGTAAAAATCTCCAAATACTAAGTATGTTATTTTCTGTACTGGAAGGGAGACAAGAAAATAAAGATATGGGGTATTGAACAACTCCATCTTCTGTCCATAAAGATTTCCTGAAAGGCACATCTCCATTCTGTTTAGCAAAGAGCCAGTATCAGAATCTCCCTTTGGCTATCCAAATGTGAACAGAATTATTAATTTCCCTAATATCCTGTAAATTATATTATTTTTTCATTTTATTATAATATAATATCTCATCCTGTAGCTTTTCAGATTATGTGCCATTGCTAATATGTCAAAAGACAACATAAAACAGTAATGAAAATAGCAAATGTAAATATTTTCTTAGAATGTATATTGGATTTTTGCTCCTGAAATGTCTTTTTTCATTTTGGAGAAATCATATTGTGTGGAATATATTTGTTCTGCAAATCCACCAAAAAGTGTTTTTCTGAACAAGTATTTTCAATCCTAATCTGTTTTGATTAATATTTTGCAGCGATATTTTTCAACAAACATACTGCGAGAATGTTAAAGTTACAAATTCAAGTACAGTAGGTTTAGAGAAATCAAATTTCTACAGTCTGTATGTATATCATAATTCAATAAAGTACCCACAAATTATTTTCTTTATAGTTCTGTCCTCATTCACTCGATGGCTTTCTCTTCATCGCCTGCAAATGCCACAGATCAACCAGGCAATATTCCAGGGCGGCATCTGGTGTCCTGAACTTGGCAGAGGTTGCTTTTCAAAATCTCTCTTCTGCATCTAAATAGGAGTTTATGGAGGTGAAGTGTAAAAATAATACTTAATATGTTTCTTTTTTACCACCCTGTTCCAGTCCATAGGAGTTCATGCTTTGGGAGTAAGTTGGTAAATTGGCCCCATCTCTTCATGTTACTCTGTGGTTAATTGACCAAACTTAAATGAGAGCACGTAGGCACTGGAATTGTCTGAAGTCTTGTCTTCCCATGATGACTCCTAACTATGGGTGGTATGGCAATTTAAGAGCTTTCAAAGAAATGTTTGTTTTAAAAATAGATACATGTTAGTACATTTGATGAAAGATATTGGTGGAAAACATTAGTTCTTTGATAGAAAGTACTAGTTCAGCAAAATACTTCATTTTATATGGTCTGTGGCGTGTGCAGAAAAAAAAAATGTGTATCACAGACATTGACAAGACCCATGGAATAGCAATTTTTACATTAAACCTGTATACATTGCCTATTTACTCTTAGCATCTCTCAAACATAAATTCAAAGGTTGAAAATGTACTTGCATGGTTTTACACCGAGTTTCCTTGCTATTTTTCCATGGACAGAAGGCCTGGGTTCTCTGCCTTGGACTCAATAAATCTATATATTGCCCCTCTGTGCTTTATCTGTGTTCTGGAGCTGGTTGCTTTCTGGCATCTAACAATGTAAGCTCCTGACTCACCTGAAGATGCACTTCTATGAGCAGGACCTCCAAAGTCAGCAAAGGTGGCATCTCCCACTTCCCTTGGACCAGGTTGTCCTTACCCTGCTCAGGCAGAGTCCAGTCTGAGGATGCAGGTAAATGAATGTTGGTGTCTAAGCATGGGTGAAGGTTTGGGGGCTTCATGGGATTGCCTGAGACCCCTTTATTGGTCCTATTTGCAGTGTTTTGTGAATATACAAGAAACTGTCAGATAAGACATAGGTCCTACAGAAATGCTTGCCTTCTGGTATTAGCCAGGTATCAGGATAGGCAAATTGACTCTGTCTCCATACTCTTAGTATAAATCTAGATGAACAAAACAGGATTCAGATACCTGAAAACAGGCTCTGCAGGTATTGTGAGAGACCCACTGAGGAACAGCAGTCTAGACATAAATGTGTAAGTCTCTATCAGTCTGCTCTGCGTGGATGTCTCAAAACCCCCACAAACTCCCAAATGACACCAGTTATTTGCCCATTCATGGCTGAATTTTATCTATACATAACAATTCAAATACTTAAAATTAGGTGTCTAGCAGCATTTTAGAGATCCTAAGGTATCTTTCCACCCCAAGATGCCCCCTTGCATATCTTCCATAGAGTCTCTGTTACATATGGCAGCTCTAAGTTGGTGTTTCAGGTATTCTAGGATCAAGAATGGCTCTGTACAGAGGTCTTTATGTATTTGCATTGTTTTGGTACATTTAGAGGTCTAAATTTAGTTGCCTCAAGTGTGGTACTGAAAGATATCATGAGGTATTCAGTTGTGTGCTCAAGCAGCTGAAACTCATTCAGATTATTTTAGAACTGCCTGTCAGGATATGATCAACTCAGACTAGAAATTGTGGATTTCTTCTGTGCTTTAGCACTAGAAATGGCCCTTTAGTTTGATGGATCCCACATTTCATCCCACAAGTTATAATTGAATGAATAAATGCTGAATTGCTTATTAAATTATGCATACCACATATACATATATATGTATAAGTACATATGTACAGCTACAACTTATTGAATTCTCTGCGGACTCTTTCCGGTGCAACTGACTTCTGTCTCACACTCAGTCTCACACCAACCAATACCCTAAAGTGTGCAAGCCTGCCAAGCTATCAGGCACAGAAATTCCCATATCTGGGCAGTTTTTCAGAGAGGATGAGAATGGGTGGCATCTGTTTTCAAGCCCCTCCAACACTCCTTGAATTCTGCTTAGGGATGTGCTCATTTTGGATGTGTCTTGTTGGTACCAGTCAGGGGATGATGGTTAATCTCTTTACCTTGTCCCACCTCTGTTGCCAGGACCTAATCACTGTTTCTCTTTTAGACCTAGTTGTCTTGAGAATTTACAGGTAGATTTGTGCGTGCCAGCAACACATACCATTTTTATAGCCCTTCTCCCCGCACAACGATATGAAGATTTTTTTTACAATTTTGCAAAATCCTAGAAGATTCCTGGTCTTCTTTTTTCTAGTATCTCATAGACAGTTCAGTATGTACTAGTAAAACCTGACATCTACCTTTTATGATATTCATAAGTTTTCTTCTCAAAAGTCTCCCAAGCTTATGGAGTATTTCAGCAATACATTGTCTTAAACTTTCCACTTTCCAAGTCTGGAATTGCAAATGAAGATTACAATTCTCTTCTTTCCTTGCAATCATTTTTGTCTTTAAATTCTAACCTAATGCACTCTTCATATGCTGTTGGTTTTATTGGATTCTGATGAGCTTTATGATGTGCTTTCCCACTTTCTCATTCTCTATTATTCATCTCACATTATCCATTTTTATCCAAGACGAACTGGAAAAAGAATTTGAAAAGAAACAGAAGAGTCAGATGTCACTGCTAGGACAGACACATTCTTGCTGTGCATTGTGATCATACTTTCACTACCTGTTCTGCTGAATATTTATTAAGGGCTATCTCTCTGTCTAATTTGAACCTGACTGGTTATGAGAGAAATGGCAGATTGCATCAGGTACAGATCTTCATCCAGGCTCTGCTGTGCAGCATTTCTGCCTGTGAGCAGCAGCTGACTCTCTCCTGAGTTTAGCAGCAAGGTTGTCAATGCCACATATTTACTGTGAAGTTCAGTTCCAAAAACCTCTGTTGTGAGAGTGTGGGGATAATTGCAGAAAAGTTGTACAAGAACCAGGCAGAAATTTTGAGTAAGTTCATCTTAGTAAGAGGAAACTTGTTTATGGTATTATTCCATTACAGAGTATTTTTCTAGCAATGTTAAACATTGGTACACAATTAAAAAAACCCAGGAAGTTTGTATTATCAATCTTACATTCTCTAAGAGCTGGAGGAAAAAAAATAGTAAAACAAAAAACCTGTTGAAATTATTTATGTTTAGACCATTAAGTTTATTTGGAAAGTTGTTTCACCCACTCAAATAATGATGAAAATCTGTTAGTAAAAGTGTAAGAATGGAGACTCAAAAGACAGGTCAAATCCAGGCTCTTCAGGGGTCTGTGTTGGCTCGGGCTGTTTTCTTCTATAGCTGCCCTGACAAGACATCCAGTTCCAGATACAGTGTCTCACATGAACATGAAGTACTGCTGAAATGTCCCCTGATAACTTTGTGTGACCCTTGTGCACCTCTTGTGTCCCTGCATCCTGGAAGAATGCCAGCTAGGAGGGGGCCAAAAGGAGGGGGAGAAGGACTGCAAGGGGATGGCAGCATAAGAGTTGGATTCGAGGATGCTTATGGGTCTCTTCTATCTCAGTATCCTGTGATTCTGTGATTCTAAGTCAAAGGCTTGGCATGTCCAGCTGCTGAAGGCAGGTGCCTGCAGAGAGCTGTTCAAGCCCTCAGGTGAGATGTCCCTGCACAGACAAGAGGATTCTCTGGGGCTGCGCTTCCATGTCTCCCCGTGGATCTGGGCTGGTGGTTTGTCCATCCCCACGCATATGAGCAAATGTCAAGAGCTGCAGCTTCTCTAGGGAGCCATGGGTCAGGACTTGGGCGTGGAGGCAGCACAGTGTACACAGTGGTCTTCTCCCTCAGTCACTTGCTGAATACTCTTGAAAATTTCTCTGGAACAGCATCAATCTGAGGAAAAGGAGAGCTGCATGGAAAACACCTTCCCTCTGCCCCACTTTTCTCCTCCATGTGAGATTTTCCTCAAAATGCTTTCTGATCTCATCAGACAGGTCTTCTGTTTTGCCTGGTCAATACCTTTGGGGATTTCCTCACTGTCCTCATGTACATGTTCTGCTGGATTGGCATTTTGTCCTGGTTTCTCATGCATGCAGGCAACTTTGCCTGAGCCTGGCAGCGCTGTGCCTGATTTCAGAGGCTGCCTCAGAAGTGTTCCACAGATACTCTACTGGGGCAGATGTGGTCTCTTAGTGTCAACTTTGCAGCTAATCTGAGGATGCTCAGAGATCACATGCATATGACAGCTTCAAGGTGGCCACTCATGGAGGGCAGCCCCATGTGTGCCATGGGCAGCATGAAAGGCTGTCTTTACCCTGGAATGGGGGAGCAGCCTAATGACCATGATAACCAGGACAGCATGTGTGGACTACATGCCCTGCCTTTTATTTTTTCCCCCGAAAAAGCTCACCACGCAGAAGAAGAAGGGACAATGAGTTGTGATATGAAGGAACAGGGGTGGTACAAACAGCCACACCAGCCTTTGGGGTCTCAAAACCAGAAAATTCACTGGAGAGTGTCTTAATACTGTGGATGCTCCCACCATGCTGGGTACAGTAAGTGTATGTAGGATGGTATAGTATGATGTGGATTTTGACTCCATGGTGTTGCAGAGGATGCAATGGAGTGTAAACACAGCCACAATTAGCAGCATCCATGTAGTTATTTGTTAATCATATTTTGAAATAATTCGTGAAATATGGGGACAAAAACCTTCCTTTTGACTATACATGGTGGTCAAGATGCTGATAAAGTGTTCTTTATGCAATGTATGCATCCACAACATACAAGTAGTGTTCCATTTTAAAAATGGCAAAACATAGTTAGGCTTTTAAACCAGAACTATTTTAGGTCAGCACAATGTTCAATTTGTTACAGACTAAAACTCTTTGTGGTTTTAAATTCAAAAGTATTGTTGCATGGATAAAATGTCTGCTCTCTGCAAATAAGCTTTCTAGTGGTCTATTGCAATTCTCAGCAAGGTCTGTCTCTGTCAATTCACACAACAATCTCAGGTAGGTAGAGTGGAACAAAATGAATATTTTCTGCAGGTGAATTAATTTCCCTTGTGGTTATTGGGCAGGTTTGTCTGGACAATAGGAGTTATGCAGATATTATTTTTTTTCTTTTAAAATCATGTCTGCAACTAGCACACACATCCACAGAAGGAAAATTTAGAATGTTGCTCAGTTCAAGTTGGTAAACAAGTATTTCGTTCTGATGAGATTTAGCATGGAATTATGGGAGTACAGAGATTTCATAAACCAGCTAGGTTGGCTGTCAGAGACCTGTTTATGTAATAAAAGATCCAGGGGATGAAATTATGGCTAATGGGACTTTGTAAACAAAAAAATTGGAGTGGCTATATTCCAGCTATGTGACTCACTGTTACTTTTTCAGTCCTCAGGACTTCTAACGTGCAATGATTTTTGCAAAAATACTTTATTAAAAATAAAAAAAGAACCCAGAAAAGGACTGAAGCTGACTTTATGTTAGACTGAGTTATGTTTGTCTACCTGCCTATACACAGAAAAAATGTGATTAAAATGGTCACATACACAGCACCTACAAGAGAAATAGTGGAAAGTGTATTAAACTCTGAGGCTTAATCTGCATGGATTCAACGCTTGCTTAAAACGCATTTTCTGCTTCTAGGGCGCCAGCTTAACTGTTTCATGGCAGGTTTTCTGACACTCTGTAAACAATTCCTCATGCATAAACTATTTAAGAGACTGCCTGCTCTCCTTCTAGTGTATGAAAGAAGAATTTTATTTTACTTTGTTGCTTATTTCAAATTGGCAGGATTTGTGAGGGATAGGTAATACAGCAGGTTGCCTGTACCCATTAAAACCAGTTCTTGGCTCCACCTGTCTGTACATGGACCTCTGAAACTGAGAACAGAAAACACCATCAAAGCACAGCTTGAGTGAGCTTTTACTGACCTCATGCACAGAACCTCCCAGCTTCTTGTCTTACTAATTGTGGCTTTAATTTGAGCCATAAATACTCCTTGCCCCAATTTTGTAATTAATTATGCAGTTGACATTAGCTTGCTTACATTAGCTAGCTAAGGACTTTTACAGCTGTTTTTAAAACCAGCCTGATATAACTTTTTTCTTAGGGCAGTCTGTTGGTCAACAAAGAAACCAAATGTTGGTGAAATAAAAAACTGTGTAGAAGAAATAATATTTAAATTAACTTCTAATGAATGGAAATAGCAAGACAGAAAAAGGATGAGAAAAGCAGGAGCAGTGTTTTGAGAGAAACAAAAGGAACAGTAAAATAGTAAAATAAAGGATTTATGTTTATGAAGGCAGCAATAGATTAATTAGAGAGGTACAAGTGTACAGGATTCTATGAAAGAGCAGTAGATGAGCAAAAAAAAAGAGCCATAGGGCAGTTTAGCAATCATGTGGTTAATGGGAGATATGGAAAATATCTATTTAGGCAAATAATGCTCAATGAATTATTCAGGCAATTAAACAATAATATGCAATACCTTATTGCTCCTACCTGTTCCATTAAATTTAGGTAGAAAGAGCCTCAGGTTCTCTTCACATAAGAAAGTTCTGAGCCTCCAATTCAATGTTCTTTGGGAATTAAATACTAAAGAAGGGAAGGCAGCCTGAGATCTTTTAAAAGGAAGATTCATTTACAGTAAATGAAACAAACAGAACTAGATCCTAGCAGCTGGTTCAGTTTAGATGAGTTCCCCTGCTTTGTAAACAACACATTGCTGGGAATAGGATGGTAAAGCATTTGGAAAATGATGAGAAATGGTAGCACTCATGTCATGGTTTTATTTTACAAATATTGTGTGTGCATGGGAGAGCATGTGAGGAACAGGAAAAGCTGTTAGTCTAAAAGGCTGAAATGTGCCAGACCGATGTGATTGCTGATAAAAGTCGCATGAGTAATAGCAGTGAATATGATGATACATATAAGAGTAGTTTACACTTAACATAAAAAGGCATTAAAAACCTTTCAAAAGACTTTCCAAGGTGAATATATTTATTTTCCATCTGAATTCATGCTAAGAGGCCTGGTATGTATCTGAAACATTGGAAAAAATGTTTTATTTAAAAATTATTAGGCCAATTATATTTAAATACAACTATCCTGTCCATAGTTACTTTTAAAATTATGTTATTTTAAAATAACACATTTTCAATTATCCACTTATGTAATTGCTTTTTATTTTCTTTTTTTAATATCACCTGTAAATGTTGTGAATTCCTAAGACATACATGGAATAAATAGTATCAGAGCTATAAATTGATAAAAGTGAAAAATCTGAGTCTCTGAAGCAACTATTTAATAATATTAGATAATATTATATTATATTAGATATTAGATAATATTAGATTAAATAATAATATAATCTAATAAAATATTAGATAATATTTCTGCTCATGGTAATATGTTGACATAATTCATTATCAATTACACAATCTGTCTGTCTCATCTGGAGTTTCCTTCATGAAGTCACAAATCACAGCACACACTACAGATAAAAAACCCAGTGCATATTTAATTTCAAAATAAGCTGTCTGTGGAAAAAAAAAACAACCAACCAACCTTACAGATGTGTGTTGTTGCCAGAGTAGGTCCTCCAGTTCACATGGTTTAGACAAAAATGGAACTGGCAACTCAAACTAAGTGTTTTTCTAACATATAGGTTAAATTCTTTGCCTGACTATCTTTCAATCTGGTTCTGCATGTTACTGTTGATAGGAAAGAGCATGGGGAAACAGATAGAATTCAAAGACATAGGTTACTTAAATGTTAGAACAGAGCAGTAGAATGACAGTAATTAGCACAACCAGGGAAGACAACTGGCCCAGGTATATACTTGCAAGGAAAACAACTCAACAACAGCAAAACAAAACAAACAATTAAAAAGAGTCAAAGAACTGTCAAGTAGCTGGCTTATAATAATTATAGTCCTGGAATTCATGCTTCTTTTTTTCTGTTTAAAGGACAGGGCTACTAAGAGTTTGATAGTATTTAGAGTTTCATTTTGTGCATGTGCAGGTATGCCTAGCAAATCTTTGAATGTATTTTGTGGCAGTGAATTTTTTTTCAAAACAATAATCTCAAAGGTTTGAAGGTCACAGAGGATTTGCTTTGATTCCAACATTCACTGCCCAACCTTTTTTTTTGGATTCGCAAAATCTAAGCCCTAGCATAGACTTATAAAGGTGAGGTCTGAAGATGATTTTCCCCCAGCTTTCAAGCAAATTGTTCCAATGCTGTTTCAGCCTATTTTTTTCTAAGCTCAGACATATGGTTAGTCATAATTGAATTTTTAAAAATATGGAAAAAGCTGATTTCTAAAGCATGAGTACTCAATCAGGGCATGCTGCATCAGACACTTTGTTAATGAAGATGTGATGGGAGTGATTGAACAGGAAATTCAGAACTGCAGCAGTGCAAAAATGTGCAGTGAAAAACTACTTCTTAAATTAAAAATTAATTGTAATAATCTGTTGTGGCAGTAAAGGACCTTCCTTCTGATTTTCTCAAAGCATTCCATCGAGGAACACCAAGGCACATCTTGGCAGCCCAGCATGATGCTCTGTGGTCCTCCCACAGAGGTCTGAACAAGCTCTGGATAGGCTCCATGGGTTCATTTGGAAAAGCCATAAAACTGCAGTAGCATGGCCAGGCAGTCCTGCTGGTTAGTCAGGTGTCCCAGCAGAGATAATAAACTTCACACAGATACAACTTCGCTGTACTTGTCATTAGTGCTTTGTTTGGCACAAACTCAGATTTCTCAGATATCCACTTCGTGACACAGAACCTATTCTTAATTTCCACAGTCTCTGAACAAAACCTGTGCCACACTAATTGGGAGGCCAAGACACAGAAGTGGGAAGGATGACAATGAGAGGCAACAAAGGCAAGTCATTGTGTAAGCTTTATGGACTTCTGTGACTTGTAGTTAAGTCCACATCTAAAGTCTGTCCTGACAGTGGGCTTATTACTATGTTTCTTTAGAAATGTTTAATTTTATGGAAAATAAGTTTAAAAGACCAGCACAATAACTGATGAGCCAAGCAGGACATAGAAGGCTACTTCTTTTTGATTCAGGGAACCCAGAGTAGTTTTTAATATACATAGACTATTTCTACAATATATTAATCTCTTCCTTGTGAAAGGCATTTCTGAGGAGGTTAACCAATAAATTATATAAGTTTTAGATCAATTTCTTAAATAATTTAAAATTTCAAAGCTTCTTAAGTGGCTTTCTATGGTTTGAAAACGTATATTTATCCTCTATTTCAAACGTATTCATTCACTAACTTGTCAAAATAATAAATATACTATCAATATAATGTCTAAATAAAAAAGCTCATTAAAATTTTTGTGTAAGATAGATATTAGTTTCCTGTACTTGTTTAGCATTTCAACCTTTACTTGTAAATGCATAATGCTATTTATAGTGTTAATTATTCATTAACAATAGTACTTGTTGTTACTGACTAATTTTTTTAAGAGAATGGTCAATATTATCTGATATAAAGAGTACTCTGGGCTGCATTAGGTGGAGTGTTTCCAGCAGTTCCAGGGACGTGACCCTTCCCCTCTGCTGAGAACTGGTGAAAGACATCTGGAGTGCTGGGTCTAGTGCTGGTCTCCCCAGCACAAAGAGATGTGGAGCTGCTGGTGAGAGGCTCTGCTTTGCAGGCTTTCCTGCTTACTGGGAAGTTGTGGGTTTAGGCTCATGGCATCTTGTACATTATTTAAGTGCATTTTTTTCAGAAAAAGCTGCAGAAGAAGCTGAATTTCCCTATCAAAATATATGTAATTGGGTTGGGAGGGTTTTTTTTATTTTTTGTTTGTTTGTTTGTTTTTTAGTACCAAAGCACTGAGAGCCATTTCCTTTACACTTTGGTTTTTTTGGCTGTATGCTCACAATAATTACATGCCAAATTTCCATAATGCAAACCATAGATAAAGAGAACAATTAATAAGAAAATACCAGTTATTAAACTGCTAACATACATAAAATATACATTATGTATTTTCTTTGTCAAAACTCTTTCCAGAGATCAATGTTTTAATTTTCTGAAAATGTGAATCAAAATAATTATGCATGATTTACAGAAAAGATTTATTTTTGGTCTAATTAGAAAAATGAAGCAGGGTTTTTTTGGCCTAGGCTGATGTTAAATATTATCTCTTCGTAAAATCCTCTCTGTTCCTTTAATTGCCACATCGACTGCTAATTAAAATCTGCAGAAAGTATAAATAGACTAAATGAGATATGCAAGGTTTCATTTGTGTACTTGTTTTTAATTGTTATGCAATTCTGTTCTGCTATTGAATGATTAATGATAATACTTTGAAGGTCTCAGATAAACAATGCGGTAAGAGTAGAAAATGTTTTAATAATATTTATTCTGTATCCTTTACTGCACAGCCAGGTAGGTTTGAAAGAGTTGACTGGAGTTTTTTTAGTTTAAATTGGAATAGATACTGCATAAATCTGAAGTGCTGGTTTAGGTAACGTGCTGGAAATCTCCCACTTGAATTGTGTGATTTTGATAAATTCAGGAGCTGCATAAATACACTCTTTCCACTTATTAGATGTTCTAAGTTTTCTAAAAATGCTCCTGAAATGCTGATATTTGTAGCGTGCCTTAAACATACGTGTGTGTGTGTGTGTGTGTGTGTGTGTGTGTGTGTGTGTGTGTGTGTCTGTAGGGAGAGGCCAGGGGAAGTTTAGGCCAGACATTGGGAAAAAACTCTTCACTGAAAGAGCGATTGGGCACTGGAATGAGTTGCCCAGGGAGGTGGTGGAGTCCCCATCCCTGGAGGTGTTTAAAGAAAGAGTGTATGAGACATGCAGTGCCATGGTTTAGTTGATAAGCTGGTGTTAGGTCATAGGTTGGACTTGATGATCCCAAAGGTCTTTTTCAACTTAGTTAATTCTGTGATTCTTATTGTTCCATTGCCAAAGGGCTGATTCTGTGCAGTGACAGCTCAGCTGATAGAGATGAACTCAGTGATTGTAGGGCATTTTATTGCTTGTCCCTACATGCTATCCACATCTTATGTCCTAGACTGTCACTGGATTTGTATTACTGTGATTGTAATCACCACAACACTTAAAACACTGAGTTTATTCCTAGTTCAAAGAGTTAAAAATTTAAACTAAACATTAGCTCTAGGACAGAAATTCTGATTAAGAAGAGTAGGGAGCATTTGTTAGTACAACAGAGGAGAAATTATGCAGAGTAAAGCTTTGATGCAAAATATGGAATTTGGAAAGGGAATATGGTTTTTGATATTTCAGAAACTATAAAACACAAGGGGTTAGCAGGACTCTAAGAAGGTTAAAATTAGGGGAAAATTATGGATGGGCCAAAAGAAATAAGGAATACTGCCTGAAGCTCTGTTTAGACCTGCATGGAAACCTTGGACTCTTGAATAAACTGTTTAATTCCTTGGCTTTCCAGTGATTATTCCACACAGTCTGAAAATATAGTGATGTTAGTTACTTGTGTTCATATTCATTAGGAGTCAATGACACTCAAGTATCCTGAGGTGCTCTGAAACTCTGGGTTTTTTAAGAATATTTGGAGTAAATTGCATTCAGCTACCAGAAATTTGTATGAAACAGATTTTTTGAGGGGTTGATGCTAAATTTTGAAATTATTTTGATTCAATGTGTGGAGAATTAACGAGTGTCTGTTTTGTGGAACAAAGGTGCTTAGGGAACCACTGGTTTACAGTGGACAGAAGAATGCCAGATGTTTTACACAGAAAAATCATGATTGTGGTCTCTCCTCAAGGAGTCTAAAATATCATTTTGGAAGAACACAATGAAAAATATTAAATACTAGTGGAGATGACTAGATAAAACTATAACAAGTTTACAGTTAAAAAGGAAAATAAACATGGAATTGCTAATGCAGCATGCATAGAGCAAATTTTCTTTGAGAGGCAATTGTGAGGGACCAATCTGATTTTTATTTATGCCTCAACATACATTTGGAAATCACGCCCAGCCCACCACGGGAGCCACGCAGACTCCTGGCAGCTCGCAGCGCACAGCTCCATCTGCCAAACCCTCGCCAACGGGGCCCCCGGGGTACAGCGGTAACGATCTGGCCGGTATTCTTTCTCTCTCCACGTCTCTTTTTCCCTCTTTTCTCCCTTCGCTGTCCCCCTTCAGTAGGCACACTTACCCTTCTTTTCCAATAAAGGGTTCTCAGATATATTATTGCCATGTTTGTGCTTTTTTTTGGTCTGAAAAATCTATTAAAAAGCATTCTTCCCGACTCCCCCTTTTACAGCGGAATGGGACAACAATAAACGCTTAAATGCTCTTTGTGAGCATCTGGTTACATTTCTGCTTTTCTAGCTTTTTCCTTCTTCACCTGAACATTCTATTTTCAATGACTTCTCAAGCTTTGAGGGGACTGCGGTATTAAACATATAGGTTTGTTCAACATCTTACCCTAATTTTATACAACCAAAGTGTAGAGTATGATTAACTCTGCTAGTAACAACAGTTCTTTTTAAAAAGTCATTAGTATCTCACAGGGATCAGAACATGAAATATCTAATTATTTCAAATGTAAAGAGGAGGGCAAATTAGTATGCTTGAATATCTTATGAAATATTTCAATGTGAATTCTTACACATGTGAATTCTTACACATATATGTATGCACAAGAGTGTCTGCATTTATACATGTACATATATTTTATAGACTAAATAGGGAGATCACACATTTTGAAGACAGAAAACTGTAGAATTAAGGTAATTTATATAACTGTAATTCAAACCCACTGCACAATTTAAAGGAAGGGAGAGGAAGTAATGTAACTTTAGCTGGCTTCTATAACGAGCTTTATTTAAGGTTTTACCATTTTCTCCCCATGTACATTTATGTCAAAAAAAAAAGAGCTTACAGCTTGGTGTAATACCTTGATTGTTCTACCAAAAGCTAGAAGAGTTGTAAATGAGCAGTAGCAAGAGATTGAACAATTAGTGAAAACTGGTGTATGAGCATAAAAGGGAGCACAAGGGCAAGTAAAACTCTTGGCCAAAGATCAGACAATTGCTGCTTTCCTTCACTAATTGGTACCTGCTGATATGAGTGCTTATCTACTGTACTTTTAGAGAACATATCTTTAGTTCCATTTCTAATATGGTTCATGAGGACTTTACAGAGCTATTAATTTTCCTCCTCCTCTTTCTCTTGTCTCTTCACAGAGCTCAGGTCTTCATAGTTCTTGATAGCAATTTTAGACAAAAATGTACAATAATTGATAATAAAGTATTCCAAGAATCACCTACTAAATTAAGTTACCAAAAATCTGCCACCAGGTGTACTGTTTGTTTTTCAAAAGTAGCATAAACCCTGCCTGCAAGCTGTTCTCAAATTATGCATATGAACATCCAGAGGATTTTGAGTCCTCCACTTATGTACAAAGAAGGAATTTTCTCTGGCTCTTATCATCTGTAAAAAAAAAAAATTTAAAAAAATCTATGTAATTGAACTTACTCATAAACATCTGGCTCACACTAGGTAGCTAATCTTACCCTTTGTTTGTGCTGTCTTAATGTTAGGCACCTTGCACTGTTCACAGTTTAGAATTTCTAGTTCTCTGGAGATATTTGTTGGTCATCCTTCTTTGCTGCATCTTGCCAACAACCTCAGGTGTGTGTCTAGAACAATTTGTACATGAGAGAGTTCTCATGTTCATTCAAAAAGACACACACGAGGATGCTATAGGGGATGTCATGGGAGAAGGTTTTGTTTTTTGGGGTTTTTTTTGTCTGGGAACATTCTGCTCATCAGAAAACTGCTGTAGGTGTTTTTACAAGGAGATGGCTATTGTCAATATTTTCATATTAGTGAAGAGCCCTGTTTTTTATTACACTAAATACGGAAATACCTGTTTAACCTGCCTTAACCCAAGTAGCACTCTATATGCAGCACTAGGATGGGAAAATAGAAGTTTATTTTTATTGCTGTATATTGTTACAGAATCTCATCAGAAGTAAGTTACCTTTCCCTTTAAAATATAATTTCTGAATTAATTCCTTTTATTCTGATTTTTAGTAGATCATTATGTTCTCTGTTCAGAACAAATGCTTAGCCAGGGTTAAGCCTCAGCCTTGTGCAAATCTGAATTTTAGAGACCCTAATATGCTCTCATCTCTCAAAGGCATATCTTTACTGCAGGTTACATCATTATGTAAGCTTGAAACATACCTAAATAATGGAAACCCAAGATGGAACTCTGTACAAAGTAACAACCCTACTAGGAGGACAAGAGCTAAAGTGCCAAAGATTTGGAGGAAAAAGTAATTCAAGAAGAATATCTCGGATTTTTCCCTTAAAGAGGATAAATTATCCATAAAAACAGTAATTGCATAATGGTATTATTAGATTGTCACAGAAATAACTTTCTTTTTTTTTTTTTTTTTTTTTTTTTAAGGACTAGAAATATAGGAATGTCAATATGCTATTCTTCCAATAGTACTGAATCTTCATCTTGCCTACACCAACTGTACCAACGATATGTGTGATCTGTATAGTGGTACATGAGCACTGTGCACAACTAACAGTCAAAATAAGTCAGAAGAGGGTTGTAAGTCACAGCAACACTGCAGAAAGGGATCCTGGCATGTTTAGCAAAGGGAGATTGGTGTGAAATCAGGGCATACAGTTATATACTGCTAAATTTTAAAAACTCCTATTTGATTCCTGTTGTGGATATGCAGATGCTTATACATATATGCATGCATGTGTACATGAGTACATATGAGATTTTATAACAGAGAATTTGAGATAAAACCATACACTTTGCAACTGTCTGCTTTTCAGCAGCACAGCAACATTAATCTGCAGCAGCAAATCGATTAAGCTGATCACATGAGGTGGTTTGAAAGCTCCCACTAGGCCATTGTGATAGATCACAGCTCGACAAATGATGAATAATGCATAAGGGTCAACATGTTGACGTATTACTTAATTACATTGTTAATGCAGCCATGATATAGAAATTTCAGAAGGGAAATATGGGAAATATGGACACATCTGAAACAGTATGATGGTTATCTAATTCCATATTGCAAAAATGTCAAAGACTGAATAACAATCAGAGTGTGATACAAATAGTAAAAGCAAAGAATGGCACAAAGCATTGAAAAGATAAGGGAAAATGGTAAAGATAAGCCTGATGATGTATTTGACAAAATGTTAACAAAAAAGCACTGAGACTATAGTGTGATTGCATCAGTGCTGTCCTCTTAATCACTCACAATCTGCTGTGAAGGACATGGGTAAATTGGCATACATAGGAATAAACAAAAATATTCAGGAATACAGCTTGTCATTAATTAGGATTGATTTTTGTGGTGACATTAATAGTACAAGGTGCAGACACATCCTCTTTTAAACCTGAAGTTCTTCATAAAGTTTCCAGTATATTTACAATGAGCATAGATTATATTTAATCTTTTAATTTTATATTTTTTCACCTGAACTTTAGGAATTGACCTTAATACCTGCCAGGGGAAGATAGATTACACAAATCTGTTTTATAAATTAAATATGAAGAAAATTAGTTTAATAGAGTAGGCACCATCACTGTTCTTAAAAGAGGAGCAGTAAGTGATCACTGAAAGTTTTGCTGTAGGAAACAATCTCCCGCTAACCTCACTATTCTAGTGAGTGTTTTGGTAACTCTCCATGGTCAAGAGTAAGCTCTCCTCCATAGATACAAACCTCATTGCATCCATGGCACAAAAAAGAGGTAAATTTTTTTCCCCTTTAAGAGGCAGGATTTACCAGTTTTCTTTGAACTCTGATCTAAATTATTTCATCATTTATCAAATGATCTTACTGATATCCATCAGTAATGACAAATGTAATACACATATTGCATCTTGCATTAGTTCTACCTGTAAAAATCTATTTTCATTTCTAACGACAAATTGTAAAAATCTTTGTAGCTCATTTATAGCCATTTGTTGTACTGGCACCCAAAACCAATTTATTGTTAAGTGCTCATTTTTATAATGCGGATCTTTGATGTTCTAAATTCTATATCAAAAGTAATGTATTTTGAAAGGGACAAAAATATTTTAGATGTCCACTTCACCTCAAGCTGAGCTTCCAATTTAAATCCCTTGTGTATTGTTAACTTGTATTTTAAAGTCCAGATTGTGCCAGTTTTCACTGGAAGAGCTTATGAAAGACTTGGCATTTCAGTATCTACAGATTTAAAAGTTTTTTTTTATTTTCCTTGTAACAAAAAAACATAATCTGGGTGTAAACTAGAAAGAGCTGGAGTAATAAAGGAAGCTCAAAGGTTGCAAAAAAAAGCAAAAAGAATGTATAATAACAAGGGAGATGATTTAGAAAGACACAAGGCAATCTGTGGAGCTGGGCTAATGATAGACAGTAAAGGTGAAAAGAAAACTAAATTGATTAAATGCCATAAAATCATTAATTTCAGGAGAAAAAGGTAAAATGAAGACCAAGAAGAAATGAGAGGAGAGAGAAATATTTTCTTTTGCAAACCCAAGAACTCTCAAGGAAAACAACTGAAAGGAGGGCTAAAGAATTGATGCATTTTCAGTGTGACAGCATGGTGAGGGAGCACATCTGAAGAGATGTGAAAGAACAGAGTGTAGGAATTTACAGGCCAAACAGTGCTGTATCAATGTGAATGAATTCCTGAACATACTACCCCAAGCCTAGATTAACTCCTGAAATAATTTTATTGTGATCTGTGTTACCTGATGGGTATTAAAAAAAAAACAGTGTGTAGAATTTTTAAAATACGCTAATGGAGTTATCTATGTAATAGAGAAAGTGATCCATTTGGTTACATTAAAATGGTGTAAGGTTTAGATTCATGACTGTTAAAATAGTAGTAACAACCAATTTTTTATTTTTGCACATTCCTTCTTACCTGCACTGCCCTGAACTCTTTGCCTTCTTGATATCTTAGGTAACCAGCTTCCCTCAAAGATACAAGCTGATTATGATCTACTCCACTTTTGGGCCTCCAGCTAGTCACACTACTCCTTGCCACAAAATCTGTGTTTTAGAGCTCCCTGTGTGAACAGTACTTTGGTGTTAGCTCTGGCAGAGTATCTCAAGCACCAGGGGCCTTTCCTTCTTGACATGCATTTAGGTGGCTGCAAAGAGTAGCCACTGGGATTTCCAGCAATATAGTTAAATACAGGTAATGGACAGAGCCTCATTCCTCAAATCTTCCCCATGGTAGCTTGAGCTGTCTGAAATCACACTTGTGTGTAAGCCTTTATGGGCCATGGGAACTGCAAGTGGCTTACTTGCCTCTCTACAGGCATTTCAGCAATCTTTTTTTGTGAGAGAGTATGTCCATACTGTTAATTTGCTTTGCTCTGTATTTCTGTCAAACATCTTGCTCCTTGCATCATCTGTGTTTCATTCACACTTGTTAACTATACGGATTCCTTCTGGAACAAATTACGTCCCTCCCAGAGGATGCCTTGGCAATGTTAACAGGTCATTGGCTCTAGGACCTACCTCAGACTGACAGGATGGATGCTCACTGAAATAAACTCAGGCCCAACACTAGCTTAGCAGGCCATGCACTTTCAGAAACCCTTATCCCACACTTCATGCAATAAAGATTAATGTAATTCCATAGAAGCACCACTCTGGCTGGCTGTCACATAGCTTTCTCCTTTTTTCATAACAAATTTTATAATTTCCCATTTTTGTGGCTGAAAAGACACACTCAAACACTCACTTTGACTGATGGTGACAGGTGACAGGAGTTCTACATGAGTGCTGGAGCAGAACAAAGTTTGAAGCGATGGAAACTCTGCGAGTCCCTTGCAATCATGGAGCAGCTGAAGGAGGAAGGCACATCTGGAGATCACCTGGTCCAATGTCCTGCTCAGAGCAGGGTCAGACAGAGCACCTGTGTCTACCCTTTGGAGACTCCACAATGTCGCTGGGCAGCCTAATCTGGTGTTCAACTGGCCTCACATTAATAAAATTCTCCTTGAGGACAGTTCTGCTCCAGAATAATCAGTCCCAAATGTCACAGCCTCCCCTCATATATCAGATGCACCAACACCTCATCACCTTTGTTGTTCTTTGCTGGATTGTCTCCAGTTATCTCCATGCACTTCCTGCAGTCCCACACCTGCAGAGCTGCCTCCTCCCTTGGAAGCTCAGCTGTGCCAAGGTCTCTGGGTTGGGTCTCTGGACCAGCAGGGGAAGTTGCTGCTCCATGGCATGCACTAAGATTGCTGAGCACACAGACAGTCCCCAGCAGTCCTGGCTGCTGCTAGAGCTCGCCAGCAGTCATGGCCTTCTATCACAGCTCTTCCAGCAGAGGCAGGAACCTTGGAGGTCTTGAGAACCACCAGAGGTCTCTGAAAAGCTCCGATTTTGTTTTCAGGAGATATATGAAAAGGGGCTTACAGACTGTAGCACAAGCAATAATGTCTGTGATCTGCCTCTTGTAGCTGCACTGTCCTCTAGCATGATGCAGAAAGGGTGTGGGTGTACACAGCAGTCCTTCAGCCAGCTCTGCATGCTTGAGTATTTCCTCATTATACATATGCCTGTGTTTTTCTCTCCTAGAACTCTGCTCATGTATTACATATAGCTGAATATTCACTGAACCAAAAACACAGACTCTAGCTAGTGTTAAGGGTACATGACTTTGCTGCAATCATAATTTATCAGCAGTAGGACGATGGAGAGGGTTATGGCTACATCAGCCACAGACTGCCAGCTGAGAATTAAACACAGGTTTCTCTGACCAAAATACCCCATATCTGCTGCTCCCACGTGATTTTTATGTAGCCAGATGGAATTCCCACATTCTAGAAATTCTAAGTTTGTGGCAAGTAACGAGAGAAACCTTCAGCTGCCAGTTTCTCATAGACGTATTTTCCGTGTTTGTTTTTTGACAATTTGTACTTGAATTGTTGTAGTTTGGTTCTGAAGTAGGAAAGAGATAAGTAGTCACATATATTGATGGAAAAATAGCATTAAGCACTGTATATTGTATATTGTATATTGTTCTCCTAAAGTGAAAATGTACTAAGGATTCCAGCTTATGTAGGTAAGGCAATTATGAAGAGATTTCATTTTTTTATTAACTGACACTGAATAGCATTTTCTTTCAATGTACTGTTACATACATTTTCCTTTTCCTTTTGCATTTTGTTCTTTCCTGAAGAATTTCAGAAGAGGCAAGTAAAATGAAGAAAATAAGAATTCTATTATGTATTCCTATCGCACTTTAGACTAGCTCATCTTGCATATGAACAATAAATAATAGGGTAAATGTATTGAGAAGGCAACATTTCAAATGTGCTTTTTTCATTATTCCATTCTCCAAGTAAGCATGTAAAATAAGTGGACATCATCTCATTTTCACAGAAAAGAAAATGAAAATTATCACTTAAAGGCTGTGTACAACTCACTTTGGCATAAATAGAACCAAATTGTGGCTAAAGACAAGATGAAAATCGGTGTATTACAATTTCAGGCTTGAAAGTATATGCGGCAAGTTTGAATGTTCAAGACTCGAGTTTAAATGCCATTGTCTTACTAAGAACTGATTTCACTGAACAGTTTATTTCATGAGTTTGAAAGCTGAAACAAACAAGTATAATAAAATCTATGTCTAAAAAGGCTTTACTGTTATACGAATTTATACTGCAAGTTACAGGCACAAATTAACAGTTTAGAGATCTTTCATCTTTTGACACAATTCCATGGCTAACTTTATTTTCTCCTTAGTGTAGTTTGCACGCTAGACTTCAAATTAAGAGCATGCCTGCATAAAATCTGATTTTTTCCTTCAGGACATATCTCATTATTTTCTCTTAAAGTCAGTCAGGCTTTGAGCTTGACAAAAGAATTTAGTAGTTCGTTGTTTAGGGACATATGTGGCATAAAAAATCCATTTTTTTAAAAAAATCACACTGCTGCTATCACACGTAATGGTTTAGATGCAATAGTATTTTTGTTACTTGGAGTAGTATAAAGCAAGCAGAATTAAAATAGCCTTTTTGTGGAGCTTTTGAACACTTTATATAATACTCATAAACATCATCCCATACAACCAAGTTCATAGTATATGTGTGAGACTTTACTGGTAAATAAGGTAAATAAGGTGAGACTTTACCTGTAAAAGGAATGACTTTGGGACTGAGAAAATGCAGTAACTGTAAAATACCCATCTTCTTTGCATTCTTCAGCTTTGTGCTGTGGGCTTTTTCTCTGTGTCTTTCCTGTTGGATGGTGTTACCATTTTCAGACTAAGCTTAACCCTCACTGCTTTACTGCCTGCTGCTCTCAGGTCTGCACATAAAGAGGCTCCTGTAATCTTTTCTGAACTTTCTCACTGCAATTACATTGGTTTATATAAATACTATATATCTTGGTTCAGCTTTATGTTTTTCTGTCTCCCTACCTACTATAGGTAGCCCTCAAAATTCACCAGGAAGGCACTTCCAGTTTTGACCCTGCACCCATATTCCACACAGCCATTTCTCTGGCAGACACCATGGGTAAAGAATACCCAGAGACTCAGATGCAAGCTGTGAGTCAATCTAAGTTGACAAAAAATATTGTGAATTGTGCAGGAAATAGAAGGGCTCTGGATGATATGCAAAGGTTATGTTTAGTCAGAACATCTTTTCATTCCTAGTTTCTACTAGAGGTAGTGCATCTCAGGCCTTAGACAAGTAGTAAAGGTTTTTTCCTTTATACGGGACTATTCCATGCAGCAGTTATTTTAAAAAGCAGCATCGCTATGCTTTGAAGTGTTGTCTTAATGCAAATATGTTGAAAGGTTATGGGAAATCTGAGTCTTCAAAAATGCCCTTTTTTCTGCCCCCCCCAGTATTTACCTCCAAAGGATGTGTTCTCATGCCATTGAGTAGCTATGATTGTTTTCTCCCCTGGAGCATCTGCATCCAAGTGAGTAAGAGCTCCTTCCTCCCTTCCTTGAAGCTTCTGAATGTTGAAATATTAGCTTCAGGTTCACTTTTATTGGCACAAAACTAGAAGTGATGTAATCACCTCTTAGAGGTGTAGGTCTTCTTTTTATTAGCGTAGTTTTTTGAACACTGTTCTCAGGAATGTCTAAAGTATTTTCCCTCTTGTTCAATGAACACTAATTAGTATTGCAGCAGACACACGCTGTTTTTAAGAAAATAATAGATACTTCAATTATACTGATGTTTTAACAGATATTTAACTTAATCAAAATGCTACTTTTTTGCTTGAGTGTAAACAAATGCTTAAGAAGAATAGCTCTGACTTATTTTTAAACTAAAAAACACAGCTGCTATTTTTATGATAAAGAAAGCAATATTTCCACAACTTAATCTCTTGTGGTTTTCTTTTTAATGTTATAGACATTTTAGAAAAACTAAGACATACTTTCTTGTCTTTGTGGTAACTCTAGGATTTGCTAGTCATAATGATGTGAAGTGAATAATTTTTACCTTCTTTAATTTTCCAGCCTGTCTACATTGTAACCTATTATGACTCTTTTTTTCCTTTAAAGTTTAAGGACGGGGAACTCAAGCTGTGCTGTTGCACAAATATAATGTCTGGTATGAACTTGTAACTTTAAAACACCTTCTGACACCTGTTAATCTCTAAACAAGATTTAATGTAAAGATTCCTGCTGATGCAGCAGTGGTTCAATGCTGTCCTGAATTTTGGAAAAGGCAAATTAGGCCTGTGATTATGATGCACTTTTTAAATTGTTTTATCTTCACTATTCTGATGACTTAATAAGCTTTGCTATTGTTTTTTAAAGCTTTTCTGGTGTGCACTTAACAGGTGTGTATTTACTGGCTGTTGTGAAGCCGAAGTGAAGTCTGAACCCCAATCTTCAACCACTCCAGTCCTCTGTAGTTGCACGTTTCTAAAACGTGTCACTTTGAATGAGCATAATTTGCAACAATATTCATTATATGTAGCCCAGATTTTAGTAATCTGCATGTGGTAGATGAGTATGTGCTTTGAGAAATATAAGATCATTGCCATGAATGTATTAAGGTATTGATTGACTATTGGGTTTATAAATAAGATTGACACCCCTGAGTAGGAAACACTGGAGGGCACAATCTGTGATGGAAATGGTGGTCATGGTGCTTCACTCTAGTAGAGATGCAGGCCTTTATGTTTAGCTTTACACTATCAGAGAATCACAGAATCACAGAATGGCTGAGGTTAGAATAGACAACAATGGGTCTTTTGGTACCACCTCCTTGCTCAAGCAGAGAATCTCAGAGCACATTTCACAGGATTGCATCCAGATGTTTCTGGGATGTCTCTAATGAGGGAGACTCCACAACCTCTCTGGGTGATCTGTTCCAGTGTGTGGTCACTGTACAGGGAAGAAGTTCTTCCTTGTGTTCAGCTGGAACTTCCTGTGCATCCATTTCTCCCTTTGCCTCTTGTCCCACTGCTGGGCACCACCAAGCAGTGCTTGGTCCATGCCCTGACCCCTCCCTGCAGATATTGACAGACATGGATGAGGTGCCCTCTCAGATGCTTCAACTCGAGGCTGAATAGGCCCAGTTCCTTCAGCCTGTCCTCTATTTTTTGTTCCGTATCTAATTTTGTTTCTTGTTTTGGTAGGTTTGTTTTCCCATAGGAGAAGTAACCAATTTTCATTAGCAGTGCAACACAACTTTCACTAGGTAGAAAATTCAAATCTCTTTTTCCAATGCTCACTTCTTTCTCTTTGGCTTTCTCATAATCTCGGCGTGTAGGAAACCCAAAATTAGTCACAGAGGATGACAGTTAATGCATTTTGCCAATATATTACTCTGACTTTTCTTTTCCAAAACATCATCTTATGTTTTGTCTCACGCTCTGGTACAAAGCTGGAAAAACATGAGATGAGCAATAATATTCTGCTTGACTGCAACCCATTGTTAGTGTATTAACCAGCTCTGTTGGCTTTGCTTTTGAAATCTATGGTTTCAAGCAGGTTGGTGGAAAACATGAAAAACAATGAATGAAACATAATTCAACAGTCTGGGACCAACAAATGTGTTGGGTTTTTTTGGGTTTTTTTTTTTTTTAGAGTAAATCATTGCTCACAAGCTGCTAAATGGTTTATGCTAGAGTTAAAAACACGCTGATAGGAATAATATAGTAGGTTCGGGGTATTTAGCCTTCAAAAGGCTTCCAAAATTTTTCACCAATCACTCGTGGAAATGATGGTCTCATAGGATAACTGCAAAGATTTTACATTAGCAGCCAGATAAAAAATATAGGGGGAAATTTACAAATATATGCACGTTTCTCAGAGATTTTTTTCCTCCAAATTGGCAATGATATTTGATGCTATTTTTATTCCTCTAAAGAGTTGTCTGGATATTTTATGAACAAGTCAGCTAGAGCCAAAATGCAGAGGGAGACAGTCTCAGGCACAGACCCTGCTAAAACTGTGGCAGGAGAGCGAGTTCACCCTGTCATCCCTCCTGTTCTGCGGGGAAAAAGCAACAAGTCCCCACTGCAGAGCTGTGTTTGTGTCTTATCTCCTGGGCAGGTTAAATCTGGCTCCTCTAAATCTGGCTCCAGGGAAGGCCCTTTCTAACCTCCTCCAAAAGGATATTGCAGCATTTGTACAAAACCCACCTTCTGGATTCTCCACACAGTCTAAGTGTCATCTATTGCTGATAAGCATTGCGAGTTTTTAATCTTTCCCTGCCATTTGACTATCTGTCTGAGTTGTGCTGCCATTAATTAACTTTGCCACTTTTCACCTCACTGTTGCTATTTGATCAACTTTTCCATTGCTGCATTTTGGATTTTGGCTGTTTTTAATTCTCTGCTGCCATTTCATTAACTTGCCCTGCCATTTAATTTAACTTTTGTCTTTTGATTTGCCCACTGCTGCTAGTGGATTAACCTCATCTTACCAAGCGGCGTGATTTCATCTTCCAGCTCCTTCCCTGCTCCTCAAATTCTTCCTGCAGCCAGATATTTCCCTAGTTTCCTCGCAAAGGTTTCTCCATTTCTTTTACCAATTTTCCTCCCATCTTTTGGTCTTCCATTCTGGGTAATATATATTTATGGAGGCATTAACTGTATCATGGTGGAGTTTTTTTGTTTGTTATTTTGGGTTTGTTTTTTAGGTTTTGGATTTGCTTGGTTTTTGTTTTTGTTTTTTTTAACTGAGTTGCATTTAACACATCAGGCAACAACATAAACACGTATTGTGAATGCCTCGGTCCTTCTTTTCCTTTGAACATTTCTACATTGCTGCTTGTTCACAGTTTTACTGCTCTGGGCAGGCTGCATTGCATCACAGAAAAGTAGTACTTGAAGCTAAAATTGTGTCCCTGAAGGATATAAACCTATATACTGTTTGTCAGGAAAGATAGTTATCTGATTCCTGTAGATCCTAGGATATGTCCAAAGTACTCACTCCATCCAACATGTCATTACAATTTTAATAGAGAAAATTAAAAAATATTTATTTATTTTACAGAATGCTTTGGTAAAAGTGTCCTTCCTTCTTGTCTCTGAATATTTTTAAAACTGCAGACTGTTTGGCTCTTTTGCCTCATCCTCATACCACTCATTATATATTCTCCCCATTTTCTTTTTCTATAGATCAGACTGTAAATAAACAAGTCACAAATATGTTTCCTTCTTTGTCATTTAGCTGTTAATGTGGACTACCCTCACAATCTGTCCAAAAAAAAAAGTAATACACAGACAAAGTGAAACGAGAGAAAATCACTTTTTGGGCTAAGAAAGGGGCTATGTTATGCCATGTACCATTCAAGAAAAAAATGTTAATTCCAGGACCTAGCATTACATTTGAGAAGCTGAATGATTTTTGGTGACAATTATGGATGTATGTTGATTGATTACACAATTCTATATTAATCTTCTATAGTGATTTTTGAATCTTCTTGAGATTTCAGAGGTGACAGTGAAGAGTGAGGAATATTGAAATCCTGTTAAGATTTATTTATTTTCTAACTGAAACTATTTCAACTTACTTCCTTTAAGTTGCTGTGGTTGTTTGTTGGTTTTGCATGGCCTGGTTTTTGGTAGCACGGACTCACAGAGGTGGCTTCTGTGAGAGGCTGCTGGAAGCTTCCACCTTATCCGGTAGAGGNCATGTTGGAGCGAGTGGATACCTGGAGGAGGCTGTGATCCAGTGGGAGTCCCAGTGGAGAGAGGGGACCCTTGCTTCCAGGCTGGAACAGCTTGTTCTTGGGAGGACTGTACCCCATGGACGAGGGACCCACACCACAGTAGTTTTGGGAACACTGTCTGCCCGTGGGAGGACTCACATTGCGGCAGGTTTGGGCGGACTGCTGCTCGTGAGATCGGAACAACACTGGAAAAGTTCACAGAGAACTGTCTCTCATGGAAATGGACCCAATGGCACATGAGGGGAAGGACTCCTCCCCCTGAGCAGTGGAAGAAGATCTTGGGTGACAAGCTGACCAAGAATATTTTTAAAACTCGCCTGTCTCCCTACACTGTTCGTAGGAAGGAGGGAGGGGTTGGAGTATAAAAGGTGTTTTTGAGGGTTTCTTTTACTTCTCATTACCCTCCTCTGACTTTGTTAGTAATAAATTCACCTTGTACTTCTAAGATGAGCCGGTTTTGCCCTTGAAGTGTTTTCTCCTGGTCCTTATCTCAACTCATGACCCCTTTGTTAAATTTTTTTCCTCCTTTGTCCAGCTGTAGCCAGGGGGAGCGAGTGGATGTTCTGGGTGCCTGCTGTTTGGCCAGCATCAAACCATGACAGGTTTTTACTGACAATTATAGCTAGATCATCCTTTGAAATTACAAGTATAAATCTTAAAATGCCTTCCACATCTCCACCATCCTTTAGTTTATTCATTGTGAGATTCTGCAGGAGAAGAACTCTGTTTGAAACAGGTAAGGTTTCTGAGCACATTGTCACAGTGTTCTTCTTTGTGATACCAATTAGGCTGGGATAAGACCTACTTCTTGTTCTCCTCCCATTCCTTCCCAAACATAAACAAATTGACTTCAAGCTTTTTTTTTTTTTCTCTCCCTGTTAAACAGAATTGCTCTTTCTTCATTTTGCAACATAAGAGATGAGAAGTGGAAGCACAGGGCATCCATCACCTTGCTGTGTTTGGAACTCATCCTGGTAGCAGTCTGAACGTCTAATCATCTAAAACTCAGCTATGAGGAATGGTGACTTTAAATTAGGAAGAGGGCTAAAGGGCACTCAGATAACCCATCTAACTCACCCTCTTCAGAGCTGTATTCCCACATCAGAAATTTGTATTGGTTTATGTGCTTTATTTAAAGAATCATAAGTTAAAAGAAAAAAAAGGAACATGGTGTTGAGCTTAAAATTATTGGATTATCAGTAAAACAACATGATGGTCAAATCAAAGCAAAGACTGAACCAGAATTATAATCTTAATGAGCTATGTGTGTAGGAATAAATCACCAGAACTTCATGATAGTATACTATGTGGTTTCAGAGTGGCTTCTTGTTGCTAAAGCTAGTAAGTACTGTTTGAATCAATCTTACACAAAAGATTAAGGATGTAAACCAGTATCCCTGTCTAGTGAAAATAGCCTGTTATTATAATAAAGTTTGTTCCTAGTGCAGGATGTGAGTCATCTGTTCAGAATTCAGTCTGACAATGGGAGAGTACTGAGAGATTTCAAATGGAGGTGCTGTATGGAAATGAACAAGTACAGAGAGCTCAGATGAATTAGTTTAACTAAAATATCACTATTATTACATTTTGGTCTTTGAAAAACAGTTACCTTACTTTACTTTTACCCAACTTTACCCATTTTTGTTTTGCACTTCCTCTTAAGTGTTAAGTAGACAAAGCGATTTTAGAATGGTGCTGCCTTTTGACTCAGTCTCATGTCTTCCAGCAGGAACTCAATATCAGTTAACTCTGAGGTGCTTCTTAAATTGGATATTTAAGAATCCTCCTTATGACACCATTCCAATGCTGTCATAACCTGAACCTGAATGCTGAATTACAAAGGGATAGATAACAAAACAGTAAAAATTCCACTCCTTGTGCTTTACAGTTCTGGGATTTCTTATTCCTGTGACCATAACTCGCCATCAGTACAAGAGTTGGATCAGAGTTCTGGGTGCCAGAGTTGGTGTCTTATGTGGGAATTGCTAAGATTGGTGTGGTTAATGACAAGGATTGTTACCTACTGCTCTGACAAGGAAAGCAGGGACAGCCATTTTAAATGACATGTTACAAATGTCAAACAATGGGCTTTTCTCATGAGTGGTGTTGACCTTGATAGGAGACTTTTACTTTTTATTCTGTTTCCAAACAACTTTCATAGCCTTAACCGGTTCAGTGAGTCAGGATGCTAGAAACACTAACAGATTTAACCCTCAGAGAGGGCCATCCTCTATCCNAGGAGAGTGAGTTTTATCATTAATCCAGGACACCTGTGAAACATTTTCTTTTGGTGTGACTGTGGCTTGGAAACAGCCCTTGTTTTAACTACAAATCATAGCTGCTCTCTATACAAAGTGCCTGTGAAGTTGGTTTCTTGCTGGAGTAAGCAAACCAGTAACCCCTTCTTGTAACTGCCATCATAAGTGTAAGATACTTCTCTTTAAAGTATTAATGGTTCTCTTCCTTGTACATTCTTTCCATGACATAGAAAAGGCAAATTTGGGAAAGAGGAACTATTTTCTGTATCTTCACACTGTATTTTAAATATGTATAACAGAAAAATGTCATTTCTCAAACCCTCACTTGATCCTCCTTATATACACTTATAGATTAAATGACTGCTCAGGATCTAAAAATTTGCCTTTCCATTTTGAATTAATTTTTTGAGCACAGTATCTGATATTATGCTGATAACAAAAAATATTAGTAATAAATGAAGTACTTCTATTAAATAATATATGATGATAAGTCAGTTAATCATTCCATCACACTGCGTAAGATCAGCATGCAGCTAACAAAGCATTGAGAGGCTCAAGACGTATTCTAATACTGAATTTGTACTCATCTACCTGTGTCCTAATCAAAAAAAATATTTTTAAGAGCTTTCTGAAAGATGGAGAAGTCTAGACATACATGGAAAAAACATACACGCTTCCTAGAAAGCAGCTATAGACATGTAAAAACAATACCCGGTTTCAGCTGGGTAGGGTAAATTTCTTCTCAGTGGCTGTTACAGTACTTGTGTTTTGGATTAGGAATGAGTATGGTGTTGATAGCACAATGAGGTTTTGGGTTTTTGCTAATTGTGAGGGGAGGTTGAGCAAGCAGCTGTGTGATGCTTAATTTCCAGCTGGGCTTAAGCCATGACAACCTGTGAAACATCTCATACTTTCCATGGTGATGAAATTTCTCTCCTTCTAGAACACCTAATTGTTCTGACTGTGTTTGGGGATCTGTGAGATGGGCAATGCTACTGTTTTGGCTATCTATATATCCATAAAGCTATTTGAGTTTGCATAGACATTTCTGCATAGTTTAAGATTACACTTCAGGTAACACATAATCTATTTCTTCCCCCCTTGTGCTTTTCACAGAGATGGTTTAGAAGCAGGGGGAGTAGGTACATAGCCAAAATTAACCTGGGGATCCTTGCAAGATTTAAACTTTTATAATATGGCTCTTGAGCAGTCAGTAAGGGACAAAATCAGACATTCTCTGTTAGCATGTTGAGTCAGAAATTTATAATGTTGTATTAGCAAACCAGATTCATCCCTGGCCTTATTGAAATGAAGAAACCAGGATTTTTTTTTGTGGTTTCTTTTTTAACTTCCATTCAGGTAGAATTCCTGAGGTTCACAAAGGTTCATGAGTTGTGTATTCTTCCTGAACTAATTCAGTTACACATGCTCTGCAAATTTAAAGAGTGAGTTAGGAAATTTGATTCAGTCTAATCAGAGCAGTATCTGTAGGAGATGGGTTAATTTTCTTTGTAAAATTCAAAATACTTTAAAAATAAACAACAAAATGTTGTGGATTTAGCTGATTTAATTTTTTTTTAGTTGATGTATGTGGGAACAATCCAACTGTATTATGATTATTTTGGAAAATTATATTTCGATCTTGTTTGTATTTTGGTGTCTGTGTAATCAGATCATAATCAAATAATTGAATTTGAACATATTTCTTATCTCCCCAGTGAACACTACCACGGGGGCAGAAAATGAGCTATGAAATCTATCATGTCGGTGAGAGAAGGTTCATTCCAGAGATAACAGAAATGCTGTATGAGCACTCAGAGAGTGTGAGGTCAAAGCTGGGGATTACAGTGAAACACAACAACATGCTGTTGAGAGATTTGCTACTGAAAATATTGCTGTTTCTACCCTAGAATAGAGAACACAAGGATTTCAAAAGTACTAAGCAGCAGCCTCAGTGTTCCATATAAAGTGTTACAGTTATATAGGAGCTTAAATTGTGCCATTTTTAGTGAAGTCTAAGCTGAAATCAGAGGTATTACTGTAGCCCTGAGTGGACCTAAATCTAGTGTGTGTAGCAATGCTTTGCCACCTCCACTCAGGGTGCTTTGAGGAGCTGCTTTTAAGAGGAAGGAGGTAATTGTAACCAAGACTTTTCGTGTAACAACTTTGAAGGTATTATTAATGAGACTTTCCTGGATTAATTTGTCATGAGAATGATAATGATATTGTAATCAGACTTAAAATAACTTGTGTATTCAGTAGAGTGTTGAGATTTTACTTATGCCACCAACTAATTCTTGGCTTCTCTTTACCAGTCACAAGAATTTGACTCCAACACAGGTGGCACAAAATAAGCTTTTAGATTATACTATATCACTGTTTTCTGAAGGCCATTGATAGGAAGAGTCCTGCTCAGAGTAAACAGACAGAAACTCGAGTGCCTAGGGTATATTCAGCAGTGATTTACTGAATTTGATTGCTTTGGACTTAGATGGGAGATGAGTGGGGACTTGAGAATTTTGATTTTTGTGGAATCATGGAATGGCCTGGTTGGAAGGGACCTTAAAGATCACCCAGTTCTGATCCCCTGCCATGGAAGGGGATATCTTCCCCAGGACCAGGTTATTTAGAGTCCCATCCAACCTGGCCTTGAACACTTCCAGGAATGGGGCATCTACAGCTTCTTTGGGCAACCTGTGCCAGGGCCTCACCACCTTCACAGTAATTTTTTCCTGATACCAAGTCTGAAACAACCCTCTTTCAGTTTGGACCATTGCACCTTTTCCTGTCACTCCAGGCCTTTGTAAATAATCTATCTCTATCTCTCCTGTAGCCTCCCTTCAGGTACTGGCAGGCTACAATTTGGTCACCCCAAAGCCTTCTCTTTTTCTGGCTGAGCAATCCAAATTCTTTTAGCCTTTCCTCATAGTTGAATTCAGGTTCCTTAGTTCTGCCTTCTTCCTGTTTTATGTACTTAGGACTGCTGTTGAGCCCAGGTTTTTAGTCATTCTAGGAACTGGGAATATTGTAGCCAACACCTTAGGAAGCAAGTAAGTTCAGAGTGCTCTTTACCCATCGCTTTGTGTTAATTAGCAATACAATAAGCTCTACTGAAAACTAGCAAAGTGTAAAACTTTCAGCTGGGAGTGCTTTTTCCCTCCTCTCATTTGTCATTATTTCTCAACTATTATCAATATTTTAATTGTTTCAGAATAAACAAAAAGTGAAAATAAATTATCTTTTAGTGTATTGTTATGTATAGGAAAGATTTTCTTGTTGAAGCTTCAGTTCCTATGTCTATAAAGTAAAGTGCATATGAGATCTGTATTTGACTACAAATCCACCTGTGTAAAGACAGTATGATCCCAAAAATTATTATAAAATAATTTTTGCAACCACTGAAATAGCTAACTTTAATATCTAAGATGCCTGAAAATAAAAATGACATAGGATTGAGTATATATTGAAGTTATGTTTGAGAAACTTCTCATAAATAACATCCTTCATTTCATGATTTTTAGTTTCCCATTGATAAAAAAAGCTTTAAACAAAGTAATGTCCTAAGTAGGGTCCTTGCAGTCACTGAAAAAAACAACTGCTTGTGAGTATGAAATACCACTTTGCAATCTAACACAGTTGAGACTGCAAAGATGTATGGCATTATTCAATAATGTTCTTGACTTCATTTGTCTTCTTGTTTAAAAGTTAAGAGGGAACAAAACATGATCTGACTTCTGCCCATGGAAGGGCAGGTACCGCAGAAAGAAAAATTCTTAATTAAAGACAATTATGAAAATGTGGTCAGAGAGATGATGGCTTCTTCTCTATGGACTCATCAAATACATACTTACACTCACTGGAGAAATGTCACGTAGTCAGTGATGAGATGCAGAAACTGCATTCATAGAGGTCTTCCCTTGTTCTGCTCTTTGACTTCCTGAAGTCTTGTAAAATGTTTCCTTTTAGCACTGCTGCCTGACACTCAGATGCGAGAGGTAGAGGGTGAAAACGTTCTGGGCTGATCTTTCCTGGGGCACAACTTTGGCTTCCAAGCACATCTTTAAAAGAACCAACTTTAAAAGAACTCGTGGCCACACATGTTTCAACCTGTAGTATTTTAAATATCTGTCCCTAACATCCCAACGTTGTTCTAGTTTTCTGACCCATGGTAAGAAAAAGAACAGTGAGCCCTTTCTTCACATCATACTGTGCCGACACCCTACAGTTATAGGAATATTGTTTTTTTCAAGTCTTTTTCCTTTTAGAAATTCTGAATGTTCTAAATGTCTCTTTTAAGTTTGTGTTTTCTTCATTATTAATTATATATAGTTTATTCTCATCAATTCTGATGTTCTGTTTTAATATTATGTTTCATTTTCCATACACTCAATTTTGTTCACTGTATACACATCTCTGTTTATCCACTTAATGACTATTAATCCCTATGTAGTTTCTGTGTCCTTGCAAGGATTATGGTTATATTCATTCCAAGATATTTTTCAGTTAATGTTATGTATTTGATAGCTCTCGTTGTTGTTGTTAGGAGGACTAATAAAACTGGTTAGCAGGCAGAGATCAGCATCTCTGAGTTGGAGCCTGATAGAGCCTTTGCATCCTATATTTTTTTGTCTTGGGCCTGACATGACTACCTTGCAACATTTGTGCAGCTCTCTAAAAACTTTGTCTATTTCCCATTCTTCCTAATCGTAGAATCATTTAGGTTGGAAAAGACCTCCAAGATCAAGTCCAGCTATTAACTTAGTGCCACCAAGTTCACTGCTAAACCATGTCCTTAAGTGCCATATGCACCATCTTTCTGAGCACTTCTGGGGATGATGATTCCATCATTTCCCAGGGAGGACTGTTCCAATGCCTGAAAACCCTTTCAGAAAGGACTTTTTATCCTAACATCTAACCTAAACCTAATATTTATATGATATTTGATGTTGAATGAGTTTCATATCTCTCTCCTGTCCAGAAAGACAAATATCCTTCATAACAAAATGTGAAAAAGATGTCCTGAAAACAGTCTTATGAATAAAAGTAAAAATTGTTCTGTCTGACTGAGAGATATCTGGTGTTCACTATACCACAGAAAGTGAAAAGAGAATATCATATTCTCATTGCTGCAGACTTTTCTTCTTACACTAAGCTCTGGTCTTCTGAAATAGCTTGTGGTGATCAGTTGTGCAGGATTTTGTGCTTCTGGGAAAAGTATTCACTGTGACAGATTTTCTGAACTTTAATTCAAGATTGTCCTCTCTTTCCTTAATAATAAGAGTGAGTGAAAGTGAAATGAAACAAACCAAAAAAACAAAATAAACCCCAACAACAGCAAAAACAAATAAAAAACCCACCAAATCCCAAACAAATAGAAACAACCCAAAGGTTTTTATCTTCCTGTCTACCAGCTCCTTTATTCCAGAAGGTTCTTCTACTCCACTGTTGTACTTCAGTTTAACTGCTAAACACTCTGCTGAGTTTCAATTTATATTCATTATTACTCACTGTAGCTGCTATATTCTGCTGGGTTTTCTCTTTCACCTAATCATGGGAAGCTGACTAAGTAGCATCATTTCTTAGACAATGAAATTGAATTATTCTTCCAACCTATGACTTTTGGCTCCTAACCAGAAGGCATGCTGTTGTATAAAGTTTATTCACACAGAGAGATGCTCTCAAGCTATTTCTCAATGCACTTTCACATATTAAAGTTTCAAATTGGCTGCATGATGTTGCATTCATAATTTATGTCAGATGCTCATAATCACTGTTGACTTTAGGAAAATTCGTAAGTAACATTTCACCTTACGTCTTCAATGAATATTTTTATTTTATCATGTATATTAATCTTCTCTGGTGTTTACTTAGTTTAAGCAGTCTTAAGAAGTGTTGATATAAAATCAGGCTATCTCAGACAATTGATACAAGGGCATTGTTGATTCATATTGTAGTCTCAGGAGGCTATTTTCTCTGATTTCATATTTTTCTATTTTGATCAATTCTTTTGAGGAGAATGTATTTTGGCGTTTCAGGAGTAAAGTAGAAAATAATAGCATTTGATGACCTATTTAATTTTCTCAGTATTCCCAAGTACTAAAATAGTGATATTATGCATGGTTAGGATAAACTCAGTACTCAAAAGAGGTTTCTTATACTGAGCTTGCATCTGAAAGACAGAGCCTCTTTTAATATATTCTAATACATTTTTATTTTTTACATCAGAATTCCTAATTTAAAAGTATGTCAAATGCCAAAATACGTGTAGGTTTCTGCATATCCAGGTTATAAAAACATGCTTGTTCCAAATACTTTACAGCTTTAACAGAAAAAGAAATAATTATTACAAAGAAATTCAGAGATTAAGATTTACTATGGAGATGAGATTAAAATTAATTATGCACTCTTCTGTTAGCTACGCACAAATTGATAACCAATGATTTATTTCAATTAATTAATAACCAGTTCTGAAACTTACCCCTTCTCTGGGTTAGACTGGTGGATCTGAGCAGTGAATATTTAACCTGAAAAGATCTATGTTGATTTACTTCTCTTGACCATGCAGCCTGCCTTTTGGTACAAATAACTGGACACACTCCCTACCATGTATGTTTATGTAAATCTCTCCTCACCACAACTCATTCCCTGGTATTTCCTCTTGCAGAGTGGAGATAAATAGCAGTGACAGTATTTTTTGCACATAATAAAATTATCTTGCTTTCCATCTATTTTGTGGTGAGAGACTATGGAGTAAAAATTTACAATTAGACAAAAAAAAATAGAATCATAGAATCATGGAATGGTTTGGGTTGGAAGGGGCCTTAAAGATAATCCAGTTCCAAACCCCTGCTGTGGGCAGGGACACCTTCCACTAGACCAGCTTACTTCAAACCCCGTCCAGCCTGGCCTTGAATACTCTCAGATCCACAGCTTTTCTGGGCAGCCTGTTCCAGGGCCCCACCACCCTCACCCTAAAGAAATTCTTCCTAATATCTAACATAAATTTTCTGTCTTTCGGTCTGAAGCCGTTACTCCCTCTCCTATCACTACCGTTCCTGAGTCCATCTCCAGCTTCCCTGTAGGCCCCTTCAGATACTGGAATGTTCTTTGAGGTCTCTATACAACCTTCTCTTCTCCAGGCTGAATAGCCCCAACTTTCAGCCTGTCTTCATATGAAAGGTGCCCCAGTCTCCTTATCAATTTCATGGCCACGTCTGAACTTGCTCCAACAGTCCCCTGTCCTTCCTTTGCTGGATCCCCGGAGCTGGATGCAGCACTGCAGGTACCATCTCACAAGAGAAGATAGAGGGGTAGAATCTCCCCCTTTGACCTGCTGGCCATGCTCCTTTGGATGCAGCCCAGGATTTGTTTGGCTTTCTGGGCTATGAGCACTCACTACTGGCTCATGTTGACTTTTTTATTAACCATCACCACCCAAGTCCTCCTCAGTGCTGCTCCTAATCACTTCTCCACCCAACCTGTTGGTGTGTCTGGGATTGCTCCGACCCAGGTGTAGAACCTTGCACTTGACCTTGTTGAACTTCTTGGAGTTCACAGAGACCGCCCTCTCCAGCCTGTCAACATCTCTCACAACATTTGTCACTTGTGCAGTGCATGTTTTGATGGAGAAAAACATACATGCACATCCACTCTACTGAAAAGTATTTTTAAATTATTAAGGGTTATTTTACAAAATGCTCCCATCAGGGTCTGTGTAGCAGCAGTGTCTGGTCATTCTGTAACACCCTGTGTCTTTCTGTGTAATATTCCTCTGTAAACCCTCTCTCACAATTCTTATTTTTTATACAAAGTGAGAGGGAGAAGGAGGGGTAAATGAGCACAGTGCTGGATGCTCCCCAAGAAGCTTCTGATAGGCTGCTAATTTAGGGTGCAACAAGTCACCAAGTAACTTGCACAGCTCTCTTTTCCTGAGAGCCGGTTGATGCCATGGTCCTATGGGTGAAAGTGTTTCACTCTTCTTCTCCAAGGTGCTGGCAGAGTCACAGTATGCCGCTGGGTGTGCTGCTGAAGGGAGCTCTGTGCAGTCCAGAGGAATTTCCTGGGGCTGCAGTCAGCTTGGCATAGAGGCAGTGCAGTGGGAGGGATAGGGCCATGATTTGAGGATGTTGTGCTTAGCATGGCTGTGTTTGGATTATGCTCCCAGCACCACCTTCTTCCCTGCCTTGACCCCTTCTTGCACTGAAACACAAAGCTGATGATCAGGATGTGCTCCTGTGTCCAGAGCAGCACAGAGGAGAGAAAGAGGTGGGGAGAAGGAGAGGTTGCAAAGGAGGATTGAAGGGGAGTGTTGTTACAGGCTGGTGAGAGCAATCAGAGCCTGCTGGAGCATCCATGGTGCTGGCAGTCATTAACACTGTGCATTTTCAAATACTCAAACTTTGTTTGTTAAGGAACAAGAATTCTAGTACTCTTGATAAAAAACCTTAAAGTATAGGGGTTGTCCACCTTCTGCAACAGTGGCTCTTTATACATCACTCAGATTTTCTGAAGAATGGGCAACTCTGTATATTAGTGAGTCATAACAGTGGTGGTCTCAGAATAAACATGTATAATTTCAGGAGTCATTTTCAAACTTAGTCAGTCAGATCCAAGTGGCTGTAGATAAATCTCCTACTAACCATTCGGCTTCTAAATCATGAGACAAAAACATGAGTAACAGATGTTTTGTGATGAGGAGTGACTAAGAGCTAAGTACTTCTATGAGATCTGAATATTTTAGACCATAGCTACTCCTTGGTAGCTGGGCATAATGATAACTACCCTTCTTCCTCCTGCTCTCAAATCTTATGCTGGAGATGAGAATGTAGTTTGCTATTGCTTCTTGCTCTAAATTTTTTTAAATCTCCCTATAATTTTGTTAGCGATTCCAATTTTATCTCTTCCCCGAACTTCCCCCTTCTTGAAGAAGTCTGCTTTGGAAATATAATGAGCTCTTCGGCATTTTTATTTTGTTCTGCTTTGTAACAAAAACACTGTAGATCACCTAGAAAAAGCTTGCCATGGAAAAATGTTTCCCAGCAGACAGAATTTACCCTTTGACAATCAATTCACTGCTGTGACGCATGCAAAATTTGTTTTACAAACAATGGCTTTAGTTTGAAAATAAAAGAAAAATTGCACTGCACTGGCTTAAATTATTTTGCTTGTTTTTACAGAAGACTGTCAGAAGGCTGAAATCATCACTTACAATTAATTATGTGTCAATGTTTTCACAGCTCCATTCATATGGTGGCACAATCTGGATAGAGATTATCTCCTTAGAAGTGTGAAAGGCAGGGTCCTACTGAGCGCTGGTTAAATTGTAGCATCTTGATGTTAACAGAGGGTCAAACCTGAACTAGTAAAAATTGATGTAAGCATGTTGACTTTGATTAAAAATTTGTACAAGGCAGGTTTTATTCTTTATATTTTCCTCATCTCAGTTGTTTTTAAATTTCCAAGGCTTGTTATATTAATTCTAGTACTACTTAGATTTGATCATAACTACCAACAAAGTGCATATTTTAAGAACTATCTTGAATTTTAACCATGGGAGTGATGTTGCCATCCCTTCATTAGAGCTTTAGGATTGACATCCCTTTCATGTGGAAAATATCCTATGGGTAGCTAGCTTTGCTCTTGCACTGTCAGTAAGGTGGGACTCAGGCACCTGCTGTTTGAAAGAATGGGAGTCAGCTACACCTTCAGCACTGGAGATTGGTCTGCTATAGCAAAGAGATCATAGACCTTCATGCTGCAGTGATGAGTATCGGTGTAAAATTGAAAGTCAGCCAAGATATGCAGCATGTAGTGAATTACCAGTTAAAAGTGAAGAAGTATTAGACAAGTTATACATTATGTGGGCAGTTTTTGACTTCATGCTGAATGTCATACACATAAGAAATGTGACAATATTCACATTCACACAGCAAGTATATATTTTCTTTTTATTTCAGTTCTATCAGAAAAGAGGATTTATTGAATATTTCTTTGATATTAACTCCTGTTAAGTAGTAAAAGAAAACAGGCTCCCTAGTGGTAAAACAGAATGAAATTAAAAGCAACAACAAAAAATTATTAAAATTCTAAGATGTTGAACAATATCCAAACTTTGGTGCAATCTCATTTAGTTCAAAAGTGGCAAAATATGTGTTCTAGTGTAGAAATCTTGCAAAGACATATTTAATTATGGGTGTGTGATTAACAACATAGATGTTTGTGTAAAATGTATTTATATATGGAGGGTCTACTGGAGCTTTATAATTTTAGTGCATCTGTTAGATAGTCACTTGATGTAATTAAATTACTCTACTTGATAGAGCAGGCAGCAAAATTTTAATGGGCATTTGCCTCCTACATTTTCTACTAGAGATAGAGGTTTTTAATAGGAAACACTGTGGGCAGAAAATCCAGAGAGGAGCAATGTACCATAAAACTGGAGAGTAGCTTTTCTTGCATCATTTGGTTCTCTGCAAATTCTAATTCAGATGTATATAGAAAAGAAAAAAAAAAATAAATCCCCAAACTGTTGTAGTAAACAAGGTTGAGAGGGCAGCTGACCACTCCGGGGGCCGTTAGGCCTTACCAGAAGTGGCTGGCTCTGGCCCACTCCTCCTACTACAATCCTCCCTCCAGCAGCTCAGGTCGGTCTCCCGGGTCGACTCGCCAACCCCAGTTCCCAAGAGGGGTCCGGCGGGAGTGGGAGTGCAGGCTCAGTCCCAGAAATAAAGGAAGTCCAGTGGTTTCGCAGTTCCCCAAGGCTCTTTATTGTGGATAGCAGAAAGTNGGGGAGGGATTACATGACAACTAATGAGGGAGCGGCATTAACAGAACATTCTAGCAGGGGGTGGCAACAGGGGCAGTAACAAGGGAGGGGAGCATAAACTTTCGTCCTATTAACTTAAAGAGAACTTTGAGGGGGAGGAGTGTGGAGGCGGATCTTCGGCCTCGGAATCCCAGGAAAGAGACTCTTGATCTTCGGAGGTCTCTACGGCATTGACTGCCAGACACTGGGATTCTGGTGCGGCTGTCGCACCTCCACACCAAACCAGAAAAAGTACTCTTAAAAAATATAGTGGGTTAATAAGACGTTTTGAAAAAAATCCACTGACAGTGTTTTACAAATTCAGCTCCCAGCCATGTCCTAAAGAATATTTTCTCACAGAGAAAATGGCTGCATTGACGTGGCTGGAGATTGACGTGGCTGGAGTTGCATTCAATAATCATGTGCTGATTGGCTTATGCTTGATAACATGCTAATTAACATATGCTCCATTAAAACCATGTAACTGAGAGAAATTATAGCAATACGGATTTTTTTTACTGTGACAGAAACATGGGTACACTGCTTTTGCAGTTTTAAAATCATCATTAAATACAAATACAAGCATTAATACCACTTAATACCACTTTTATTTTATGAAATGGAGATTATAATGAGTTGCAGTAATTCTTCTTACTCCCATTCATTTGAAACTACAGTACCTAACAGTGTTTTGTGTCATAAATGCCACTTAAAGTAATGCTTTGTTACCTTCCAATATGAAAGAAGACTATACATTTTAATTTGTATTTGTATTATGTAGTTTAGCCTGAAATTTTATTTTATCTTTATATAGCCTCCCAGGTCAGGCAATGTCATGCTGATATTTTGCTGTTCAGAATTCAGAACTGTAAAAATACAATTTTAGCTACAGTAATGTGACTGGTTATGCAAGATTTGTGGTTCAATTTTCTGTCTGTTTATCACTTTCACCAATCTCCTCATAAGAACGCCATATTGGTTTTTTTAATGAGTTTCAATGCCATTTTTCCTCACACAATTAATTGCCAGGTATATGATACCGATATTAGCCGGATTTAGGGCTCATTTAACTTTCACCATAGTCCCAAATCCTTTAGTTGATGGAGAACAGTAGTACCTTAATCCCATTTTATCCTTCAGGAGATTGACATTACCTGGTTCCATTTGATGACAATAAAAAAACATGAGAGGCAAGACAAGCTCATATTTCTGGGGGCAATGCCTTCTGAAAGAAATCAATTCCTGCTTTTTTCAGGGAGCAGGTGTCCTTTGTCTCTGGCTTGTGGTTATGAAGAGAGCAGTGAGTTTTGGCAGACCCCAGACTTTAACATATCAGGAGAAATAGCATGTGCTTGGTTGGTGTCCTTGATCTTTTGGGATTTCTGAGATGTGCTTAGGCACATCTTTCTTTACTTCACATCCTCTTCTCTCAAGACCATCAAGTTTCTCCTTCCTCAAGAGCATCCAGCAATGGTATTTCCTGGCAGCAGGACAAAAACGTCTGCAAACAGGTCTAGCCAGGGCCTAACCTAGTCCTAATGAAGCATGTAAAGAATGATGGAAATGAGGTTTTTAGGGTATTTTATGTACAAATTTAGGAAAACAGGATATCTTTGTAGATATACAACTCTTCAATTCTCATGACTCATGAGGTTTCATTTTGAAATAGTGGTATTACTTGATCTAATTTTTTCTTGTTTTTTGTTCATATTTTAAATCAGTTTTGATTAGACTTTGAGCAATGTTCAAAGAAAGAAAAACGAAATACTCATCACACTTGTTGCAGCTCATTAACTTATTCCTGAACTCATTTTCAGTTTGATATATTCCTAATACTTTGGGGTATACAAAGAGGTTTTGTTCATTCAAAAAATCTTTTTGAAACTGCCTAATGCTGTTTACAGGAAAGCTAAAGAAGAACCCATACTGCTTGCAGTGAACAACCCTGCAGCAGACAATGTCCACCACTATAAGAACTGTCTGTGGAGATATTCATTATGAAGTACGGTTGTTTTACAGAAAAAAAAAAAAATATTGGTTTGTTTTTGGTTTTGTTTTAGTTTTTGGCTTTGGTTCTGTTTTGATATTTTTTTAATAGGCAGTTTCCACAAAGTATTTCCACAACAGGCAAGACTTTCTACATCCATATTTATGGTCATTAATATTGGCTTGCACCCACAATAGACCTTTTGAAAAGCTAGACACATTTTAGTTATATTTTCTGGGCTTCAGCACTGTCATTCTCTTTCAAGGTTCTTGTTTCCTTTCAGTTCACACAAAAATTTTGATAAAATTTTAAAAGTCTCCCTGCAAAGCATTCCACCCCAACCACCCCTGTGACATGAGGTGGCTACAGGACTTGAAGTCAGAGGTACACCGATTGGAACTATTGGAAGAGCCATCCCACATATCAACCTCTTCACAGACACACAGAAAGTTCTGAATTTCCACAGGTTTTCTGCTTTTCCTACTGACTGGCAAGTCTCTCAGATTATCTGGGCTCAGGCTGCAAATTGGTGAGTGAAAAAACCCAACAAAATTCTAAAGGAAAAAATATGGGGACTTTTTTCCAAAGCTTGCTTTAAACAGTGATATTACACCAATGGTGTGAAGAGTTGATGCAGTTTAGACCAATTTTAAAAAGTTATGTGAGTGGAGGCAAGAAAGACAACCAAAAGAGTTTTCTTCCAATAAATTTATGTAGAGATCTGGTTTAGGCAGAGCATGAAGATTATGGTAGGCAAAGAGGAACAAGGTTGGACAGAAATGCTGGGGGCTCAGTTTTTACCTCAATAGAAGGATGTACAGCTGTAGAGAGGCCAGACAAGCAAGGGTAAGGAGAAAAAAATACTCATTGTTATTTCAGAGTTGTGCTTTATCCATCCCAAAGTGGAGTGAATCAATAGCTGCAGTTGGCCTTCTCTGGTTGGGATTCCCAGAGATCTCATCCATGCCATTCTGTCAAGCAGACTGTGTTGGTGATAAGGGACAGACACCTTCCCAGAAGCAGGAAAATATGCATTATCCTACCTAAGGATGTTCTGCATCAATACATATTTGAATGTTTTGCCCTGTTTTGCTGGAATAGAGTTTTTCTAATTTGATGTTCAGATTGATGTTTCTTGTCATGGGATGTGAGACCCTTCCCCGGGATGAGTCACTGTCTGTTACCATAGCTGAATTTGTCTTGGTGCTTGAAAGCAGTTGAAAGAGGTATGAATTATATCTTCCTCATAAATGGAGGAATGGGACATTAATGACATTGACAATCATGTTGCTGAGAGAGTTCACAAGACTTGTGATCTTTCCTGTCTCAGGTTGAAATGATGGATCTGAGTAGTGTGGAGACCAGCACATGCCTGCTGCCTCAAATCCCAGGAAGCTGCAGGGTGCTGCTGATCTTGTAACCTCCCAATAGCTTTACCCTTTCTGGAGAACCATCCCTTCATGAAAATTTTCATGTAGAAAACACGCAAGATAACCACTGAACAGTATAATACTCTTACTATCCAAATGTGGGACTGTTGCCTCTTGATGCAAAGTAAGGAGTGAAAAGGGCAACTGTGAAAGAAGAGTGCTTAGGAGCATGATTTCCTAGGTCCAGGAAATAGCTCAGTATGTGCCATTCCTTGATGTCTCCACTTAAATGACTAATCCTTTTCCATTCGTCTGATTAGAAAACAAGCAATTCTCCTTGCAAAGAGAGCTGTGATAGCTGGGACAAAGATTTGAAGTGCTATACAGAAACACAGGTGGGCAGGAAAAGAGCATCTTGTGGGCTTGGCATGAGAACAACTTGCAAGCCTCAGGTTCTCCAGCTGCCCAGGTCAAGATAAAAGCAAGATGGATCATTCAGGATGATCGCCTAATATCCCAAGTACTGCTGTATGTGACATAGAGGGGAACTTATTTAACTTATTTACCTGGCCTTGGCATGTTTCTTTGCTACTCAAATGCAGCTGGCTAATCTGGGGAGCCGTCTCTCTGTCTTTTGGATGACTAATTCAGGAGAGATGAATTCAGACTCAAATTACTGAAAGATGTTCTTTCATATTGATGGCCTGGAGGTAACCTCATAGCTAAAGAGACATCTCTGATCATCTCTTTTGATCTGGAAGTAGTTTTAAAAATAAAGTATGGGGTTTTTTAATTTTTATTTTTGACTAATAAAATATTTAGAGACTTAAATAATGGTAAATTAAAAAGGCAGTGAAAACCAGAATAGAAGTCTTTGAATTCCAACTTTTAGGAATGTTTTTACCTGCAGACCAAGAGCAATATTCAAGGAAAATAAGGCTAATTATCATGAATATTATTACCAATGTTTCACCAGTGAAGAGATAAACTAAATGAAATTGCCATAAGAGGCAATATTTCTCAGAGGTGAATGTTTGCAGTCCAATACACACAACACATCAGAATCATATATTTGCCTATAAATATGAAATACATTATTATGAATATATGCTATATAAATTTCATATAAAGTAATATATTTTCAATATAAATGCATTTAATATCTTTCACATAAATATGAAATACATAATGTTACTTGCTTTTGTAGGGAAGTTGGTTGAGGCACAGAGGTCTTAGCTGGGGTATCCAATCACGATTAACTCAGGACTGATGCAGAACTCATCGACTTTGTCTCAGATTGCACCTAACTGGGGGAAAAAGGGCATCTTAGAGATATTCATGCCTCCAAGTTCCCAAGCATATTCCAGTAACCATTGGAGAAGAACAAGCTTGGTATGGAGTTGTTTCCCATCCTTCCATCCCCTTGCTTTCCACAGGAAGTGACAGAAAAGACTTAGATGATCAGGAGGGCAGAACCACTGATGCACTAAGGGATACTTCTACTCTCCATGCAGGTATGTCCCTCTCTGTCATTTTTCATCTGTATATAAACCCAGTTGCTTAGAAGCCTATTTTGCCAGATTATTTGTAGCTAAATGGATTTGACCCAGTGCTTCTCTTTGCTGAGTTACCTCCTCAGTGATACATTTACCACATGTTTTATGTGATTGTTCAATTAAGTTCTCAGGATCTAAAAGTAAAATATATAAATACCAGCTTTGGACTTTCTTCTCTAAAAGGTATCCTGTGCAGATACACAATGCAGACTGACCCCCCTCCCACAAGCTTTCCACAAAGAAAATAGGTTTTTCTGAAAATTTAAAATGGGAACATTACTCTTTTTAACCTTGGCTTCAAGGTGTAACAACAAGCTGTTGAAGCAGAGTTCTACTCTTGTTTTTCTGCTGTTTTGGCTAATATGAAGAAAACATAGAACAATAGACAACATGTATCAGTATGCTGGGACAGAGTGTAATTGTAGCAGAGTGTAATTATTGACTTCACAAAAAAGAACAGTTTACTATAGGTGTCAGGTGTCTCTTTCACATAGGTTTGCTTTTGTATTGTGCATTTCAATAACTTGGAGCTTTTTTTTGGTAACTTCCCCAGGAAATTATGATACACAAGTATTAACAGAACTTTCAAAGGTATCTAATTCCGATGGATTTTACTTATAATGTAGTACACAGTGCTATTTCAATGCCATTTTTCTCTGTGTGTGTTTATAGTGTACTATATTAGTAAATAACCATGGAACAAATGTTCTTTCTTCTCCATGAAAGAAAAATAAAAACCTTGAATTAATTAAATTAAAATACCAAGTCAATAAATTTGAATAATTATAGCCAAAATGGCAAAAGTATGGTTTGTTTATTCCTTTGTCAATCTTTCCTTCTATGCTGAAGTCCTAATTTCATACTTCTCAAGGTGCAATGAATAGCACAGCAATTTAAAATTGTGTTTGTCATCTCAAACAATAAAAGAGAACTTCTACTGGCTGGTAAGTGGATAACAAAGTTCAGCCAAGCAGATAAATAAGCATTTAAGAAGGTATCAGACTTATTATATCATTCAAAGAAAGGTATTAAGACAACACATCAGGTATAGAATATTTAGTGTAAAGAGAAATAAGGACATAAGATAAAGTGGTGAAAACTGTGCATGTTGCAAACTTTGAGAAAATTCTTCTGAAACATAAAGGCAGAAATGTTGTTCATAGAGGATGCTAGTTCATATGCATCCCCCTCAATGTATGCCTGTGTGCCTCGCTGGGTGAAGGCGTTGCTTTTTAACTGTGCCCCCCTGGTGTGTCTTTCCTAGGACAGAATTCTAATGCAGTTATATTAATCTTTTTCTTATAATATTTCAATTCTAGTGGATTGTTAGAATATAGAGGATCAAATGGCAGCATGCTGATGAATGTCCTGGCTTTATTCTGCAATTTATCTACCAGGAATAGATTAGAGAAAATGGCTTCATGGTCTTACGTGGCTGCATAATTGAGATAACTTTTTTGACAAAGTATGTTTTTTCTACAGATGTCCTGCTCCCAGCACCTTGCCATTCATGTTCTTGTGCATCTGTGACAGCAACAGATAGCACCCACCATGGAGCTGCAGGAGTTCAGGAAAGAAAATATTTCACAAACTGCTTCTGCATCTTTCCTGGTCTGCAGATAAAGATGAAGCTGAAGGCATGGACTCCAGAAGAGCCTGATGCTGATGTTAGAGTAGAGCAACTCTGTTTTCAGAAATGAGTCAGAACCACAGTTTTTATCTCAAAATGCTAAGTGTGAAACTCTTCAGAATGCAGGTCTGAGTCCTTTCTGTCTTAAAAAGGCAAAATGCAAAACTGACAAATTCAAACGCAAACTGAACAAACACTCCCCTTCTCATATTCAAATGTTAACCTTGAGGTGAGGATTTAAGTTACAAATGCTGCTAGGAAATTACTGGCAGTGTTTTTGCAGTGCCCCCAAAAGAGAACATTTACATATCAGTTCTCCATCCTTAAAAGTCTTTAAGGTAAAAATCTGACTATTAAAGTAAAATGGAAGTTTTCCCATTTCTTTTAGTGAGGTAGGATTTCAGTCCTTGCTTTTGTGTAATGAAATGTATAGATAAAATATTCTTTCCATGCTTTAGGCTTCAAGTCCATCTCTGTCACAAATATTTTTATTCATAGCATTTTCTATTCTGTTCATAAAAGATGTATGGTCTTGAGTGAGGTTCTTTTGCTGCTTTTCTCAAGAGACCACAAGCAGTAGAGATGAAGACTCATTTCAGTATTTTTGAGTTTCCCTAAATCTGGAGTATTTCAGAAATAGTTCAGTGTCTAATGTGAATTGGATCATTCAAGAGTTCTTCTATTTTTTTCCAGCTCTCCAAAAATGTCTCTCCCTATTTTGAATGCAAATTCCAGAATGCAGAGTATTCAGAGATAAAGTATATAAACTATTTTTTGTTAGCCGTACAGGAAGGCAAACAGTAGGGCCAGAATAATTCTGGATATGGTATTTTAAAATGTTTTTGAGCCTGAGATGTGAAGTGAAATGTATGGAAGTTTGAAGCAGAAGAAAAGCTGTAGATCCCTGAGTTAATATGGAAAAGAAGAGAGAATATAGAAATAGCAGATTAAAAGAAAAATTAAATCTATTTGCTGAAGTGTCAAAAAGTGTGAAAAGCATCATCTTGAACTAGAGAGGAGATTCTATTAAAACAGAATTTAGGGAATATTGGGTCATTGCCATAAATAATATTTTCAATTAAAACACATGTAGTGGACACATTTAAATAAGACACATTTAACATTTTTTTTAAAAGGCTATAGTTGTAGATGATTGACAAGAAGCTTGTAACCTACTCATTCTCATGCAAAAGACAACAAATAAAACTCTTCAGGATTAAATCCCCTCTAACTGCATTGTTTTGAAATTAAGAGTGTCCACATAGTCCTTGGCTGCTATCAATGCAGAATACATATCATTTGCTCTGCCTGCTTCTGCTGATCTTTTGATTATGCTTATTACATCACAAAATCACTGCTCTCCACTGCAATGGGCTCAGTTCAAATGACAAAGATAAAGTCTGCTTGACAATGTGATGCACCTGTTCTGTGCATTAAAATTGGGTTTAGTTGAGTTTAGCTGCAATGCACAGGCTTTTAGAAGAACAGATTTTCCTACAAAAGAAATATGATATTTTTCAATAATTTAACGGGAAAACATTGAGAACTCCAAAGAAAAATATTAACTACAAAGAATATAGAGTGTCATGTTTGTGCTTTTTTAGTTTATTTCAAAATGTTTATGATTGCAAAACAGTAGAATATTCTATGTAATTTTGAGAATATTCTTTGTAATTTTTATTACAATAGATTAAGAAATCCTATTCTGCACACTGAAATACATTTGATTGTAGCACAAAGCATTTTGCATTTATTTTTGTGTTCAACTTCATTAATACAGATGACAGCAACAGTATGTCACTAAACATAAACTAACAGGGAAGAGGAGGGATGGGGTCTGCTCCAAGGTGGAAGCCAGGAGCTGGGATAGCCCAGGCACCAGGAGGGCACTGCCCTCATCCTCCAACCCCTGACTGGTTATCAGTTACCCTTGGCAGCACTAGGAAACCAAGGTATAAATTTTATCAGCAGCATTTCACTTGCAGCCTTTTCAAAACTTTGCTGACTTTACGAAATCCAAAATTATGGCAGATGATTTTTCCAACTAACCTCTCATGAAAAACTTGCTCTTCTTTCTTTCCAAGTGTTATTACAAAGTTGGAAAATGATGGCAAAAGTACTAGGGTAGCAATATAAACTACTGCAACTGTGCTGACTCCATAGGCCCTGAGCAAATCTATTTTCATGCTCCCTTTTTAACACAAAAAGCGCATCAGACAAGATGTAAGATAGATGCTTTATGATATGCAAGTAGAAGGGCTTCTGAGTTTTTCAAATGGTTGCAATCACAAAGTTTAATAGAAGCACTTGGAACATTGAAAAAATATAGTAATTTCACATATTTTAGCAGTCTACGCACAGATGCATCACGAAGATTCGCACTAGTTCACAGTTTGATATTAACACTTCACTTGCCTCAAGAAGAACCGTATCCTTTTCTGCATTTTTTTCAGTGGATTTAAAAGGGCTGAAAAAACACGCTTTACTGAAAATACAGTTAATTTTAGAAGTTAAATTGTGTAAAATGGCATCTTTTTTTCCAAATAGTTTTGTTATTCTTCATGCAAAATCATATATATGAAGCCATATCCAAAACTAGAGTGATAGGAAGGTGACATTTCCTTCTGGAGGGTCTTTCGAATAGCATACTATCCACTGAGCTAATAGAAAAGTAGAGATCAGAATTATGGACTCAAGCCAAGTGGAGATAAATATCTCCCTTTCAAACCATGTGAAAAGATAACATTTAAGGAAGTTTATCTTACTTAGATCTAGATTGATAAAGAAGTAAAACACGAGGAACCAAAGCTGCTGAAGAACTTAAAAAAAAAAAGTAAATTCTTGATTTCACCATTAGGAAACCAAAAACTCATAAAAGCATGGCTCACTAAAGTAGGAGCTATTTTTGAAAATCAGGCACCTTGAATACTTCATAGTGGGTACTTTTAATGGGCTGTCAAAGCAAAAAGTTTTTCTAGTGATTCCTTATATTTTCGGAATAAGGAAGTAAGGAATGAGAATATATTTGCCTAGTTGGAAAGAATCAAAGAATCTCATTCCCTGATTAATAAATGCTCCTGAACTGATGTGTACAGAAAAAAGTGTCAGTAGAAGGTATGTTTATTAAATCAAGTATTAATAAGTGACAGTTTTCATGAAGCAATTTTCAATGTGAAAATATTATGTGTGTGTATATATATATATATTTTGGATTATAAGTTCTTATTGGGGTGTTTCCATAAACCTTTTTGAAATACACTTGGATATACCATAGAAAACTGTGATTAACCAGACAAGAGCAGTCAACTTGCTCTCCAACAGTGTTTGTCAGAGATGTGAATAAAATGTGCAGGATTTGTGTCTGTAAATTTGAGAAGGGAGAAGAAATCATGATGGATTTGAAAAAAAAACAACATAAGTTATTCGAAAGTTGAATAAAAATCTCTAGACAGTTTTCAATTTGCTTGGAATTAAAAATAAAAAAAGTTAAAAAAAAAAAGATCGAGAAGTTACTTGGTCTGAGTATCAAAATATCTTCCAGAGAAAAATATTGAATAATTTTTCAGAAGTTAAAGTGAGATACAATTAATAAGAGGAGAGAAACCAAACCAAACCAAACCAAACCAACAACAACAACAAAAAAAAATCCAGAGGATTGAAGACATTAACCACTGGAATAGTCTATATATGTTTGATATTCTCAGACCAAGACATAAAATGCTCTTACAACTTAACACAACCTAGCACAAACTTCTCAAGGCATGGATGAAACCCAACATTCTGTAGAATGCAGAAAATGAGGGTAGACATTCATAATTGTCTTGTCAATCCTTAGTTCTGTATCAGAGCAATTGTTTCCTGATAATCCTCACCTTTGAAGAGTTTTAATTGTTCAGTGAAACAGATCTTGGTACTTCAGCCCTAAGAGCCTCCTGAAAGCTCTTTTAACCACAGCACAAGTGAGCATTCCCAAATGAGCTGCCAGGTTCCCCAGAAGACCAGTGGAGTAAGGTTCCCAAATAATGAAAAGAAATTAAAAAATATCTCAGTATGTTAAAGCCACATATCTGCTCCTGCACAAAGAATTTGCTTTCCATTTGGCAATTAGCTTGTGATGTCTGTCAGAAATCCCAAAAAGAGAACACAGATAACAGAGTTAAAACCATGTAATAGCAGGCCTCATAAGAAATCCTAGTGGGCCAAAATAGTTGTTGAAAGGCAATTTGTAGAAGAAAATTAGTTTTACAGAAAGTAAATTGGAAATTGATTCTGTCAGTGGAAGAAGATCTGATTGTTTATTTTTTGATCCCTGTTTTGGGTAACCCTGGGTAGTCTGAGTCATGCAGGTTCCATATAAAATAAGAGGAAAAAAAAACAAACTTTTTTCCTCTTTTGTACATGTTGCAGTGTTCTTCTACAGTTACTAATTGGCAATATCTTCTGTTTAGAGCACAGGTTTTCTACCAAAGCCTTGTGAGACAGAAGAACTAATAGATTTCTTCAAAACAGAGACTAATAAACTGTAAGAACTCAGAGGAAAGATGCTTAAAGATGTACTAAAATCTAACTCTCTTGATAAGCCTTTTGAATAATTTGAATGTGGGCCATGTTCATGACAGTCATTTCTATACATTTACATACTGCTGACATGAGTAATGTGACTCAAAGACCTATGCAGGTACATCCATTTGAGTTCAGCTTTGTAGTGGAATAGGGATTAGATTTCCTTGTGACAATTATTACATCAGTTTTAGATACTTGTATTTGTAAAAACAAACTGAGCTTCAGTTCTGCCTTCAGGCCTTTTGTTGCTGGTACCACCAGGAATCAAGAATTGTGAAGAGGCACAAAGCTGAAGCATAATAAAATAAGCAAAACTGATTTTTTTATGTTAATTTTTAGCCAGCAGCACTGTTTGCTTAGGGAGTGTTCACAGTTTTGTGGACTTCTTTTCCCACCTCATAACACTCCCATTATCCTAATTAGTTGTACCTAAATCTTTGAATAATCAGAAACTTTATAGTTATTTAGAAAATTAATATTTTTTTGCTCCAAGGAACACTGCTTTCAAAGAGTGGTTAAACACAGCATTAGCAAATACAAAGTAATCTAAAAATGTGTGGTTATGAAAGACATTTTGTGAACACCCACTGCAGCTATAAAATGTACTCATGTTCTGAGAGATTTTTTTTCAGGACTCAATCCAATCTTCCCTTGCTGTTCCTAGAGATTTTCAGTTTCTCATTCTTTGGTTAATACATTTGTGGTAGAAAATGGAGATTGGTGAAGAAAGACAGTAAATATGTTCCAATCCAGATGAGTTCATTATCCAAGGAATTAATCTTCTCTGTGTGACATACTAGTTATGAGTCTCTTGCTTGATTATTTAAAACAAGAAATTGCATCAAATTCTCTTCTATCAAAGTGAGAACTACAAAGACTAGAGGAGGTATAGTTTTAAGCAGATGAAGAAAACATGAAGCAAGCAAAAAAAATACAGCTATGTAATGCACCCTGTCAGTAACAGAAGCATGTCAGGGAGTGCAGGAATGAATGTTCGTTGGGCCAATTACTCATGGAGCTAATTCTTCTAAAAACAAGAAACTTGTCAAAATAGGACTTTAAAAATTAATGAGGCTTCCAAATGAACAGCAACATGAGGGATTCTAAAGAAAGTGGTGCAATTTAAAAGATATTTCAAAGGTGAGTGACTACTAAAAAAGAAAGGAAAAAACAGACCTATAATAGCCACCATTTAGATACACTGGAGACAACAAGACTGAAGTGCATGTCTCATTAACTCAGTCTGCCTCAAATCCTGATGAGAAGACAGTAGAGATGTTCTCTTTCACAAATAAATTAACTCGTTTCTGTAATTATTCAGCTATTATTTATGCAAAGGAGGACAAGGGAAGGTGAACACAGAGAAACTGAAGCAGTACATTCCACAATACGGCATTCCAAGGAAAATAATGTAACTACTAATAATATTCTGAATGTGCCATGGTAACTAAATTTACTGTTGATTAAATAATCCAGCACAACCTGATCATTGAAGTATAGGAGAACAATCTCACTGGAAAACAATATACGATTGAAAACACTATTATGTATCTGAACTAATTGTGATAGTATTTGCAGATGACTAAGTCATGGTCTGAAGGCATGGACAAAAGGAATTCAGACATCCTTTGCTAGTAGTAATAAAAATAAACAACTAATTGTTGACAGGCACAGCTAAGCTGTATCAGTTCAGAATCTGTCCCCTTCAGCAGCAGTTTCCTCATCTTCAGAGTCATTATCTTTAACTAAGTTCTTGTGGTAAGATGCCATTTATTCTCCTGGAAGGCTGAGTATACAAGTACCTTTACTTTTTCTTAATTTTTTAGTAATATTTTTTTATTTGAGTGACCTCCATTTGCAGACATAAATGACCTACCGTGCTTTCTTGTGACCAGTTGTATCCATAATTATTTCTTTTGGTTTCATAGCTGTTTATGCATATTCCAGAAAACCTGCCTCTGAAATGTGAGTTATTAGCTCATTCAAATGCCTAACTTGCCATCAACATGCTTCTACAAAAGCACCAGACTTTTGAAAACCAAACCATAAACCAGGGCAATTCAATTCAGCCTGGTCTAGAATAAGTACCTTAGAGCAAAGCTAAATTAAATGGGTTTCAGTAAGATGGTAGAACAGGTAAAAACATTTCAGTTAAAGGTTGGGGATATTTATTATTTTAAAGTTCTGTGTGGAGTCCCTTTAATAATTCTACTTGCTAAAAAAAAACAGTCTTTAATGTTGTTCTACTATCTTTAATGAAGAATGAGTAAGTTTATTTGATTTTTTACTTTTCAGTATCTAGCAGGTTACTTTTGGCTATCTGGGTATGCAGAAATAGACATGAAATCCAAGTCAAGGCATGCATATAGGTTAGGATACTAAAGGTAAAGCCAATGACAAGTGGGCTAAAGAGGTATTTCTTATTTCATCTCTCAGGCTAGAATTTATGAAAAGTTTGTAAGGAAACACAACTGCTGGACAGCAGCAAAAGGGCTCTAATTTTCTTTTTCTTGACACATTTATTAATTCTGTGTTATTTTGCTGTTACTGTTAACATTAAAGCAGAATCAGAGTGAAACCCATCAGGAACAGCTGCTAAGTGTTAAAGCTCCATTGTTTCCTGACTGCTTGTATGGGGTTTACCTGAAACAATCACTGAATAAGTTTCATAAACATGCCATCACCTCCTACATGCTTAGTCTAAAATATGTTCGCAGTCAGTGTAGTCTACTGTACAATTCAACCCCTCTTAAATGAAACAGCTGAAAAAAAATTAAATTGGAGATTAGCTCAGTTGGTTAGAGTGTAGTGTTAATTATGGCCAGGTTGTGTGTTCAATCTTTAAATGAGCCTTCCACTTTAGGGTTGGACTTGATGAGCCGTTTGGGTCTCTTCCAACTCAGAATATTCTTTGACCTTATTTTGGAGAGCCCTTTATTCCCATTGACTCTAAAAGGAAAGAAAATAGGGTAAGCTATGAAGGAAACACCTAAAATTATCATAATGTAGTAACAGTAGAGTAACAGAAAAGTCAACTGAGTGCTATGGAGGTGATCTATCCAAACCTAGATAGGATCAGCTGTAGCTTTGTCTAGCGAACCTTTACAGGCTCCATGGCTGGAGGTTCCTCACCTCCTCTGCATAACCAGCTGAACTGTTAAAAATCTTTTCTGATGCTCAGTCTGAACTTACCAAGTCATAATGTCTGATTACTGCCCCTTGCCACTGCCATTTTTCCATGGGTTTCTCTTAGCTTATGGGTTTTTATTATAAAACTATTCTAATCTTTATGTATGCAAGGTCATTCTTCCAAAGTTCCAAATGTAAGTGATACAGAGCTGCCTCCCTTAAAGTTACCAAGAAAGAGCTGCTTTGCAGAGTATTTATTTTCTTCAGACAAGAAATGTTTTGAAGTGATAGACAATTTCTAAACCCAGGTAATTCTGCTACCAAATCCATATTGAGCAACTTTTTTTTAAAACTTAATGGGCAGATTCTTCAAAGACTGCATGGAACAAGCATGATGTTTGACAGGATCTTCATTCTGAAAACATTGTTCCTTGCTACTTGCAAGAAAAAGGTCTACTTTTTGCTTTCTTGTAGCTCTGTTATGCTTTGCCAGGGTGCAATTATAATATTCAGAAAAAGTTTTAATACGTAGGTGTATACCATAGAAATGTAACCAAGTAATCACATCTGATTGGTATATGAAGGAAAGTATTTGGAAAGCCATTGTTTACTCTATCTTCAAGTCATAAATCTATCCCTTAGAGGTTTTTAGAGTGTGGAAAGAAGAAGTACTGCATACAGTTCTAGGTATATTCTCTCTTTCATTCTTTCTGGACCGGGCTTTTCAGTTAAATTGCTTGTATTTGTTATCTATATGGAAAAACGCTTCACTGTGGCAGGAATTTGTAGGCAGGTCTGTAGGATAATTTAATTGACCTCTTTTTCCTCTTGTTGGATGAATTTCTGATATTCAATATATGTATTTCAACTCTTTTATGCAATATCAATCTAAAGTACAAGGAGGAATATAATAAATGTATATATTTTAGATATCAGAGAAGTCAAATATAGATAAGATAGTTCTATCAAAATATAAACCATGATCCAATTTCTGATTTAAATCACGCTGGAAAAAATAATGGAAAATTATGTGCAACAAATCCCAAGGAAATAACTCATAAAAAGTCATGCTAATTCTGGTTTGGTTTTGTCCAGATCCTACAGCAATGACCTCCAGGATCATGGAGTCAGTAACTTACTGCTGTCCATGGTTGCAAGTTGAAACTGGGGCTTGTCTAACTCATTTATTTTAACTTTAGCTTGTAGTCAATGGTGAAATTCTTTTGTCCCACAGTTTAAATAAATGCACAGCGAAGTCTAAAACTTGATTCTATGGAATGTTTAATAAGAGAAATGATTCAATTAGTTGTAAAAAATAAATTAAGTGCCATGGCAATTAACTTCTCCAATATTCACTAAGAACATTATGCCAAATATGCAACTTGGTCACTGGTATGTTTTTTCTACATGTTTGTTGTTAGCACAGATTATGATGTAATTTATCTATAAGAATTACAAAATCTTGTACAACAGATAATTTTTATTCTTTAGCACCCACCAGGCTATAGAATTCTAGAATGGCCTGGTTGGAAGGGACCTTAAAGGTGATTCAGTTACAACCCCACTGCCATGGCCAGGGACACCTTGCACTAGACCAGATTGCTCAAAGCTCCATCCAGACTGGCTTGAACAGTTCCAGGGATGAGGCATCTGTGGTTTTGATTTCCTTCCTGATTGTGCTAAATTATAGTAATTCAAAAAGCTAATTGAATGTCTTACCACCACCTAAAAAGTTAAAAATATATTTGGAAACCATAACTATCAGAAAATGTGTTATTAACAGGCTATGCCAATCGTAATGCCATGACATTCTATCTTATGATCACAAAGAATTTGCTGTGATGCACTGTATGATAATCCTTCTTTCCTTTTATTTTGCTTTTGTTTTATTCAGGAAATGGTAAGAAAGCTTCTCGTAGACTCTCCTGCTAGAAAATTTTATTTTCTTCAGTTTAAAAAATAAAGAAACAAAAGTGCTCTCTGAGATTTTTTCGTATGTGTAGATATAAAGACGTACTGGTGTATTATTCAAAATGACAATAAAGAGCAATAGACATAAATATTCCATTTGAAGGAAGCAATTTTGCCAGCAGAGGTGGAAAATGGATAATATCTTGGCTATGTCTATCCACCAGAATGGCCAAAACACTCAAGCTAAAAGAGAAGAGGAAGATGCATACGCCAAATTGGCACATAATCGTTCTCCATTTGAGCAAATGAGAAGTAACATGCAGAATGTGTATCCAAAAATACCCCCCAGAAGAGCTCTCTAGTTTCACTTCTGCTCCAGCTGCACAGCTGTGTCCATCTCTTTTTGAAGTGGAATCATAGGCATCAATGCAATATTTTCCCCATAAGTAAGAACTTTTGCCTCTGTCCAATAATTAGGGACTATAGACTGTAGCTGCATCTAGATTGAGTATTCAGATTTTAATTTGTACGAGCTTTTCTACATCACAGATGAATGAAGCACATAGGAAAGCATGGTTTCAACACATTGTATAAAATGTGTTAGGAAAGAATTCTAAATAACAATTCTTCAGTTTTTCTAGTCCTGCAAAGTGGCATGCAATGAATTTCATTAGGTATTAGTTATCTTCATTCTTAACTGAAGACATAGCTGTAAACTCAATCTAAGTGCTTGCATTTTTTCTGGACCTTTCTTAGGCACTTTTGCTATCACTAACTAGAGTCAGAGAGTTGTAGAGTTAAAAAGGTTTTATTCATGTAAATTTTCCATGAGACAAGAGATTCTAATCCATCCCTCCCCAGACTGCTGACACAATTTCCACATTAGTCTTTTCCTTTGTTATCTTCATCATATTCAGACAAAAATCTACAGTATAAAAGATCAAACTTTTGCCATCCTATCCTTCAATGTGCGTGCCTCTGCCTTTTCCTCTAAGTATACTTGAACTATGTGTTATAAGAAATAATGTGTTTAGAAATAATGCAGCTATATGATCAGCAAATACTCTGTTACATATGGAATGTAAATAAAAAATCCCAACATTTATTCAATGGCTCATATGTGATTGGCATGTAAAATGAAGACAAAAATCTGAGTACCACAGGACATGTTAGTAATTGCACACTCAGCCTGCAGACATACAGACTTCAATATTTTGTTTCAGTTGAAAATCACCATAAAAGTTACAGTAAGATTTGGAGATTTAGTATTAGGAGTAGAAGGTATATTATAGTACAGTGTCATTCAACCACTAAAAATATATTCTATGAGGGTAAGAGGGACAAGGTTGTCTCAAAGAAAGTGTACAAACTTTGATCTGCCCAGGAGAAGGGCCCCAAGGCATTTGTCTCCTGGAGTTGTGCCAGGAGAACAGGAAATCAGCAGGAAAGCTGCCCATGCCAGAGAATTTGCTGTTCCTTCAGCATCTTAAAGATGCAAAGGAGTCCAGACCAAACCTTAAATGGAAGGCACCTGACAAAGTGTTTTTCAAAAGCCATACTTCTGTTAGCCTTTATGGCATGATAGGAAGTTCCCGGTTTTTTTCCCCATGGGAATTCTTAAAATATGGTGTATTGCTGTGTGTTGGGGTGTCTTTAAAACAAAGAACATCCTTATAGCCAAACTACCAGAAAATAAAGTCAGTGGCAAAACAATACCCAAGTAACTTGTCTGACATTTTTCTTACTGTGAAGGAATGGAGTGATGTAAGTTAAAGGGGCCAAATTCACTGTATCATAATGTACCAGCCTTTAATCTTTTTGCTCACAATGGCAAAGAGTAAAAGTCCAGTTCTCAAGCTTAATTGCCAGGAGATCAGGCTAATGCAATTGATATAAAGATGAATAGATAGAGCAAATTCTATATTGCAAATATATAATGACAAATGCACATTCATTCATTTTTGTCGGTCTGCTGCTGCCATTTTTCCTCAGATCTGAGTTTTGAGTCAGTGTTTTATACACATTTTCAATGGAAAATATTAAACTCAGAAATATTAAAAATTCTTGGTGATCTTGAGGGGAAAACACATCTATTTTAAGCTTAGCATTAGTGATTTGGTTTCAGAAGTCATTAACTGTAACCATTAAGAAATAAATAGGAACTATTTTCTAACTGGCTATTAGCTGAAAATTATAAATGGAGGAACTTTTGACATAGAAGTGATTCTTAGGAGCGCATATTTCAAATAGGAAACTTTCACACAACAGTATTTTCTAAGCATAAAAGCAATTAAATGACAATACAACTGTTGTAGATTTGTAGATATTGTTGATGCTGTATGAAGAATGCATATGTCAGTGCATCCATTCCACTTATTTCTTTACTTTTAGATTAGCGATTTATATTGATTAAACAGAATTTTATTGAACAAAAACAATCCAGACTAAGTAATACCAAAGTATAATGTCACTGACAAATGTCTTGGTACTACCTAGAATATTGTATATTTCAAATATACAGTATCTGTGTTGAAAGTAAATAATGATTGCCTTTATTGCCTCAGGAATCTACCTTAGGAGATGGACTACCTAAATGATTACTGGGAAAGAAGGTAATCTACTTTATAGCCTGTGAATGGCTTATTTCTGTGGTAAGTTTGTCTAAAGAGCTACAAACAAACAAACACAAAAAAAACCAAAAAAAAACAAAAAAAAGCATGTATTTAAATAGATAAGTGGAGTATACACTCTTAACAAGTGTAACTGTATGGAAAAGCCAATTCCATCAAGGTTTCTGCATCAAGCATTATGGACAGTACCAGCAGAATACTGGAACTTGCTTTCAGTTGGGACCTTCGAGCATAGTTTCAGACCCACAGAAAAATTTATATTCATTTTGTTTGTGGTTAGTCAGGTAGAGGAATAGCAAAAAGCAAAGTCTGTTATTAACTACCCCTGTAATTTACAGTTATCCAAGGCAACAGCATTTAAATGTGCAGAAAAAGGGAATACAATAAATGTGAAGAATTTTTGCATTGATGACTGAGCTACTGGCTGATACCTGAGGTATGACTGCATAGTGTTTGTTTTTAGTAAACGCTTGCAGGCCATAGTCTTACAAACAAGTATACACTTTTTCCACTTCAGTGGCTGGCTTGACTGGCTTTCTTACAAAGAATAAAGTGAATGGGTGTTGCAGGGCTGGATTGAAGTCAGATCTTATTTGCAGATAGCTAGTGATCTACTCGTGTAGTGTTAAGAATTAGTGTTGTTTCATTATTCTGCTTTCTGTCTCATTTACCTGTGTTTAAAAAGAAATTCAAAGCCCGAGGTACCATCAGGATAAGGAATCTCTTCAGAAATAAAAATGTGTTTCTTTTAATAATTTAATTAGCAATTTTTTTTATAGTGGCTGATGTTACAGTGTCATTACATTAGAGCATGCATAAAAGGGAAAATATCTTCATTTTGCAGGGTGCCTTTTATGCAAACTCTTCCTAAATGCCAGGATTAAATCTCTGAGATTGGCCCTTGTTGTATGTTCTATAGAAACATTAGGAGGGTTTTAACCTAAAACTACTGTGCTGGTAGAAGAGATGTTGAAGGGTGAGATAAACAAAAGCAATTTATTTCAGTTGCTATTTAGCAACCCACTGATAATCATTGCATTCAATTTTAGGTTAGCAGGGGCTGTTCTGATAAAACGAAAGAAGAAAAAAAAAGCCCACAACAAAATAAATAACATTTTTGCAGCCGTCTTTTACTGTTCAGAAATAAGGCCACGAACAAGCAAAAAGGAATCAACCAGGAATTTCAGGGTAGCACATCAGATTTCATCTTGCAGTTGCTATGATTTTCTGACAACCTCCATGGGAGGAGATGAAAACATGACTGATGTTCCTATCAGGGAATTATGCTGTTCTTGGTAGTTTTCCCTATAGCTTTCTCTATAATGTAAACTCAACTAGAAAATATTCAGAATATTTTCCTGCTTTCTTCTAGCAATCCAAGAAATTAGATTATTAAAATCTTCTACTATTTTTTAAGAAAGAAAAGAACGAGATGCTTTCATCCTTTCAAACCACAACCACAAATTGAAAAACCATGGCCTATGTACCTTGAAAAGCTCCATGTGTTGACAAGCACGTATACTGGATATAGCCAAATTAATATTTCCAAAATTTATGCATCTCTTCAAAAGGCAAATGTGGCTCTTGGTGAAATCATCATCATACAACTCCTAAGAAAGAAAAGAAGTATTCCAGAGCATTCTTAGCCCTTGGATGCCCAGACAATCAGTAGAAGTTGGCCTTCATCCACACCTGGCAGATCTGCTTCTAAGGGCAGCAAGACAATGGAGAAAGCAAAATAACACCTCCAGTTTTAATATTAATTATCGTTATCCTTATTTTCATTATCACTGATATCTTTAGAATAATTTTTAAAATATTTCAACTTTATACTGTGTTTTACACATATGTACTTTGACAGCAACGCATAATGATACCCAAACTAAACTTAAAGTTCTTGTTTTCTTTTGTTGAAGTGAAGGTCATAACTATTAATCCCCTTATTGAACAAAAAATACCCAAACTATAATAATTGGAAACGTATTTGTGTGGCTTCAATATATAATTTGATATACTAGAACCAGTATTGACAACATATGTGTGACACTAATTTAATGACTATACAGTTGAACACCATGTGGTTATCTTCTTCACTCTTTGTCGAAAGTTAGAGACAATGTTCTAAACCAATAATGAAAGCCCATCCATCCAACACTGTCCTCCTTAATATTTTCTTTCTTTTCAGCAATCTCCTGGCTATCCTAAACCTGTGTAGGAGTGAGCTTTTGATGGATTTTTTTTTCTTCAATTAATTTAGTCCAATGCTTTTGAGCTGCAAGAATTGGGAGCAATGAATTTGACAACTAAGGTGTGCATGTCGTGAAAAATATTTTCCTGTGTTTGTTCTATAGCTCCTAGTCAATAAATTCATTTTCTACCCTAGTGTTTCATGCATTATGAGAAAGAACATATCATCATTTTGCATTTCATTTCGGTTAATATTCCTTATCTGACCCATACCTGTAATACTGATATAAATCAGGAAACTCTGTATGCCATCCTATTTTACCTTTTTTTTTTTTAAAGGATTGATGATCTTTATTAAAAAAACAAGTTTACAACCATGAAAAAACCTGGGTGCACAGTTTGCTCATAACATAGCATAACATAACTCTCTCAGGCATGACATGATGCCCAGCATTAGTGACAGCAACATGACATTCCCCATATATTCTCCCTCTTTACATCTGTCATCACTACTCTGAAAAATGAATACTTGATGAGTAGAGGAGGGGGAAAGGCTGACAAATAGACAGCTCACATTGCAGAAACTTCTTGACAAACTCTCTGAGGAGTGCTGTGTCAAACCTCATGTCGTGATCTGCATCAGTAGCCAATGCACGAGCAGACCAGAGAGGGGAAAAAGTCATATCCTTGGGTATGATGACAAATTATTGCTTTTCTATCTCTTTGTGTCTTTCACTGGGATGGTAGATCCATCCAGTACACTTTATCTTGCAATTAAAAATCTTACACTTCTGGGGAAGATCTTTCTCCACCTTGTAAGTTTCTTTTTGGTGTTTTTTTAGTACCTAACAAAATGAGGATAATCAAGTGAATAATAAAGTCAAGGGAATAAATCTGAGTTACACAAATGAGTGTTCTGTCATAGATAATTTCCAGTTGTTCTGTAAAGCAGCACCTTGTGAAGCTACAGGATAAAAGTTGTTTGATTTATTTTTAAAGAATGTCCTTTAAAAGGGCTGGATGAAGAAAAATTGAAGAACGGATCATTGTCATGAAAAAGTTAAATTTTTTATAAACTCCAGTAAGTTTCCAGTCATTTCCTCTAACTGCAGCTTTCTGGTTCTCTACTCCCCAACCTATAATGAGAGTTTCAGAATTTTTAGTTGTCTGCATATAGTTTGACTATTAAGAAAAGTCTTAAATAAGGTGATATCAATCCTCACAAAGAACTGAAGATATGGTTGGACTTCATCTCCATTCTTTCTTCAACTGTTTTGAAAATCTTGGTTCTTAAAAGATACAATTGTCCAGCTGTGTCCTCAACCATCAACTGTTTCATGACCGGCAGCCTTGAAACTAATCAAGTCTATGCTGCTGGTGATAGAAAGATGCTGAAGGGCTATCCCAAGAAAGAATCTAGTAATAAAATACAGTACAAGTAATATTGTAGTTATTCATTGTGGCATCTGGCAACAGGTGTTTTCTGATTACATTTTACACACAGTAAATCAAGAACATCAAACCCCTGGAGTTATTAGAAATGTTTCTTTTGCTGTGTTGTTGTACTATGCATTCAGAGCTCTCACTAAAAAATTATCCTCCTAATGAAACAGGCATTATTGAAGTGAGCATTTAAATACAGACTCACATAAAAGACAATAAGCTATTCATGAAGCTATAAAAAAGGAGACTGTAAAGAAATATAACAATGAATCATCTGTGATAATGAACTTACCTGCTGTGACTTCTGGTCTTTCTAATGTCACCTGTGTTGACAGAATTAAGATTGAAGATGTTGGTGAAGCAAAAGAATTTCAAGATATTTGAGGGAAAGAGGTAAGTTTAGAAAACGGTGTTAGCAAACTAAAAAACTTAATATATGTCAAACTGGAGCAAGATGTACTGGTTCAGGACATCCATTTTTAAAAGTCTATATGGAACAATTCTCTTTACATTCGTAAACAAACTCTGCAAAGACAGCACACAAAAAAGTTCACAGAAGGCTAGAGTGAAAGAGTGAAGAGAGCTTTGATGAATAAGATACAAGCTGGAGCTAAAGAGCCCCACAGCCTACGGAATCACCCCCAGAAGGCAGAATCATTATCTGCTTACTCTAGTTACCTGTGAAACCCCAATAGAAGCAGATTGTGCAGAAGTTGCAGTACGACAGCCACTACAGAGTTTGAACCCCTGGCTGAGAAATGCATTTCTCTGGCACAGACCTTTGTGGCTTGTTTGTATCTGGGGTATTTTGTGTGACCAGCATCCTGTTCTTCCTTATAGGTACAAGTGAGCAGCTGCACCTCTACACTGAGTTAGAATTGTATTTGGGTAGTGATTAATCTAGTGTTTTCCTAATGGTATCTGGTTTTGCACATAATGAGACAATAGTCCAATTATTTGTGAAAATGCAAGTTGAATTGGGAAGCAGTTTAACTGCTTCCCCAGGAGTCCAGATGCTCCATCTGTCTGCTCAGGATAACATGGGTGTAGTTACAGTTGCCAATATTGTCCAGTTCCCCATATGTCACCACAGTGTTAATGGGATCATTCCACTGTGCTGGGAAACCACATACCTTGAGATAAATTTACAGTCATATCAGCTGGATGTTTGCTTTGGAGCCACTATTGAAATTGGACTTAGAACTTAGTAATTTACAGCCTTTTTTTCTATTTGTGCAATACTTGGTTTGTTCCAAACGGAATTAGCTGCAGCATTGTTTGTTTGCTCTTATCGTGTAAAAAGAGAAAACCAAAATCAAAATCAAAACAAATACAAAAAAGCCCCCCAAACAAACAAACAAAAAAACCCACAACTCAGCGTGAAGTTTTCCTTGAATTCCTCTCTGTGGTTTCATGCCGTGAAAATTCACATATTGAGAACCAGTTGCAGTTCAGGTCTCAGGGGTTTGTGAAGGTAGAGAGAAGGTACAGGAGAGTATAGTGTGAGCAACTAGTGTGATCGAAGGGATGGAACAGTTTTATGATGTTAGACTGAAGGATCTTTACTTGGAGAGGAGAAGGCTGAAGGCATAGGTCTCAAGTTTATAGAATCATTAAGATAGTAGATAAGGTGAATGCCAAACAATTAGTCACCAGATTTTAGAACTTGTCAGAGTTTAATTTGAAACTCACTTTCCAGACTTGTTTGAGAGGGTGGGTAGGACGTGCTTGGCCTAAGCCAGGTGCAGAAGGCAGTCCCTGTGGGATAAATAGCCCCAAGAATATGCGGGGGGG
>VZRM01000407.1:147106-259106 GCA_013397955.1 Grantiella picta | reverse complement strand
GAGATGATTGAACAATAGGCTTTTCCCTTTATCTAATCTCAGCAGTTTGGCTCTCAGTCCAAAGTCCCAGTCAGGTATCTTCAGGGAGGCTTCTTGGATGAAAATTTTATATCAATGTTTGAGGCAGGAACTATTTTCAGTCTCTGACAAAAAGCTAATTCTTTCCCTAAAAAAGCTATTTTAGGCTGGAACAGACACCGTCAAAGAAATAAGCAGAAAAGAGAGCATTTTTATGGTTGGAAAATGTACCTTGTAACAAAAATAGGGAAAGATGTTCTGTGTGTTACATATTGAGTAAGGGGAACGTGAGGTGAGGGAGCAGAAGCTTTATTAAAGGACATTATTAACACAAGAGAGGAAAATTAAATTAATTAAATTAAGCCAGAAATGAGTACATCTTAGGACAGCTTTGTAACCACCAAAGTAGTGAGACTTTATGAGAATTGCCTGTAATAGAACACTTTTAAAGTTAGGCTTGACCCATTTATGTAAAGGATGATAATTTTTGTAATAAGAGGGTAGAGGGTGTGATTTGTGTAGGTGGAATGACAGGAAATTTATTTCAGTTCTATGTTTTTAGACCTCATGGAGAAACTTCTGGGTCTACTCTAGAAACTTGCTGATGTGCTGGTGAGGAAAAAAAAAGGGAATATTTCTGAGAGCACTTTTTGCTTGATAAATTTTGTCTGATAAATTCCTAATTTATTTTCTTCCAGGCGATACTATTCATCCCTGGGATAAACAGAGGATCTGTATGGTGTTAAAAAAAACCCAATATGTTCTTATAGTCTCTAACAGAAAAAAAAACCTAGTTCATTCACTGTTACTGTAGAAAATTTGGAGACTAGGGAATAGTAGCTGGGTAGAAAGTTGTTCATTTGTTCTGTATGGTCCCTTTATTTCATGTGTGGTCCAGTGTTATAAACAATTTTAGCATTTCCAAGGAAGAAACCCTGGGGCATATGAGTGCTATGAATACACTGGGCAACTGTTCTTCTGCATCTCTATGTGTTTGCCCTTGAATTTCAGCTGACTCACCATGCAACTGCATAGATAGGGTGAGTTCCATTTGCTCCCTCAGGTTTTTCCTATTTGATCAAAAATGCTTTTTGATGGAAAATATATTCGTTGTATTTAACTGAACAGAGACAGCATCATAAATTATTATTTAGTAGCTTAGTAAAAATATACTGTTGAATGGATTTTTAAGAGGTATGTTTAATTGTACTGCCATTTCTAAGCCTAATTCTTTTTGAGAAGTCAAAAATTATAATTTACAGGAAATCTGATGCTATCAAAAGTAATGATAAACACTAACTGCCTTTACTAAGAAAGGCTATGGTCAATTTTTATTTGGCATCTTGAATATGACAATCATATTGAAAAAGTCATTCTTTAAAGCCATTACTCACTTCCTTTATTTTTGTGACCATCAAAACAAATACTTTAAGATGAAAGAAAATATGTCTCTGTTTAATCATTCTGAAGAGCTTTTTTTTTTAATATTTAGGCTTTCAAATACTGGATGCAAATGTTAAAGTTTTCATTCAGCTGGAAATCTGAAAATCTGGAGGGACTTGTATGTTAAACTTCAGGTTTTAACAACATCCAGCAACCCAGTACCAGCACCAAAACCTTTTCATAGTTTTGCGCATATGATCAGAAGACTTAAAACTTGCAATTCCATAATATACAACATTAATCTGATCACTTTCCCATTAATATCAAAGGTAAAATACCCAGTTACTCTGTGGGAATAATATAACTTTTCCCATAATGGACATAAGATGAGCATAAATAGAATTTCAGTATTAAATAAAAGTCATAGGTTACACATGCCAAATAGGTATGTTGAATTAATTCAGAATTTTTTCCCCCTTTCATTATGTCCATATGCCTAAATATATATTTCATGTGATTGTCAAACTACTAATCTCAATTTTTCAGTGATTCTTGCTGGACAATGAATTTTTATTCAATCTGTGGTAAGTACCATTAGTATTTATGGGATTTGTAGTACACATGGTAAGACAGCAAAACACTTAATATTGACTTGGTTTTGATATTTTCAAGTATTAGCCAAGTTACATTGAATATTTTGTCATGGTTCCCTAGAAAAATGACAGAATAAAACATGATGTTATTATTCTGATATTAAAAATATGCAAACTAAGAAAGTACCAGCAGTGTGAGTGAAAGCTGTGACTATGGATGTAAACAATCCATCATTTAAAAGGCTTGTCCTCCACATGTTGAGCTTGTAGTATTCAGTATATTTTTCTTTTTTTATGCTAGTGGGATGGTAAAGATTGAGGCTTCCTTGTTTAAGAAGCTTCCTGAGCTTGTATTTATTAATGCAACTGAATCCTCTATCCTTCTGCTGGTACATGTAAACTATTTCCTTTCCTATTTAGAAATGTTTATTTTCTCTCAAGAGTCCCAGAAGAAATTTTAATAGCTGACCCTTTGGACATGTGACTCTAGAAGTGCATTAAATTTGTTTCCATAGGAGGTCTGTAACTTTTAGCCTCATGTGACAATACAATAAATAGGTTACGTGGTTCTAATTAATGTTTCTTTAAATAGGTCGTCAGAGTATAAAATCTAACATCAATGGTAATTAATTGGCACATAAGCAAATATTCAACAATTCCCTTGTTAGTCTCAAAAAGGCGTCAGCTTTGTCTGTAATTATCAGAGCCAGGCTTATTCCATTCTAAAAAATCTAAAAAACATAGTGCATGATGTATATTTCACTATGACTTTAAGTTACTTCATACTATAACAGAGAAGAATTTCGAAAGGATATATAACTTCATTGCTTTTCACTTTAAATTATCATTAGGAGAACGCACTTTATGACCAGATTCTACTCCAATATCCTACCAATCTCTTCTACAGGCCTAAACCCATCATAAATTCTTTAAAATATAACTCAAATGGCTAGTATTGCAAACATAATTTTAATATATTCTGATTTTTAAGAGAAACCAGAGAAATAACCACCCTAGTTGATATTCAGGAGTCATTACATTATGAAAAATTACACAGTTGTTATTTTTATTCACAGGGCAAGATATAGGTTTTGTGTTTGGTTTTACTTTCTTTTTGACACTACAACTGTGAACAGAAACCAGAAGTGTCTTAATATTATATCAACATTAACTAATTTACTGGTTACAGTGGTGTTGAAGTCGTTTGCCATTACCAGCAGAAAGGTGATAGGCTGTGGGCTTCCCTACCCGTGCAGGTCCCAGGGAGTGGCTGGGATGAGCCCTGAGCTGGATTCCCAGGAGTAAGGGAGAATGTTGGTGTTAGAAAAAGCAAAAATTGTCAAGTATATGATGCAGGGAACATTGAAAGGGTGATCACAATACCAAAGAAAATGAGTAGATTCTAGGTTGGGCTTTAAAAAGAAAAGGTATTGCTGTTGAAATTTTATATATATCATAATATACACTTTTAAAATGTTAAGATATGAATTTGATTAACAATAAATTCTTGGCTCCACATACATGTGCTGTGTTCCCTTCTGGTCTTTGCAAGATACCGTGCATAAAAAATGTTATATATCAATGCAGTATATCATTGTATATTGTATATTGCAGTATATAATGCAATATATCACTAGATTGTGAAGATATAGAATTTCTCTGCCAGTTATATTATGCAAGATGCTGTTGGCAAGCAGTAAACAAATAGTCACAGAGGCACCAGTACATTGAGAAATCCCACTGAAATGTTTGGCCAATGTAATTTAAGAAAATGACTGAATTAAAACAAATTTATATGACAACATGGGGTGATAGTCTATGTGATGATAGCACTAGGAAAAGACATAAAATACCTCAGTGGAAAAGAACAGCCTTAATTCTGGTTGTAAGCTTGATTTTTAACCAAGTATTTGGAATAAGTTGAATATGTAGAATAGAGGAATAGGTTGCTGTAATGTGGCTGCTGAGTGTCGTTTGAGGCTCTTTAATGTACAGTGCCTGGTGTCCAGCAGCTAATGCAGGAAAGCCTTGCTCTGCCATAGGCATGTGTGGTGGGCATATCCCAAAAGCCTGGACCAGCTCAGGGACTGTGTGTTCTGGTTTGGTAGCTAAACCCCACAGAGTTGTGATTAGGGTAGCCAAAACAGCACTTGTTTCAAGAGTCCTAAGGACCTTAGGGAAACATCCTGGGCACATTATTTCTCAGTAAGAACCATATTCTATATAAAAATATTTGATTCAAAATCATTCTCCTTTGTTCAAATTAACCAGTCTCTGAAGAGACTACAAACAATCTTAAGGGGGCTGAGAAAATGCATCCAAAAGAGGAGCTATCAAATGAACACCATCTTCCAATGCTTTTTTGCCATACTATCTGCTGATCTAGCCCAGCTCGTCATATAATTAAATATTCCACTATGTCTGAGAAGCAGTCAAACATTTCTACTTTTCATAAATTCACTATGTCTCAGGGGTATCCAATGAGGTTTATGGCATGAGAGACTGTGGATGATTGTTTTTTCCAGCTATGTGACCACACAGTATATTAATGCTAATGGAGTTTCTCAGATTCATCCTGCTAATGCAAATCCAAAGGGATAGAATGCATTCTTTAGGTCTGCCACCAGTACAAGTTATTTAATTACACCAGAACATTATTCAATAGCAGCAGAACTTCAGTCAACCCCACATATCCTTCAGGGTAGTCACAACTGCAGTGAAACAGTCAAACTGATTTTCTGACATTTTAAATGCTTTTGTAAAGGGCTTTTGGGTTTGTTATCTGTAAAGAAACACTTCAAGTTTTTTAGCATGGAGTTTACCCTCTGTATAAATGCCCATTTTAGTGAATCACTAGGAGCACCCGGTTACCATGAAGCTTACACAGATTTACCTGACTTTCTAAACCTGTTTATCCTTAAGTTTTGGCATCTTTAGCTCTTTCTTAAAATCTGCAGGCACGGTCAGATAGAATATTTGACATTATTTGCCTATTTGATTAAAAGTGGGTTTGGAACTTTTCTTTGGCACACATATCTTCGGTCTTATGCATGTCTCCAGGCTTTGGCTGACCAAAACTGGTTTTTTCAGATGTATTGAAAGAGAATTGTCCTAAAAAACAGTTTCTTTGCTGGTAGTTCATGCCTATAAGTCAACAGTTTAATGCTTTCAATTTAGTAGATTATTAAAAAGTCAGTTGATATCATAGATGAGCTTAGGAGAGTTTCAAAAAGAAAAAAAAAAAAAAAGGAAGAAAGAAAGAAAGAATCATGCACTGGACTTTATTTGCATCAAAAATTATGTACAATTGAGATTTACGTTTTAAAATTAGGTCATGCGTGGTCATACATTTCTGTAAAATTTAGCATCAAGTTTTCCTATATATATATGCACAAGAATATAGGAATTTAGTTTCCTTTTTTTTTATTTTTGTTTTTATTTTCAAAGAAACCTATACAAACTTTGAAGTATAAAATAATGCCATTTAGCATGGAGAGATGAAAGCATCCATGAATAAGTACACAGAGCTTGTAAAACAGGCATTTAGAATAAAAACACACTTCACTGTCTTGGCATAAACCATTCAGTGTACAAGACCTTCTGGGATGAAGGAGGAATAGGAGAGAAAGCACTTAGATGAGTTAGAGAAATTTGCTGGTTTTAAAAATCAGTTAACATTAAAGCAGCATTGGGGACGAAGAAAAATTGATGTTAAGGCATCTGACCACAGGCAGAAGCTTCTGTTAATATTCATTCATGTTTAAAACAAACCATCAGTCAAGACATCTTCATTCAATTGTCTTTGAGGAGACTTATTCAGTCCCATTGGCTCCTTTCCTACAGCCTTACTTACAGCAATTTGCATTCATCTTTGCTCTTGTATTTGAACAGAAGCTAGATTTTTTTTCCCTTTTTCTTCATGATTTTCCTGTTTATGGAGGATCATGTTTTAGGATTCTTTGATTGGAGGAACTGCTTATTTATCCCCAGAAGAAGATGTCCAGGGAAATTGTGGATGCCCCATCCCTGGAAGTGTTCAAGACGAGGTTGGATGGAGCTCTGAGCAACCTGGGATAGAGGAAGGTGTCCCTGCCCATGGCAGGAGGTTGGAACAAGATGAACTTGAAGATCCCTTCCAAACCAAACCATTCTTTGAGTCCAAGATTGCACAGTCACTCTCTGGTTTGTATTAACTGCATGTCCTTAGGGCATACTCCTGTTTACTAGAAGCTCTGCTCCTGTGAAGATTTTACTTGTGAATAGAAATTATGAGACAACAAATACATTTCCAGACATGAGACATATTCTTTTCTTTCATTTTGAAATATTTATGTGAACAGAGCTTTAATGTAAATATAGTTACAATTTCTACTAAAAGAAGGGTTAACATTTACATGCACCAGAATTCACTTTGGGGATAAGATGGATATGGTTACAATTTTTATCTTTAGAAGTTATTTTTTTACAAAGGTAATAATTTGCTTTGAAAATGTTGGGGTTTTTTCTTCAGACAGAATTACCATTATATTACCATAGACTTCTAATCTACTGCTTTGCAAACACCAGTTAATCTTAATGGAGTGTTATGGACACTGTCTACACACCTGTATTTTACTACTACTTAAACTACTTTGCTAGATGTTTACACTTCCTAATGTTGAAGGATGTTGAGGTGTTATTGGAGATATCTTAGGAACAAAGGCAAGATAAATAAAGTTCTTGAGAGTACAGAAAAACCCTTAACACTAAGATAAATAGCATTACACTAATACTTTGATTTCACTAGAGAAGCACGTAGAGTGAATCAACCTGCAGGAAGGTGAATTGTCTATCCCACTTTGCACCTCATAGCATGCATAAAGTGGTATACTACTAATGTAAGTTAAGTAATAGATATTTAGAGATATGTATGTGTGAAGAATTAAATTAAAATTAACAGTTCAGTGATGAAGAAACAGAGAAAGCAAAATGGATTAGGAAAGGACTAGAATATGATTCAGTCTCTTACAGAGAGATTCAACCCTTCAACCCTTCAAAAAATCTAGAGCAAGTCTGATGCCACGTGTTTCAGTTTAAGAAACCTTTTAGGATTGTATTGATCTCACACTGTCCCTCTGGGACAACGGTGACCAATGTACAATTTATATATTTAAAGGAGCACTTGTCTTAAATAAATTGAATGGGTAGCAATGAAAGAATCATAATTTCTGTGTCTTTCAGTAAGTTATTGAACTTGCTATGAATTTTGTGGTGCAAAATATATACCGCTGCATTTTCAATATGTCTTCTCCAAGAAGACAGTTTCTTAACATTTTCTATTTTTTCACTCTTTTATGTATTTCATTGTAAATCTAATATTGGAATTTCTCTTAAGTAATCAGTTGAAATACAGTCATTACTAAGCTGGGTATTTCCTTTATATAATGGTTATATGAATTTATAGATAGATTTAGATAGATTTAGCTTAAGTATATTATATATATGGTGCATAAATATATATGTATAGAATATATACATGCTGGTAAATAGACATTGAAAATTTGTTTAGACAATTCACTCTTCTGATGTGAATTGTAAACAGATCATGTAAAGGTAAAGTCTCTGGTGTAAGGGCTGTAAGGTTGATCTAAATTAAAAAAAAAATAAAAGCAAATATCACTAGTATCCATCTTCTATAGTAATTCACAGTCCTTATTTATATAAATCAAGAAGCTGACCTAAATTTATTTTGTCAATTTACTCTAAATTTATCTGCTCAACCCAGAACTAAAGAAAACAATGAGTGTGAAGCTTAGGGTTTCTGAAAACAAAATTTAATCTGACTTAATTTTGAATTCAGGATGAACATTCAAGTTCTCACCATTGACTCTATCTTCCTGTTCTGTATCATTGCTGGACTATTTAATTTTCACTGTCATTACTGCACCCACTTGGGAGGTGCCTGGGATTTCCTGTGGGCAGACAAGTCTCCTGAGAAGTCAATTCCAGAGCAATTTGCTTATTGGATGGTGTGAATAAATACTGAGCAATGCCTGTGGGCCCTGGCTGAGGCACAAAGAATAACAAAACCACCACAGCTGCTGTAAAAATGCGCAAATGTTGTAATACATGAACACTGCTGCCATTGTGTCACATTTAACACTGGGTTAAATCATGATCTCTTACAAATGAACTGTGTGAATGCTAATGGACATATCTTCAACAAATGTAATTGGAAAGGAATTCACTGCACCTATAACTGCCTTGGGAAGATGCTTGGTCAGGTCAGACACGGGCAGGCCTTTATGATTTCTCTGAATCACATATAGGTATCTGAAAACTTCTGAAGAAATTCTTTATATTTTACCTTTGGGCTCTCAGTGAGTAAGATGTTTATACAGACATTTAATCTGAAACATCTTTAAAATGTCACTTATGCATTCACTGAAATTAGTCATTTGCTTGTAGTTTAGGCATGAATTTGAAGCACTAAATGAAGGATTGATTGAAAAAACACTTTAAAATATGTCTCCTTAATAGAAATAACTCTGCAGTAGCAAAATCCTGTGGCTCTTTTTCAAAAAACATAATTGTAATTATATGGAAATTCTTGTGCAAGGAAATATTTTTAAGGGATGAAGTTCACTGAATCTCTTCCATCCATATTATTACCTGACAAATTGATTAGGTGTGATGTTTGTAATGGATGATACTGTTTTAAAGCATTTCATTCTATACACATTTTCATGGGAGAGATAAGCTTTCCTAAGAAAAGACAGCTTTTGAAATTCTCATTTGGGCAAAATCCTTTTTTCACCCTTCTGTTGAGCTTCATTGAAGAAAATATTTCATATATTTACAGCTGACATACTGACACAGTATCTAAACCCCTCAAGAACCTGGAACTACTCTGCTAGGACTTTAGAACTATGTTTAATCTTGGCACCTGAATCCCACAGAAGAGGAAGGGGATCACAAAAGTCATAGAGAGGCTTAGATTGTAAGGGACGCTAACAATCTCATTCCACCCCCTCTGATGAGGACAGAGACATCTTCCATTCTCCCAGGTTGCTCAGAGCTCCATCCAACCACGACTTGAACTCTTCCAGGGATGGGTCAGCCATAGCTTCTCTGGGCAGCCTGCACCAGGGCTTCACCACCCTCACAGGGAAGAATTTCTACCCAGTAGATCCCTTGAGAAAATCTATGATGAAAAGAAGGAAAGCGTAAGGCAAAAGAAAGTAGCCTCTGTAGTGAGATATTACAGAAGCTGCAAAATTATTCTGCTTTTTTTGAGCAATAAAATAAAGAAGCTGTACGGTACTGAACCACAGAGGATAATAAAATAAATCTAAGGAAGGACCAAGGAATGATCTTTGTTAGTAACTGCTATTTCAGTTAGCTTTAGAATTTAGAAATGTCAGAAATAACACATGGCTTGATAAGAATGTAGGAAAAAATTCTGTAGCAGATATGCTCCGTTGTATGAGGGAAAGTATGTTCTCTGTATGCTATGCATTTTATTCTGATAAAATTTGTATGATATTAAAAAAAAAGAACCATTGTGGGTTTTTGAAAACTTTCTTCAGACTTTAGAAAGTCTGCTTTAAATTATTTGAATGTTTTACTGTTATTATAACTCTCAAATTCTGAGAGTTTTAAAGGAGTTCTGCAAGGATAAGGAAGGACAGGAAAGATATAACAAAGTAAAATTAGTAGTGATTACACATTATTGAAGTAAATCAGCTTCAATATGGTTTAGGTAATGGATAACATACAAAACAAACTTTTTCTTGAAATTCCTGACCTGAAGTCCATTGCCCCTAACCAGACCAGGAAACCTATGCAATCTATGTGTCTAGATGCAGAAATCTGGTTAATAACCTGAGAAAAAATCCCAGTAAAAGCTCAGCACATATACATTCCTTCCAGCTCTTTCATTTCTGCACCAAAGTGAGCCAATTAACAGATTAAGCAGGGCTCAGTTGTGCTCCAGCAAGGATGTTTTCCATAGTGATTTAAAAAAACCCCAAATTAATCTTTAAATAAAGCAGCTGATGTAGTAGTACTAGATGTCAGTCATCTGGTGACATGTAGCAGAGGCTGACAGTATTCAAATCAGGGAAAACAGATACCTGTGTATGGTTTTGAAGATGCTTTAAATAAGAGGTACTAGTTCAATGCTAGTTCCCTGAAGATGTGGAAAGTTCTGCTTTGACAAGCTCTATTTTTGCTCGGATCCCCATATTAGTCTACTCAGAGGCAGAAGGGATTAAATAAAACACAGACAGAACCCATCAGTTGTCAAGCAGGGCTATAAATGGCATCCTTTATCCTGACTTGTAATTTTCTGACTGCATAACCTTAAAGACAGGCACTCTATTTTACAAGGCAGCAAGAAAGAGACAGGGATATCTAACTCTGGACACTGGCTGCAGTGGAATGCCTTGCAATTTCCCCAGTATTTCCAGTCTTCCTTTTTATTGTAGCATAGATCTACATGCACCGCAGTTATTAAACTGCTATACGTTAGATATCTCACGTATATGAATATTGCAAAACATCGTGTACACCAAATCTGTTGATCTTTGGCTTGTATAAAGAGCCCTAAGAACTGAAAGTCTCATGGGCTGAAGAAAAAAAGGAACTCAAAGGCAGAATTGTGTAAAATAAGCTTGCTGCTAAAGTACAATTTTTGTGTGATTAAAGAAGCATATACTGTTTGTCACATAGAATCACATACAGTACAGTGTCGTTTAGGCTTCAGTTTGGAGGAGCAGGGATAGATTTATTTTACAGGGATCATTAGGGGGAGGAGGAGCATCTGTTTTGATAGTTCTGATAGATGGCAATATTGTGAAAAGCTTTAGAAGTCTTTAAAAAAAGCATATTTTAATAGGCACATACAGGTAAAGTTTGATTATATATAGCCTAGGGCTGTTTACGTGAATATAAACTGCTTCATTTTCCCAACATATCCAAAGTTATCACCCTTCCATGTTTCTGACACTCTCATTTAGTGTTCCGTGTAGCTGCTTAGGTATATCTTTTCTTTCTTTGTCTCAAGATATTGTATACTGTTGAATAATGATTATTAAAAAAAAAAACCAAAAAAAAACCCCACCATTTTCAAAGCTCCTAATGTATAATTTATTACTTTCATGGCTAACTTTGCACAAGTTATTGAAAATAAAAACTACCTAGTGTTTAAAAAGTACAGTGTTTTTCCTTTTTGACTTCTCTTGCTGTCAAGTCATTTGGTGGCATCTCAGTTTTGTTAATAACTTCAGCCTTCTGATGAGTTCTATGGCTGGTTCATCATTGCAAAGCAGGCTACTCGACTTGGGTATCTTTGAAAACTAGCTGGGTTTCTTCCTTTGATCTTGTTGTATTCTAAATTAGAACTTTTTTTTTTAGACTATTATCATTTTTATGAGCATGACTCCCCTGCTCTTATAGAAAATAATACAAAATAAAAATATCTTTTTAAGTGAAATGAAATTATATTCTTTTCTTCACAATGAGAAGTATACCTAAGACTGGTCTTATTGAGAAAAACCTAACGTATCCTATGTCGGTTTTGAGTTGCTTTTTCTTTGTCTCAAATATTTCAAATATAGTCCTTAACTAAAAAAATCTTCTCTACTCATAATTTAAATATACATGCTGATGAGGGAAATAATCTAATTAACTGTTCAATATAGTGACAGTAATAATGGGTAGAGATAAGACATCACTTTCAATATTATAAAAAGAAGACTAGCCATCTTTAATTCAAAAGTGACAGCAACATTAGTTTAAATAATTAACGGTAAAATATATGAGATCAAAATATTCAGTGTGTACCTCAGACTGCTTTTCATTCTAAACTGTAGAAGCATTTGGAGTGTTGTGGCTGATTGAAGTTTATTGTGAAAATTTCTGATTTATATTTAAAAAGTCATAATTACAGCAAGCAGGAATTAGTCTAACTCCTGCATTCAGAGTCCTCAGAAACCTAGCAAATTTAAGAACTTTAGGAAACTTACTGGAATTTACATGAAACACTTGTAGCAGTTGGAAGTTAGCAGGCTGTGGTGTTGCACTCAGTCTTAGGAGAAAAAAGACACAAAGGGAAAAAAATCCCTTCTGCAGTGTCTATGCAAGAATATGAAACATTTCCTTTGTTCTGAATTGACCAGGATATAGAAGTACCTTGGCAGAGGAAGAAAATCGTGTATCAACCAGCAACCAGCCTTGCTCATGAAATCACTAGACCAGCAAAGGATCTGGTTCATTACTATTATGCACAGCTACTGTATTATCTCTAGTTACTGTGATAAACAGATTGGGAGGATGTTTTACTCTTCTGTGGTATTACCCATATATTCAGTCCAGCTCTTGGTAGCTGAAAATGTTAGGAAAAAACTATGTAACGCTTTGACTGATAAATATGGGTATTGAAGCGTGTAAGTAAAAGTGCCTGACTTACACCTGGAGAGAATTAATCAACCAGAAAGCAATGCCAAGGAGGATATAAGATGTTTGCAAAGTACTCACTCAAAATGAAGTGAATGTTTTATTAGGAGGTTATGATTCAAATGTTTAGTTTGATCCCTTTTTATTGATGCTTACATCAAATATAATTCTTTTCCCTTCACCTAATCTCTTCTCCCTTCAAATCATCTATTGTTAGGCTGTAATTCTTATTTCTGATTTTATTCTAATGAATATTGGTTCACTTTGGTCCTTATGTTTGTGACTCCTACTGCTAAAGTGGGCTAATAGTCCAATGTATCTGAGGGTTTCACTGAAATCTTACTTGCACAGCTAATGCTGAATATCACAAACTTTTAAGTGAATATTGACCAAATGCATGTCTTTTTTATTACATTTTTGAGATAGACAGAAACAAAACTTACCCCAAAAACTTGAATGTGTCAGAAGTTAGGAGCAGAACAACCTGAGCTGAAAGAGAAGTGGAAATTGTGAGGGGATGGAAAAGATCTGGGGAACAGCCAGAAGATGGAAGAGAGAATGCATCATTGAGGCTAGACGAGAGAGAGAGAAGTGAATGAAGTAATTGTAGCAGGGAAGAGACAGAGCAGTCTGGCTGAAAACCAGCAATGGTTCAAGACTTTACAGGAAGAAATTAAGAATAATATCTGTGAGCTAGAGCAGGAAGAAAAGGAAGAGCAGAAGAAAAATGGCTATACATGAAAGTTGGTATATTTGTAATTGGGCAACGTATTACTCTTGTTTTAGTAGCACTATTAATAAAATAATTTGACCAAATATATGAGATTCATTCTTGGACTGGATGGATTCTAAGTTCTATTGATATTTCCATATGATAGAATAAGAAATAAAAAAGTGCAAACCTTCACTTGAAATTTATTTCTCAGGGACAGTGATGATTACTCAATCTCCTAAAAGATAAAATACTTCAATCCATGTATCAAAACAAACTTAATATCACGTGTCAAGTTGACAACACTGCTTACAGCTGACACCATCCATGAAATAACTTTGACACTGCACTGCATTCGCCTGTGCAAAGTTTGTTTAGTCACAATTTAGCAGGGCCTGTTATATAGACAGGGCATAATGGTTTTAAAGAGGGCTGATTTGGACTAGATGTAAGGTGGAAGTTTTTTACTACGAAGATGGTGGAACACTGGAATGGGGTGCCTAGAGAGGTGGTAGATTCCCTGTCCCTGAAAACATTCAAGGCCAGGTTGGATGGGGCTTTGAGCAACCTGAGCTGGTTGAAGATGTTCCTGCTCCTTGCAGGAGTGTAGGACTGGATGACCTTTAAAGTTCCCTTCCAAGCCAAACTATTCTATGATTCTATAAAATCCCAGATTTGCCAAAGGATTTAGAATCATAAATTCCTTTCTAACCACAAGAAATTAGTTGCAGAATTGGTCTTCTTAATCTGTGCCTTTATAAGGATTTAACATTTAAGGAAAGCAACTGATGAACAATTAAAGGAACAAGATTACAGAACACTCTAATATTTTTCTTGATGAACAAAGAATTTCACTCAAGAAGGAAATGAATCACTTTCTGAGGATATTAACAATAGCTTTGTGAAAGGTTTTGATTTGTTTGGGACCATGCTTCTTTCCTTTGCCTTTGCTGCTACTTACTCAACACTTATGACCTTGTCTTCCTACAGATACTATACCCATTAAATCCCATCATTACAGTCTTTATTCAGCCTCATCAACTTCTCCAAATGGAGTTGAGAGAGCAGGAGAGAGAAGAAATATGAAAGTAGATTTAATAGGGATAGATAGTGATTCACAGTGTTTCATAGATACCATTAAGATAACAAACAATGTATTCTCGATGAATAAATAGGGTTTTATAAAAGCCTTCCAGCTTGCTCCTGCTGATAGCTTTTAAAGTTTCAAGAGCTAAAAGATACAGTTCCTTCAGTCAAGGTTGTACTTTGCAGTCATAGGGACATTAAGGTTCTCAGGGACCCATTGAATGAATGTCAGTCATCTTTTATACTCTGTGTATATATCTTTCTCAATTCCTCAGTTGAGAAGAGATTATGATTTTTATGAATTTGTTCCATTTGGTATTGTTCGCTGGATGTTTATGTGTGACCCTGCTGGTTCCAACAAACACCAGTCACTATAGGATTATGTGGGTATAACTGATGGGAATTTGGTATAGCAAGTCAAATACAATTGGTATTTGTTAAATGAATGAAAACTTTTTTGCCTTTTGATACCTGAGATGTATTGTAATTACATTGCAACCCTATTGTGCTCCTGTCGAAACTATGTAGGCCCATATCCCAGTTCAAATGGTCCTTAACAATCCCTTTCAATAGCAAAAGATTCAGAAATATAGATCCCATAATTTTTGTTCAAAATCTGCATCTTATATGAACCTCATTTCTGTGTTTAGGCATCCCACTAATGAATAGAAAAACACCTGCACATACATCCAGTGTGGATGCTCAAATTTCTTCTCCACCCTATCACCCCTCATCCTCTTTGTGTCAGTATAACACTGCCTCTCTCTTGACTGTATTGTTTTTGCTATTATGTAAACTTCTGCAGTCCTCTTGTTAGCGTGGAAAACACATAATCACTGAATGATTATATGCAGGTGCCTTTTTTCTCAAGCTCCGGAAGCTGGGGTGTAACATCTACCCAAATCTGACTTCCACATTGATCTGAAGTGAATTACATTTTACACCTTCCCTTACATAACAGTGGCATGATCATATGTTAATCATCAACTTTACATTGTTCTATTGTTTTCTCCCAATCATGACTTTAAGCCCCCCTCTTTCCGCAATATTTCTGATTTATTTTGCAGGTGTGAATCCGCATCAGTTAACAGAAACAATCCCGATGTTTTCTAAGCCATCTTCGTATTCATGTTAAACTGACCTTGTACAAGCAGTTCTTACCTACTCCCGTTCCCCAAAGCTTATTCTTAACTATCCCAATTTAGAAACATTTTAACCCTATGTTAACACTCTCAGTGATCTCAAAGCAGTATGTGGGTTTTGGAGGCTAATAATATTAGCCTCCAAATTATTTCAATGGGCTTTATGCAAGATTAGAGAAAAGGCTGCAATTTCTATTGTATCTGTGACTGAGAAGATGCTAATTATATTTGTGAAATTAAAGATTCCTTATGAGTTTGTGTATTTAACCATTTGTGCCCTCTTTTTTTCTTTTTTCTTTCTCTATTTTTGGTATGATTTCACAGATTCAAACATTGGAGAGATTTTTTTTTCTTTGTAGAGCCTAAGAAGCATCATTACTCATAGATGATACAGTGCTTTAAAGGGTCTTTTATTGCAAAATAAACACTTGAAATATGCCTCTGGATATGAGGAATGGTCTGGATGGCAACGGTTTATAGTGACAATGCAATCAATTGTAGGTATTAGTCTTTGTTATAGAAACAATTTGTCAGCCTCTTTGTCAAAATGAAGTTTGACTAATCTTTCTGATCAGCAGGACAAGGAATACCAAGGTTAGAGAAGACTGAAGAGTTTTGGAAAGTTTCTAGCTTGGGTATTTGCATGTTTCTATCCTTATTTAACTTCTTAATACTTTATATAAACATGTGTTAAAAAGAATTTAAACTTACTGGAGATTTAATTCATCTGAATCATTTTGCAGAAGCCTAATAAGAATAATTCGTTTTGTTTAGGATATATTTAAACCTTTCCAAAGTCTGCTTAAATCACTTTGCAAGCCCATCTTTTAAAAGCCATGCATTTTACTTTGAATGAAAAAGGTCAGAACAAATGAGCTGTATTCTCTTAAGAATTTTTTTCATATACAATAGTATTTCTCTTGGTCATGTGTAACTATGTCTCATTGGAAAGGGAGAAAGTGATCTTGTTTGTCATTTTGTTCATCAATAATGAATGATATTTCTACTTATCTAGTAACTGTTCTTAAGGAATTTCTGAATGCATCCAAGAATATTTTGTAGCTTGTACCATGTATTAAAACAATGTAAGTGGAGGAATTTATCTTTGTAATCCACAGAAATCAGCAGCAGAATAAGACAGATTTGATACTTTGCATCTTGTATCTAAGGAGTCTGCATTTGTCTTTTGTTGACCTTCATAGCATAAAATGGAAATCCATGTGGAATTTCATGGATGCAGTAACAGTGAAGAGATGTGTATAAAACACTAATAATTAAAACTATCTCATTGATTTTTTTAAAAGGAAACAGCTAATCTAACGAAAATAAGATCTGCAAAGCAATATATCAGAATATTGGTAGACAGATGGATATAAAATATCCTAGTAATCAATTAAAAATCAATAATTATACATATTGAAAAGACTTGCCCATTCTTGCTGGAGAAATTTGAATGTTTTAAAGAATACATCAGCACTTTGGAAAATGTATTCTTGTTCTAGTCTGAGGCAGCACTGAGAGAAAAGTTAAGGGCCACACTATACCTGCTAAAGAACAAATGTGCATTATCTAGTTTAGGAGTATTTATAATTGGTAACTGTAGCTGGTAGATGATATGTTACATTGCAAGCAGTGTCAGAAAGCATAAGGCTCTTTCCATTAGCCGACTAAATTGCTGGACTTCGTGTTCTCTCGGCTGGAATTAAGTTTGTAATAGAATACATGATTATGAAGTGCATGTTCATGAACATTGGTCCTTTTGCTATATGCCTTCCAAGTGCATTAAGTAATCTCTAACAAGATGTCCAGCTGTGTCATTGTAAGTCCAAATAATGTGGAAAAGTGTTAAGAATGCGTGTGAAGAGGTGAACTGGTTCTGTCAAGAGTCAAGTGGAATAAAATATGAATAAGAAATCCATGGAATTTAAGAATTGTCAACCTTTCACCTCTTGCTATCTGGCTTTTTTCATTATTTATTTCATTTATTTAGGTTTTTATTTGCAGACTTTGTTGAAAAAATCATATCCTGAAATTCTGAGCAGTGAAACAAAGCACAATAACTAAACCTGTCTTATTCAGGGTATATGGTAAAACTTCTTTGACAAGGATTTTCCTTTGTGCTTATCTGTACTCTTCTCCACTTAACTGGAAGTATCATCATTCCATTTGGTCAGAAACCTTATACATTTCTAATACATGAGAAAGACTTCTTTCTACAATCCTGGGCTTTGCACATGCTGAAGAAAACACTAGTGTAAAAATAAGATTGACAAGAAGAGAAGGAAGAGGAGTACAAGGTCCAAGAGAAATAGCTGATTAGTGCAATGAGCTTCAGAGACAAATCACATGCTGGGTAGCCACTAATTCATACTTAGAAAAAAAATTATTTATTCTGAGTAGTAGATATATACTTATTTTTCTTACATATACTTAGATGAATGAATTTAAGACTTAGGAAAATAACATGTAATATTTTTGCAATTATTTATTGAAAACAGAAGCATTAAGTGTGCATTTAATGATATCCTTCTATAGTATATTTTTCTTTACTTGCAAATAGGCATGATCTGTCTTACATGTTGTTGTCTGTTAGGTTTCTCAATTTTAGGCTACTTGGGAATTTAAAACTTAAATTTACCCAGGGGTCCTACCAAAAAATGAAATAGAAACATTATTATTCATTTGTACAATATAGACTACCATTCTCTCGGCTGCCACTTGATAATTTGTGGCTCCCTGTGAAAAATTCCTGTGTTTGGGAGGTGTAGATGTGAGAAATCTCAGTTTAGTTCTTCAACAGTATTAACACCGAGAGAAAAAAAAGAAAAAGAGAGGAAAGTTTCCCCCAGGATTTTGTGTAATGCCATGTGTGCTGCAGTGCATTACTTGATTGTATTTCTGCAATGCATATTTTTAATGTGTTTCAAAAGTATATCTATGTGCATTTAAAGGTTAATAAACAGGATAAATTGCAGGGATTTTTCAGTCAACAACAACAAAGAAAACTAGATTTGAAACCATCCATGACTTTCTTGTCTATTTAGAAACATAGCAATTATCACTTAGCAGTATCCAAATCGTACATTAAAATTAAAGATATTTTACCATTGGGGTTACACTCATTGCTGCTTGTCACTCTGAGCAGCATCCCAGCACTTCAGTGTTCACAGCTTGACTGCCACTAGGTTTTCAGACAAATTATTGCTCTGAAGTAGGGGTGGTGAGCAGCTGCACTACTGAAAATGGAGGTAAACTGGAAAACATCCATCCTGTGTATAAAGTATATTTTCCAGTTCATAAATATAGTTAAAACTCATGAGGCAGACCTTCAACCTGTTTAAGGAAGCTAAAATAGTTGTAGTTAGGATGCAAATATGTGCAATATGCTTTCATTTTTGAGTCACATATGTTTCTGGGGTGAATTAAAACAAACACACAAAACCACCACCCCCATTCAAAAAAAAAACCCCAAAACAAAACAAAACAAAAAAACCCAAACAAACAAAAAAAAACCAACCAAAACAACAACAAAAAAAAACTACACCAAAAAAATAAAAATAGGAAAACCAAGCCAAACCCAAGCCAAACAAAAAACCCAGCAAAACAAACACCCCCCCTGAAAAAAACAAACCCCCAAAACTTCAGCTTCTTGCTCTGGGACACGGCTAGCCTGGAAGCCACACAAAAGAAGGCTAGCCAAGGCAACCCACACACACGCCGGACCGGGCGTGGCAGTGAGTCCCACAGGTGCAGCGCGGAGTGCCTCGGAGACGGAGGCCGAGCAGGAGACGAGGCATTATTGAAAGAGATGCAGTCTCTTAGTTCTCGGAATCCAGGGTTTATTGAGGAGCGGTGGGGCGGTGACGGCACGTGGGATCGGGAAGGGACGAGGAGAGTGGAGCGAGCTGGAATCTAGAGCGCAAAGAGCCCAGAACAATGCCGAGCATGGGGTTAAGAAGAGGGTGCAGGATGGGAGGGGTTTACACAGGAGAACCAACCAGAACATGAGGGAAGCAGGATTGGCTGGGATGCTGGGGAATGGGAACGCAAGGAGGGAAGTTACAGAATTATGAAAACCAATGGTGAAACTCAGCTACAGGGAACAAAGAACCTTCTAGTTATTAACTCCATATAGGATAGAGAGGAGGAGATATCCAGAACCCATATTCTTGTTCACTGATGCATATTAAGGATGCTGGCTGCAAGGTGTCCTGGGCGAGCTTTGTCACCATAATCTAAAGGTCTCCTCACACCCAGCACTCCTCCTCAGTATCATCTGCCTCCAAGCTCATCTGAGCCAGGGCCACTGCAACACAAAACAACAAAAAAAAACCCCGAACTTGTCTAATTTTCCATTCTGTTTTTATTAGCTTGTTACACCCAAGTTACAGAACATGTTGGTTTTTTTGTTTCGTTTGATATTTTTAAACTTTTTACACTCAAAACTTGCAATGGAAAAAGAATGATAAATCTAATAGTTACCTTCAAGAAGAGATTTTCCATTTGAAAACCTGGACAGAAAGCTTTCAGATAAGGCCAAACTCATTCTAAACCTTGTGATTTTGCTTTTTGCTTTCACCATCACCCTTTTTAGTGGTTTAGTGTTAGGTTTTTGGGGTATTTTGTTATCTTGATCTGAAATCTATTGATAAAGGAGCAAAAAATATTGACTTACTACTGGCTGGAGTATTACTAACAAGGAAATAGGAAATTTTCATAGCATCAATTTAAGGTAACATAAGAAGAACTTTGTGCCTTTGAATTAGATTTAGAAGTCTGAATTATGATATTTATATAAATATTTAATATTCTTCTTTTTTTATCTGAGTACTGTGCATGAAAAACATTAGTTTTTAGCTTAGTAATATCCAAAGAAGGAATTATCTCTCTTAAATTATTGTACATTGTTTGCTAGTTTGAAAATCTAAACATTTTTTTTGGTTGGCACTTAAGAGCCTGAGCTCTTTAGGACTGAAACTTTTGGCATGTGTATGGTATTTGGCTTTTTTAAAGGAAAATTTCTCTCTTAAAATGAAAAAAACTATCTCTTAGTGATGTGAGAGATAAGACTAGATAACAAAACATAACAATTCTTCTATATTGTGCAGGATGTATTTTATAATCACAACCATAAAACATTATTTAATTTTAAAATCACTGTAAGACTGAAAGCACAGCACAGCCAAGATGAAGAATTAGCTACTAATATCTGTCAAACCCGAAGGGAGGTTAGGCTAGAACTACTTATTTCACAGTTTCCATTTCCACTGTAACTGGGTTGGTTGGAAGGAGTCTCTGCATTGCAGGTAGGTCAATGTGGTGTCAGCAGGAGCACTGAGATGAGTTCGTGTTTCTGACCCAAGATTTTCCATGCATCTGCAGGCTTTGTAGTGATGCTTCATTGATGGAATGAGCATCATCTCTCAATTTCAGAAGCAACTTCCTCTGTTTCTCCTCACAAAAGCATTCTTTTAGAACAATTCAAAAGACTGTTGGAAGTTGATTAAGGAAACCTTTGTAAGAAAAATGTGGTTACACAATAAGTTTCTTGTACAGGCACCTGTAAACTCGCCTTTAAAAATTTTATGGAAATGTGTGAGACTATCAGAGATAGCACAGTGGATAGTAAAATTAGCACTGTCTAGTACTTCCAAATAGACTGTTCTACTGATGTTACCTCCCCATTTGGAGTAATTCTGAGTATCTCTCCTTTAAATTATGATACCAGAAGTTTGTCTCCCCATTTTTTACTAGAAGATAAAATGTGGTAATGCAATTTTCAGATCTCCATGTGCTCCCTTTTTTTCCCTGCTCTGTATGCCATTGGTTCATTTTGAAATATGCTCTGCTGTACCTGAAAACCTATTGGTGTGTACCCCTTTTGTCAATATTCCCTTCCTTCTCCTGGGGCTGGATCTCAGAGNGGGGAGACCTCATTTTGTGAGGCCGCCGCTTCCTGCAGCCCCCCCAAAGACAGAAACATCAATAAAATGCAAAGATCAACTAAATATTTTCTTTTAAAGCAGCCATATATTTATTATTAAACAATGGTTCAGAGGTAATTTCTTTTAACATCCCTTCTCAGGAGCCTGAACTTCTCTCAAGAGTATTCCCATTGTCTTTTAAAGGAAACTGCAAGTTTTAATTCCTAATTTAATTGTTAGTTCATACCTAGGCTCAGCCTTGAAGGCTAAGAAAACCATTTGACTCCCATTAACACCATGTCTGCTATTGTGTGGCTCCTATGCCCCATCACATCCATACAGAAGTAGGTTGATTATAATGTTGTTTTTCAGAACCTGTGCTATCAGTACTGAAGCTACTAAATGAAGCAGCTGCCTAGCAAACAGTGAAGAAAAATCAATGCAAACCTGTTAAATGTTTTCACGCTAACAATCTCTGCATTTATCTGAAAAGACATTATCCCAAAAATATTTCAGTCAGTTCTAGTTTTTCAGCATTTAATGTCAAATGTCTTAAAATGACTGTCACACAAGAATACCTTATAATATTGTATTTAAAGAATAATTGTATCTTTTCAGTCTTTATACCTAATGGTGAGCTTCTTGTAATGAAAATGAAATTTTCTTTTTTGGTTAAGAGAATACAATTTTTAGTATCTGTAAATTAATTTCATATGGATTCCCTAGAAGTGTTTGTTTTAAAAGTGATATACCTTTCTCTGTAGAGAAGGCAGGAGGTAAACAAATGCTTGTAGAGGAGCACTCAGCTTTTTTACCCTTTTTATCCATACTGTTTATTTCCATACATTTGGAGAATATCTTTATATTAATTAAAAATGAAAGGTTCTTCTCCTTGGTACTGTTGGATGTATGGTTTTTTTTTGTTATTTAACTGCCTATATAACAGTCTTATTTTCACAATTCTTTTAAGTTGTCAGTTATGTTACTACAACAGGGGAAAAAAAATAAACACGGTAGTAGGGATCTGGGTCTGTCTTTCTAATCTAGTATATTGTTGCAGTGGCAATGCATCTGTTAGGGCCAAAAGACCAGCTGCAGGGGGCAATGCATGTAGAAGAAGGCAGCTGGGTGTGAGCAGCTGGCCTGGACTCTCCAAGTTAGGGTGACAGCCCATGAGCCCCTGCAGTTGAGAAATTAGTTATGTGTTTTGGTGGGAGTTCATTAGCCCTGCACTCTCCCCCGCCCCAGTTCCCTTTATGGCATATGTTCTAGAAAGTTCTCCCCAGTTTGGTATCCTATTGGTTTCCCACATTTGTACCCTCCCTTGTTGTATACTTATTGGTTGTTCCCCCTTAGTCCCTCCCTTTCTCCGCCCACTCGCCTCTCCCTGGTTGGCTCTTCGGAGCTAACCACACCCTTTTTCCCTTCCCTCTTAAACCCCTGCGCTCTGTTCGGGAACTAGAGATGTTCAGGGCTCCCTAGTCTCGGATTCTCTGTCCCCTCACCGCTCCCGGCTCTCCGCCCCTCTTCGCCGCCCTTCGATCCTCGCCTCTTCACCTCCAGTAAACCTCTCCAAAGAGCCCTAGACTGAGAGTCTGCATTTCTCATCTCCACGCACTTCTACATCGGCTCCCATCCCCCGAGCACCGCCTGCCTGCCACAGTGCTTGGTCACTGCCCATGCTTCCGGCGTGTCCTGGCTCAGACGGCACTCCTCCTTGCAGCGTGGGATGCCTGCCCATGAAAGAGCAATGCTACAGTATACATTGTAAAAGGAATATAGAAGTCCAAGCAATATCCTCGAAGTGATATGTTCTAGAATTTCTGTAGTAAGGTATCATTATGCATGGTACTTTTAATAACTGATACTTGCAGAAGGAAGTTAAGGGTAATGTAGAATTCCACTGATTAGTCTCAGTATCTAATTTAATAAAATTAGCTATGGAAAAGGGATGTGCATATCAGCTGCATAGCTCTCAAAGCTCCTTTATAGCAACAACAGGTTTATTACAACTGAAGATTACCATGGTTTTAGGTTTTTTTGTTTCAGTGATGAGGTACATTTTGATTTTGGCATAAAGGCAATTGTGAGGTGAAAGTTAACAATATCCTTTTCCCCTTGAGAAAATAGTGCTTTATTGCCTACTTTCCTCTTTCCCTGGAAAGCTGTGTGGTTCTGCAGGAAACATCGTGTCTTGAATGGAGAGAGGAGAAATTGTGGAAATCAGCTCCAAATGAGAGATTAGTGTCAAAGACTGTACAGAATCCTCACCAGCATTTCTGATCACAGATCAGACAGAATTTCCTGGTTTTGAACACAAATCTAGCAAAATACTTACACATGGCAGATGAATCCAAAAGAATCTTCCATGCACTGAAATGTTTATCTGGCTCAGGACCAGAGGGGCTGACCAACCTTTGCTTGCTACACTGATTTCATGTTAAGTGTCCATATGTTTGCAGAGAACTATTCTTCATGGAATGCCTCAAAAGTCTTTTACATTACAAGCAATACAGAAAGAAATTGCTTCAGCCAGTTCTGCAGTACATTTGTGGTGTATCATGCTGCAGTGGTTAATAGAGCACAGCTACACTGCAAAATGGCTCAGGACAAAAGCACAAGAATGCTGAATCTAATTAAAAATGCAAGGGAAAATGAAGCAGGCAGAGTGTAATTACATAAGCTGAAATTTAGCCAGGACATCAGAATTAAAAGCTTATTCTTATGAAGCTTTCTTGACTTCTTAATAAACATTAGATGTACAGGGTATTGCTAAACATTTGCCTATGCATGTTCACTTGAATTTACATTGAATTTATGCAATTTGCTCTCAGCATTAACATACTGATAAGCTGCAAGTTAAGGATTACTTTACTGCATTATATTTATACAGCAAGGACTTCTGTCTGCAGACAGGCTATTCACACCTAAAGTAGTGTAATTCCCATGGGGTATAGAATGCAGCTGGAATGAGGCTACCCAAAACCAGTTATAATAGTCTTGGCATTGAAATAGAAAATGTGAGCAAAGCTGGTGCATACACTCTTCAAAGACAACCCAGTATATGTACTCCTACTTGTATTTCCTACATACCGTGGAGACAATGGCTCAGGTCCAGACCAGTGAGATTGACATATCCAATACCCTTTGCTATGGATGGGTGCATGTGTTCTAACGTGGCAATACCAGAATTCTCCATCCTTCTTCAATTCAGGTGCTCCCTTGTTGGCTTCCTCTGGGTCAAGGAAGAAGATTTGTGTTAAGGTCAGAACTATGGGTATGCTTTATCATGCTGCACATGCAATGACCACATACTGGTCTTCCTAGTGAGCACTGCCCTGTGTAGGTCCTTTGGGTAACTTACCCATTTTTTTGTGCTCTGACTCTTTTTGATACTCTTGTACTTCCCTTTCCTCATGCTGATGTCTTAGGATTTTAGCTACTATATTTTTCATGTATCTGTAATCTTGTAATTCTTTTAGTGTATAACTCTAGACTCCATATAGGGTGCTAAGCTGCTGTTCTCTCATTTTTAGACAAATCAATTCTTCTCTAAGCTCCAGAGTCAAGGACACCTCACTGTCTCAGGCCCCAAGATATGTCAACAACAGTGAATTGGGGGGAGCAAACTTGGACTAACTGACCTCATTACCTGAAGTTGTAATTGGAGGATTCACCGCCAATCTGCAAATGGATGAAACTTCTAAAGTATGAAAAAACCCGTGACCTGTCCATTTTGGGTGCAGCCCCTAGGTGAGCTGAGACTGCCCTGAATGCACCTGAAGGCCCTTCAATAAATATAACTGCTTTCTATTCTCTTAACTTTGTCTAGCCTCTGTTTTAGGTAAGCCCATCAAGGCATCAATGCCAGTCTCCTTACAGACGACCTGCCCAGTTATGTTTTCCCCTGTGGTTCTAGTTTTGCTGCCCGTAGTGAAATCTCAGCCTTATATGGGATAAATGACATTTAGGAATTGTTGGCCTTACAAAGCTTTAGTCCCCTGAACGTACCTTAGGCTCCTCCCTAAAGAGCAGTGAATCCTGGCACAGAAGGACACACAACTCCCTGTGTAACCAGCAATGAAAACTGCCTTCCTTGCCAGCACTGTCTGTAGCTTCTGCCAGCTTCCCACACTGTTACCTGTCAGGTACAGCAATTTCGAATGTCTTGGCCAGTAATCGTCAATGTCTTGTCCAACGTAAGCTTGAAAGCCCAGCCAGCAGTCTAGAAGTCTAGAGAGCTGCCTGGAGCTGTAACACGCTTTCTGTGGGAAGAAGACTACTTGGTCCACAGGAGATGCAACATTTATGAAGCTGATTGTAAGAGCTTCTAGTGCAAGGACATAATCTGGCAAAGATTAAATTCACATTTCAGAAATATGACCACATATTTCACAACATAAGTTCAAAACTACTAAATGAAAAAGTAATAAATTTAACTTTATTTTGTGTCTCTAAATAAATTCTATGGTGGTCTGATGGTATAGAAAAAAAATTTAAAAATTGAGGGGAAGAAAAGAAGCAACATCTTCAGTAATTATTCAATTTCATACCTATTCATAAGACCACTGTGAAGAGACTTTTGGTGAGTGTCACCTACAGCTGGGTTTTTGAACTTTACTTGAAAACAGCAGGAATGTGTGTCTTCCGAGAAGTCCAGAGGCGTCTCAGACAGAGCAACCTGCAGCATGCTTGCAGAGGGTGATGGCAGAATCCCCAGAAGGGATTCAGAAAATCTGATGAGGTTTAATTAGAGATTTGAGGCATGAAGGAGAAAAGAGGATTGAAAATTGAGATAGACTGTGGTCATGATCTATGAATTTGGTTTAGAAAACATTGAAAGCTTCTGGTTAGGAGACGTTAAAAGCTATGTGTTAATGGCCAGGAGTTAGAGGTGGGTTAGATTTTCAAAACATGAAGAATACTTATGCAGTAGATCTTTACACAGATACCTATAAATATAATCCTCTAATTTCTAACAAATGGAACCTCTAGACAGCCTGTTCCTCTTCACTCTCCTCTCCACTGTCAGGTATGTGGCAACCTTATGTACCCATGGACTTCAGTAGGAGGTGAGCTCGTAGATGTATTTGCAAATTTTGAAGCTCCAGTAGCAACTGCTGTGACTTCTAATATAAATGGGAGTTCATGTTGTAAAAACTACTGATTAACAATTACTAAATGTGAGTTTGAAACTTCAGATCACAAATACAGCCAATGAGATATTCATAACCTTTCTATAGATAAAAAAAAGAAGAAAGATTCCCCCATTCTGGTCTGTTAAAACTGCAAAAGGAATTTTGTCAGAAAACTTGAAATCAGTGTACAGACCATCCGAAAGTACAAAAAAGTCAGCAATTCATTGTGATTTGTTCTCTTAAGAATTTAATAGAAAAAATTAATCCAGTTATTCACATTTTGTATTTTTAAACAAAACCCCATTTAGTAAATGAACTATCATTTCCCAAGGAAAAAATTGATATATTCCAACTTAAAATGTGTGTTGAATCTGTCAAGAAATGTATGTTGCTTGTCTGATATGTACAAGATTCATGGGGTTGATTTGAATAAGCAACTATTCACTTAGACAAAAGTATCTCTAGACATTCAGAGTTAGACTTCTTTAGTAAAACAAAAAAATGAGTCTAAATTATCTGAAGTACCTTAACTGACTTTTAACTTGTTTGGGGGGTTTGATTTATTTTTGACAGTGGCTCACAGAGAAATTTGAAGCTGCCAGAAGTGTGTATGTTCATGTTCCCAGTAACACCTTTAGCCTTCACTTTACTCTGACACTCTACAGCACTGGGAACAGATGAGCATTTTGTGATGTGAAACTCCCTCCTGTGTCCAGCCAGCAGAAAAGACTAGATCAACCAACTGTGACTTCCATCCACTGCCAAGGTCACTCATTCCAACCAATATGAAGGAGAAAAGTAATTATTTTCAAATGTGAGTCTACTCAGTACAGAAAGACTAAACTCACCAAGAGTCAATGGAGCAGTGCTGTTTCCATTCTCACTCCAGAATTTCACATCTGAGGAACTCAGCAGAAACATGCTATAAAATTTTTTAAAAAAAGAAAAAACCAAAAGAGTATTGCAGCAGAACAACAAAGAGGTACTCCTTCAGCTACAAAAGAGGGTCACATTGCTGCTCAATTACATTCCCTTGATTTATATATTTTTCTTCTGTCATGCATTGCTTTGTTTTAGGATTTGTACAGTCGTCAGTAGAAGAAAAGAGACTGTGGTTCACTCACCGATACAAGTGATTTATTTTCATTACTAGTCTAAGAAAACTTGATATTATTTACTTTTTAATTAAATCTTTCATTGTAATAGTTTATAAATTATCCAAATGAGTGTCACAAAAATATTTTTTTTCTCTCTGCGTGCGTAACTATTTTCTCTTGTTAATGTTCTTTTAAACATTACAATAATCATTTTGTCTTTCAATTTGTACTAATTATATGGACATTTAGATAAGAGCAGAAGTTTCCAGGAACTTGAACTGGACCTTTTGTATTTGTTTGAGCTTTTCCTGTATACAATCCTTCAAGGAAATATATATTTTTAGGTGTTAATTTAAACTTTGACTTCTCTCTCCAGACTACATATTAGCAATTAATATCTCAAGTAATTTATTAGAAATAGATGTGGAGCATTTTTAACCTTTTTTTCTCTACATAGTTCCAATAGATGTATAATCTTGTGTTTCCAATTAATACTCTCAAAACAGAAGTGTACTCTCTGCTGTAAGAGGAGAACAGTGGCAATTCAATTTTTGATATTGTGATTTTCTTGTACGTTTCATGATTTCCAAGAAAATTATGAACAGGTATGAAATAAATAACGATTCCTTAAATATTTAATTAATGGGCTGAGATGCCAGCTGGTTTGAACCAGTGCAGAAATCCTGACTTGCTTAGAGAGGCAGTGATTTAGATCGATGCTGGATTAGGGTCATTGTCCTTAACTGAGGAAAACATCTATAGGGCAATTATGCTATTAAAGATTTGTTGTAGCTGACAGGATATACAAAAGCTGTGCAAGCACTAATCAGAAATCATTGGGACACTGGTGTGTTATCATGGCTGTTTCAGCCACAAATCCAAAGCACAGCATCATGCAGGATGCGAAAAAGGAAATTCACATCCGGAACAGGAGGAGAGTGGACTGATGCAGAGGTTCTCGAGTATACCACATTCTGCACATTCAGGCTATTGTCTAAAATTCAAGTTAGTTTTTCTTTTTCTCTCAATGTTGTGTTTTAATGGCTGAGAAATGTTCCATTCATTATGTGATACCACACTACCCTACCTGGGGGGGCTGATTCTAAAGTATCAGCTCACTGGTAGTTCACTTCCATTTCTAGCTGTGAGCATATAAGCCTCACAAAGCACTTGGCTACCATGAGGCATTCTTCTCCTCCCTCCCTCTCTCTGTCTATCACCTTACCCCTTCTCTCCTCCCTCCCTCCCTCATTTTTTCTCTATTTTAACTATTGGGTAAAACCAACTCTACTTTGGATTCAACATTAGGGCAAAGATACTTAAATGGGAATTCTCTCCTCAGTCTCAGTTTATGAATTTAGATGGAAAGAGAGCCAGCTCTTCTGAAAATGCTTATCCACAGTTATTTGTGGTCTGAAAGTTTGTGGCACATATTGCAACTCAAGAGAATAAATCACTTCTATGAGCCAATTATGGATTTTATGAAAGAAAAGCATAAGCAAGCAAGTCTTCACTTAATGAGACATATTTCTAACCTAATATGCTACAGTTTTATTAGCTAATTAAATATGAACAGTACAATGATCAAATAATGGGCACATTTAAAATTGAATCAATAAATCAGTCGGTTCCAATTATTCAGTCACTAAATTACTGCATTGAGTAATCAGCTCAAGTTATGAGCTTGACATGGGAAGGAACTGTTCAGTGTTAGCTTTGTCTTGGGAGAATTTAAGAGTGATATAGTTTCCATTCCATCCTAGAACCAACACAAATTCTTGTCAATACAATGCATATTCCTTCTATCTTCTCAACTTCAACATTAGATGGTCACTTTAAATGGAACAGAGAAGGAACTTCTTACATTCTCAGATGTAAGGAAGTGAAACTTTCTTCCAGACTTCAAGGAGTGCGGGAACAATGCCCTTACCTACGTGGTTTAGTTTTAGGTAGTCTGGCGAGGAGCAGGGAACTGGACTCTATGATACTTATCAGTCCCTCTCACCTCAACATAATCTATGATTCTGTCATTCTTTTATCTCCTGTGTGCCTCAAAATCTGTAGGTAGCTGGTATTACCTTGAAAGCCCTATAGAAACATTAGGAACTGTTGTGTAGGCACAGAATGAATATTCTGTGTAGACGACTGAGCATTTCAACTTCCTACCCACATTTGACTATTCCATAGGATTAAAAATGTAGCCTTTGCTATGCTTGCAGGAGAGTTCAATGCACATCTTACATCTGTTATGAAAATACTTTTAGTACTGGGATCTCAGCAAGGAAGGCCTTGCTTCTTGTTTAGGCCATGATGTAAAAATTATAGTAAAATAATTAAAAATTCCTAGAAGAAAAGTCACAAAATAATTGGGTCTGTGAAGCCCACAACTCAGGGAGTGTCTGGGCTGTCTTTGCCCTTAGCTGAGTTTCCCAGGAGCACCATGGCCAAGCACCCATTGTTCAGCCTGTCTGAGCTCCACCTCTGGCAATGCTGCTGGAGAAGGGGACTGGAAAGGGAGGGGATGCATCACCACAAAACTTCATAATAGATTATTATACATCATATCTTCTCTTTTATCCAGATAATGGTTTTCTGGTGTACCATCAGCAATGAGGGAAGGGGCTTTCCATTCCTGACCTCATTAATGTTTAGGAAGCCATTGTTAGCTGTAGTACTCTCTTCCTTGTAAATGTGTTGAATACTGCCCTTAATCAAGAGGAACCAAAAGATCCAATCAGTGACAATATATCATATGAAAGTAGTGAAAATTGCATTTCTTTCCTCATACACACATCTCAGGATGTAATTTTTACTTAATTCCGTCCACCATGTTGATATTTTAAGTAATAAAGCAAAGGCAATATTTTTTTTGTGTAAAACACAAGAAGCTTTCAGAGATTTCATTGAAATTGCCAGACAATTATAAATATATTGAGGAATAATGTGCATTTCTGTAGCAGAAGTATAATTTTGTACATTTATTTGTTTTTTCAGTGAGACTGAAACATGATAAAATTATATGCAGACTTAGTGCTGTTATAATAGAAAAATAAATGTGTGTGTCTGCTCAGACCTTAAATAATAATTAAAAATGTACCTAATCGTAAGGCTAAGTGTATGATTGAATTTAATGCTGCTATTTCTTTGATGGTGGTCTTCATGTTAAAATACAGTTGTATTGCTGCATTCAACTTACACAGCAGGTATTATCTTTATATACTGAACTATCCAGTAAAACAAATCCTTGCAAATTACACTTCACTATTTTATTTTTTCCTTTACACTTCTTATTGTCTTACAAATTCTGCATAAATACCCCTATGGAAAATATACAGGTTAATTTTTTCTCATCTCATATTCTGTGAAGTATTCTGCCCTACATGTCTAAGTGATGTGATCTGCCACTTTTTTGGACTTTGATTTTTCTTCTGATGATATCTGATCCAGATTTCCTTGTAAAACCAATTGTTTCTAGTTTCTTGGGATAACAGGCATACTAAGCATTTAAGAATCATATCTTAATCAATGCTTTAAGCAGCATGAAATTTTAAAAATTATGTTTCAGGCTTATTTGGTTGAAGTCTTTTGTGTTCTGGGATATATGACAAGCAGAGACTTACAAAACAGAACAAAACAGGATTCTGGCTATGGAACCTTTATAAGTGCAATAAATTGTAATAATTGTCTTAGATTGTTCAGCTTCGCTGGTATTTTTCCCCCCTGTTCATTATCATGCAACACATGTTCTGAGGTATATACTCTGTCTTCATACCTGATTTCCTGATTCTTTTTCCTCTTTGGAGAACCGCCTTGCTTTGCACGTTTATTCTGATTGCTACATCTTTTTAATGCTTTCAATTAACTCTTAGCTAGAGAATGCAAGTTTAATGGGAGTACTCTGCTTCAGTCCAATCCAGTGGTAGTCCATTTTGTGTAAGAACATTTAAATATAGAGAAAGCCCTCAGTGCATTTCTCCTTCTCCTGTTTATATTCTTTCTTCTAGAAGTGCTCACAGAGTTTGGTTGATTATGAGTCACATGTATTTTAGTTCCACCTCAGAGTGCAACATGAGCCAGCTTCTATGTTTTCTTTCAGCTGAAAAACTAATGAGGATATAAGTGAAAAGAATATTTTAATGTAACTAATGTAGATATATACATGTACATGTGATTAATGTAATAAATGTATACGTATAGCTAATGTGCGTATAAAGTATTTCAAGATTCCTGGTACATATTTGACTAGAAAATTATTTACAGATCATAACTAAGAAGATGGTCCCATGAGGGGAAATCTATATATAAGTATTCATGGCCATTTCAATTAAAAATCTTCTACATACTCCTGTCAGAATTCAGAAAAAGTAGGGAGACTTACTGTAATTTTATTAATTGTTTCCCCTCTCACCACTACTCTGGAATCATTCCAAATAACTCCACTGAACAACATCATGCCAGCTCTAACAGCCCACCACAGTCTCTTACAAAACCTAATGCATATTGGGTATTGTTTTGGAAAAAAAGGCAGATCAGATTTTATTACAAAGAATATCAAAGCATTAGCAAAAACTTGATTAACCATTATCGCCCTTTATTTTATAGAAACACCATCTGGGGATTAGCTTCCTCCTAAGTGATATAGAAACTTATTTACTTGTGTACTGGGATATACAAGGCCCACTGAAACACTGTGTGGCAAAAACTGGTGTTATCTCTGTGACATACTTCATGCTTTCTGACACTTCCAATTAGCATGGATCAGTAAAAGGAAAGGCGTTGGATCAGACAGCTTCCAATGATGCGTTAGAGTTGAAAATTAAATTCTGGTAAGTTTATTCGTAAAAGAAATAAAGAGCTTTAATGGCAGCTGCCACTTGCAAAAGGACCAATCATTCATGACTCAGCTGAGCACCTGAGACAGTTTTCAGTACAATTTGTTTGGTGGGAAGTTCATTTACAAATTTTTCATGCTGATCTAATTGATTTGCAGGAGGGCTAACAACCCTGTTTCCTGCACCTGGTTTGACAATTGATACCATCTGGTTCATTGGATTAGCAGCTGTAGTTCACAACTTGTATCAATTCAAACACATTTGACAAGAGTTCTGTGTCTTTGGTGTCTTTCAATTCATTTTCTTCTTTATATGCTGAAATCTGCAGAGCTTCTCCACTCTCAAGCAAGGTTTTCTTAATTTATAGTACAGGGATAACAGGATGATGACAATTATTATTCTAGTCTAGTTACAGCTGCAAAAAGCCTAGAGAAAACACAAGGGGATGAATTAACATTGAGGGGCATATCTACATTTCATTCACTTCTGCAGAGATGGAGGGTGCTCATTATCTCAGAGGAGTAGAATATTCATCATGAAGAAAATAAATAAATTATTGCATTTTAGAAATCATTATCAGATCTACAAAATTCCTTGTTGAGTGTCTCATCTGCCTTAACATGATGCCCTCACAGTTCAATCAGTGTTTCAATGTCTCTCATAGTATGAGGAACTGGGGTAAATATCAACCTGTGATTTCCTTCACACACAGACTATTGTAGAAGTGGGAGAAATTGCTCAAGGGACACACTGCCTGCTCTGGGGCCACACTTGACCATTAAGAGACCTCGTTTCTCTTCTCCATGTGCAAGGCTGACATCGGTTAACTTGTTATTAGGCTTCCCAACCCCACAGGATGATGAGATAAAGCCATGCAATGGTGGCCAATTAATTTGTGGGTTTGGAATAGTAAAAATAAGATAATTAAAGGCTGTCTGGTGATTACCATGGAATGGTACTAATTGGGGTGAATTACTCACAAGCATAATTTGTGGTGAGTTGCTGCTCATTATCCAAGAGCTGGAAAGACTGTAATGGAAGGGAATATCATTGTAAACATGCCCTGTTCACATATCCTCTTTGCTAAATTTTCCATCTTCTTAGTCTAGAGAGGTAAAAAACCATGAAAAAACATACTTATGTTTGAACTAGACTATTCATACTTGCATATGTTATGCAGCTTTTGCCAAAAATCTGTATTTCTACTGTCTGGATACCAGCACCACACAAGGCCTTTTTGGTCTCACCTGTTGAGATCCTGCAACTCTCATTGTATAATAATTTTGTAGCAACTGTATAAATGCTGATGAACCAGAGTCCTTTGCAAAATGGAGGGAATTTCTGACACACCATCCCGCATGTAGGTTCCTGGAGAGCATGGATGAATGCATGAGAAGAGTTTATAGCACAGGCTGCTATTTCAGGATGCAGCTTTAACAATGAACGTGAACCTACATCTCAGTCATATTTATGTCTATCATTTATCAAACCTGGAAAATAGCCTATTTTAAAAACTTTAAGTGTTTTTTAGATCTCTTTATGATGTTAAGGTATGACAAGAATTCCACCATTTGGTACCAAATTCCAATGCTGTAATGTAGGAATATGTATTTTTATTGGTATATAAACATATGGATATGGAATTTGTAATGGACCTTGCCTTGGGAAGAAGTTAGGCTAAAATACACCAACAAAAGGTTCAATGATGACCAAAAAAAATAGAAAGAGAGAAAGAAAACTGCAATAAATATTTAAATTCTATCAATTTACCTGGAATTTATCTGTGTGGTAATACTAATGATCAGCTTTTGATGTACAAAGTGTAGTTCAAATATTAACCAATTAAACTTACACTCTTTGATTAAAAAATTATTTTGCTAAAGTATAAGGTGTTTTACATGACCCATTAGTTCATTAAAATGATTTAAATTAATGTTTTTCAGTCATTGAAGAACAAATTTTTTAGCAGGGAAAGTTGCCAGTGCTGGGGCAATACATTCTCTTTGCAATACATTCTCTCTCAAAGAATAAAACATTCAGGCCGTGTGAGTGAAGGTACCTAGCAACCTTTTTATGCTCTTGCAGCTCTCTGTCAATAGTCTGGTTTTTGAAAACATGTTAATTAGTAGCACTGCTATTTCCCGGGAGAGAAAGCTATCTTAACTGCAGCTACTATCCAGAAAGCCATTGTTTCAGAAATATTTCAATTAGTAAAAATAAGATAAATGGAAATTCAGCTTTTCCCACTGAGCATTGATATTTTTCTAGTGCAGAATTTTATAAATTACAGCAGAAACATCTCTATTATAATTTGTACAGTTTATTAATAGTACTGTCTGCCAATGTAGACTTTTATTTTCCACATATTATAGACCCATTTAGGAGAGGGAGCATATAGTTTTAAAGGTGTAAGATTGACACATATAAACATTTTTATGTATCTGTGTGTGCATGCATGCATGCTTTACAAACATTTAGGTATTTGTGCATGTGTATCTATATCCATATTTTATTCATGGAAGAACAGAAGCTAGTACTTAACTTTTATTTGCAATAAAACTGTGTAAAAAATTTGCTAACTCTTTGATTTTACATTTACTGTATACTTAGAGCAAAAATTGATCCACTAGAGTTAATGATGAATTATGAAAGCTTTTCCCAGGAAGAGAAAAAAAAGGTAGGTCTAAAGATGAGCATTTTAAATCTCTTTAGCATTTCTTAAAATAGTTTTAGCTCTACTGTAGCTTCTAAATTCATGTTTATCAAAACTGACAATAACAATAAGACACTGCTGAAGCCAGTACACCTAGAAGAAAAGTAGAAATTACCATGAAATAATTATTAATTTAATATATGTTGAAGTGCAGAAATTACTATTCACAAAGAGAGCAGACATTCTGCTATAGTCACAAAACAAATGGGATTTTAAGAGAATATTGGAATCAAAAGCTTCTTCCTCATAAGGATAAAAATGGTGTTGACAGTGTGTTTTTTGCCAGGAAGTACCTCAATTTTCCCCATTCCACAAACATAGAACCGTAGAATCATAGAATGGTTTGTGTTGGAGAGGACCTTAAAGATCATGTAGTTCCAATCCCCTGCCATGGGTAGGGACACCTTCCACTAGACCAGGTTGCTCAGAGCCCCATCCAACCTGGCCATGGACACTTCCAGGGATGGGGCAACCACAGCTTCTCTGGGCAACCTGTGCCAGTTCCTCACCCCCCTCACAGTAGAGAATTTCCTCCTCATATTTAATCTAACCTTACACCCTGTGAGTTTGAAGCCATTCCCCCTTGTCCTGTCACTCCAGGTCCTTGTAAATAATCTCTCTCTATCTTTCTTGCGGACTCCCGTCAGGCACAGGAAGGCTATAATTAGGTCATCCCAAAGCCTTCTCACTTTCAAGTCATACAATCCCAATTCTCTCATCTCTTCTTGATAGGAGAGGTGCTTTAACCATCTTTATGGCCTCCTTGGGGTGTGAGAGTGACACACCAAAGTCCAAGATTTGTGGTGAAGCAGGTTATCTAAACTGGCATTAGTGTCCTAAGCAAAACTGGCCTGCTTTCACTCAGGGCCTTGTTACAGTCTGTAACTAGAAAGTTTTTTTGGACCAGAATATAAATATATTGTAGGCACACTGGTAAGACTCGAATAAATGGGAGAAATTAGTGGATGGAAAATTGATGGACAAATTCAGAACTTATAGTTTAGTCAAAGAATTCAACTGATGCAAATGCCAAAAATTTAGTGCAATGGGGAATTGTGTGATAAAATTTTGTGGTTGTTGAAAAATCAAAATAGTTTCTCCTTCCATGTCAGAAAATTTCAGTCTTATCAAGTGTAATTTTTGGTCTAAATTATTTCTGGAGTGATTTACTGAAAACCATTAGACTGCAGGTGCTTTGCAGTCCATTGACAGATACTTGCTTTTGACAATGAAGATCGCACACATTTCTAAAATAATTTAACTTTTTGAATAATTTATCCTTTATAAAACCAAAAATATTTTAGTCTAATATTTGCTGCCCTTGCATGTTCCATAATATTAATTTAAAATATATTCTAACATAAATGTTATTTTCTGCAAATTTAGTTCCACTATATTTTCTGAAAGTGAATATAAGAATATATGAACAAACAAGTTATATACAGGTAAATTTTCCTGTCTTTTTAAAAATCTTGCCCTAACTGTGGTAATAAAGTTGTGTGTGTAGTGATATCCTAAAAGAACTTAATTCATGCATGGTTTGTTTTAAAATTGTTAAAAAATTAATTTTTCTCCTTTTCATTTAAATAAAAAAAATTTGGAACATCACAAGATGGAAGTGCTTTCTTAAATATTATTAAAAGATACTCAGTTATCAAATGAACAACTAGATATGCAAGATTGTTTTGGGAGCTGTAGAAAAATGTGTTGTACAATATCCTACTGATATAATTTTAGTTTAATGAGACTACCAAGAATTCACAAAAGAATTTCATTTCATTGTTTAAATCATATTCACACTACTGTTATCTAGAGTTTTATTTATGTTCAAGGTTCGTTCAGAGAATTTCATTTAAAAGGGGAAAATAACTCCTCAGAACAACAATCTTTCTTTTCTGCCTCCTCATTTTATCTGGAGTATAAATTTATTGAAATGCATAAGATGTTCAGTCAATACCCCGACGTTAAAAGAACTGAAATGGGCAATGAACACCGTAAGGTGAAAATATTCACTTTTTCTTTCACAGTGATTGCCCAATTGAAAACAAAAGAATAGGAACATGTTAGGATATAAATTTCTTTAATAAATTCTAAAACATTTATTTCTAAAACATTCAGAATGAACATAAAGTTTGGAGTCAAAAAAGATTTTCAGGCTCCAGTTATATTACAGACAGCATAGACCTCCTCCTGCAGTGATTAACCAACGACAAATGTTGGGATTGTACGAAGATGGAAATTATGATGAAGTTAGAGGTAAAGTCCTGAGACTCAATGAGTCTCATTTTATGTCACTATAGGGTGAGTGTAATTGTATTGTCAGCACTGATCTGTAAAAGGAGCAGAGTAGGGCCTGTGTTTTATTTCTGGCCTCTTTTCAATGTGCTGTGTGCTCACATATACCAACTAAATCTTTCCTTTCCTCTCTAATAACACATAAACTTCTCCAGAAAATAATTTTTCTTAAAAGAGCCATGTAGAGATGTCAGTGCCCCCAAGTGGCTTCTGAGGATGCTGGAACACATTCTAACCTGTTTCTGTTACTTTGCTGAAGGATCCCAGTGCTTCAGTAACACAGATCCTTGAAAATACTCCCCCATGTATTTTATTCCCACAAGTTGTCCTAGTAAAATCAGCAGAGCTCGTTGAGCTGGAAATGTCAATGAAATGTTCTCCAGATTGGTTTCCAAATAGCATTGCTATTTGTTGCATTAGGCTCATCTTTTCTAGAGAAAACTCTGTGTGTGTGATGATAAAAGAGGAGAGAGTGAGGAAGCGACTGAGAGGCAGTGACATAGATACATGCTCTGCACAATCAGACATGCTTTTTGCAGCATCGAACCTTTGAGTTCACCAACTTAAATCTTTCAGATTTTATGCTCTCTCTCATACATTAAAAGTCAGATTAAAGCTTGGTTGTTTCTGCAGGGGTGTGGATCTCTTAATGAGACAAACCTTCGTTCAGTTTAAGAAACAGCAAATACGTATATAACCCGCATGCATCCTAGACAATTCCCTTTTTTTCAGGGATCAGATTTGAGCAGTGGACAGAAAATAAAATAATCATCACATCCATTTGTCAATCAGACTAATTTTGATTTGTAATTTTTCTTCTTAAATGAAAAACAGAGCAGCTGTGAGTAATTGTGTGTATTCAATGAAATTCACAGAGCACAAAGTGTCATTATTATCTGTTTGCTGAGTAAACCTATTCTGGACATATGCTCACACTTCAGCTGTGCAGAAGTATTTAACAGCAAAAGCATAAGCAAATCTGTTAAAACACAGCTAATGAAGTCTAAACTGAAAATAATAATGATACAATTTGATTCGGGAATCAGTGTTGTTTGGCATACCTCTTGCTATCTGTACAGTTTTGTCTTCCCTAAGGGAGATAAGTGAATGTTTCAAACGTTGCTTTTTCCAGTTGTGCACTCTGTGAGCTTGAATAAAACCTCACTGATACCAGCATGATTCGGTGTAAACCAAAGCTTGTATTGTAATTTCAAACATTCAAAAATCATAGACCTACTCAATTCCTCCTCCAAATTATAAATTCTAATAAAACTAGGATATTTTAAAAGAACTGGTTTTGTTCCTCAGTCTCTAAGAAATCTGACTTCTGACTCTGAAACAACATGTAATAAAGAGGAGTCCTTTGCATGTTCAAAAGCTGCATAAGCTCTTCCAAATTTGAATTTCAGGTAAAACACCAAGCTCTGACGGAGTGTCATAAAACCCCAGGGTTTTGGCAATGCTCCTTTTTGCAAAATGACTTCTAATATGCATTGCTGTTTTGTTCTGCAGGTGAGGTTCATAAGGATGTTTCCAAAATGCAATGTCCCTTGGACCTAGACAGACTGAAGGAGTGAACTTTGTGAAATTCACTAAGGACAAATGAAAAATTATCTATCTGGGAGGGTTTTATAATAATTTCTTTAGTAAATAAGGGGTTAGACCCGCAGTTGGGCAGCATCTCTGCTGAAAAGGCTCTGGGGGTCTGGGCTAACAGCAAGCTGAGCATGAGCCACCCCAGACACTCAGCTCTGTCCTGTGAAATTGAGGGGAGGGATTATTCCTGTGTACCCAGCACCCTGTGTCCTTCAGGTCCTGGCTCCCCAGTACAAGAAAAGCATTCACAGATGGGGACAAATGGAAGGGCCCCAAGATATTTGGGACTGAAACGTCCTGAGGAGAGGCTGAGGCTCTGAGACTCTCTGAGACGGGAGAAAAGAGAACTTTGGGAAGATCAACAGCTTCCTGCCAGCCTCAGGAATACCAAGGAAGGCCAGGGAGATTCTTTACAGTGATATTTGGTGGGAGGACTAAAGAATAAGTGAATAAATTGAAACAGGGGTCATTCTCACTGGATACAAGAAAGTTTTTTCACCCTGAGGGCAGTGAAGTGTTTGAGCTGGCTGCCCAGAGAAGTTGTGCAAGACCATCTTTTCAAGCTCTGAGCAGCCTGGTTTCTTATCTGTCTCTGCTTTGGGCAGATTGCTGGACTTGAAGGCCTCCTGGGGGCCCTTGCAGCCCAAGCATCTCCTGGGGGATGAACTGGTGCAGAATGCTGCACAAGTGAAACTCCCCAGCAGTGCCAAAAATATGAGTAGATGCAGAATCTTTCAAAAATACTATTTGCTCCATTTTGTTAGTGAAAACAAGATAAACACCCAGGAATTTTTCACTCAGTCCACTATGGGCAAAATATTTCTAAAGTGCTGCTTCTTTAGATGTTCGAACACTTGGACCAAGTGGTGGAGAACTGTAAGGTGTTTTCCTGGGATTAGGGGGAGCACTGAGGTGGAATAGTTTGCTATTTTCCTTTGAAAACACATCTAAATCTTACAAAAATATTAAAAATTTTAATGACAACTAAAGACTGAGATGACAGCCGGGATTCAGTTGGCATTTGTTCAGTTGCCATCTATTATTAGGTGCTTTTCTTATTAGGATTTTTCCATTGAAATACCAGAGTTGTGCCATCAGATTCAGTCTGAGATAATCCAGTTTTATGGTACCTCAAGGCTGAATCTCTGTTTCTTGTAAACTAATGTGATCTGTTATGCTGCATCTTCCATTTGTGAGGAACTTCTCATGGAAGCGTTTAAAGGTGCAAATTTTTTATTGACATGGAAACTACAGAACAAAGGACTGTATATATATTACTTGGGTAAATAGCAGAAAGAGCAAAGAGTAATTACCCTTTATATATTTATCCTTGAATAATAATATTTCTAGATATTTCTCATGTATAATTCTTAATTGCAGTATTTTCTTACACGGTTTTTGTGAGTTTGCTTTGGCTGTGGTATTTTCATCCCCTTACTGCTTCTAGAAAAAGCAGACTGTGTCAGCATGCTCTCAGCATGTCCTATTTCCCTGTGCCTTATTTGTGTGCCTGACAGCTTTCACTGACATGTTGTGGGTGGTCCAATCTCCTTCAGGGTCTTTAAGGTTTAGGAGGTTTGGCATCACACCAGGCTCTTGGGAATCATGCAGTTCTCCTCCCCAACCTTGTTCCCTCAAGCACCTCTTCCTCACTGATTCTGTTCCTTTTTGCTTTCCCTGTATCATTCTCACACAACACTGAACAGACAGTTCCATGAAGGGAGACTTGCTTGATCCCTGGAATCCATGACAGACTGTGTGTTTGGGCAATATCTGACACTCTTATCAGGATATAAAATATTAAAGAATAATTAAATTGTAGAAAGATATTGGTGTTTTCTATCGTGTTGATTTTTCATGGCCTAGTTTTTGGTAGCAGGGGGGACCACAGAGGTGGCTTCTGTGAGAAACCTGCTGGAAGCTTCCACCATGTCCAGCAAAGCCAATCCCTAATGGCTCTGAAGATGGACATGCTGCTGGCCAAGGCTGGGCCAATTAGAAATGTTGGTTATGCCTCTGTGATAACATATTTAAGAAGAAAATCAGAACATGGTGAAGCACAGTTTTTTCTAGACAGAGAAGGAGGAGGAGGTGAGAATGTGTGAGGGAAACAACATGGAGACACCAAGATCAGTGGAGAAGGAGGGGGAGGAGGTGCTCCAGGCACCAGTGAGATTCCTCTGCAGGCCATGGTGAGGACCATGGCGGAGCAGGCTGTCCCTCTGCAGCCCATGGGGTCCATGGGGGATGCAGAGATCCACCCACAGCCTGTGGGAAAGGTGGCCATGCCAGAGAGGGTGGATGCCTAGAGGAGGCTGTGATCCAGTGGGAGTCCTAGTGGACAGAGAGGACCCTTGCTTCCAGGCTGGAACAGCTTATCCTTGAAGGATTGCACCCCATGGACAAGTGACCCATGCCACAGCAGTTTTGGGAGGACTGTCTGCTCATGGGAGGAGACTTATGTTGCAGCAATTTTGGGAGGATTGCTGCTCGTGAGATTGGAACCATGTCAGAGAAGTTCACAGAGAACTGTCTCCCCTGGGAGGGACCCCATGGCACAGCAGGGGAAGGACTCCTCCCCCTGAGCAGTGGAAAAAGATCTTGGGTGACAAAGATCCCCACGCCCCTGTCTCCCTGCACTGTCAGTGGGAAGGAGGGAGGGGTTGGGGTAAAAGGTCCTTTTTAAGGGGTTATTTTACTTCTCATTATCCTCCTCTGAATTTGTTGCTAATAAATTCACTTTCTATCTCTGAGTTCAGCCTATTTGGCCCTTGAAGTGTTTTGTCCTGGTCCTTATCTCAACTCATGAGCCCTTCGTAAAATTTTTTTCCCTTCTCCTCTGCCCAGCTGTGGCAGGGGAGAGCAAGTGAGTGGCTGTTGTGGGTGCCTGGCATTTGGCTAGGGTGAAACCACAACATCTGCGCACCTTTGCACCTTGGAAGTGCTCTCTGCAGCATGCACAAGCCATACATAACACTGAGGTATTGCCGTAAGAGATTATATAGATGCGAGCAAGAGTCCAGTCTGCTCATTTTTACTACAAAACGTAATTATGGAATTGGTGTACAAGCTTATGAGGTCCTGAAAAGGAAGACTGCAGGAAAAATGCAAATACTAGCAATGCTAGGTGAGAAAAATTTTGAATTGTAGGTGGGACTGAGATGTTGGACTCAGAGATCAGAAGACAAAGTGAACCAAAGTCTTCTAATGGTTTATTCATAGCAATGTCTAAGTGATTTTCTGGGGCCCATCAAAATTGACTAACAAGACTCATCCATCAAACAGAAAAAAATAAAAATTAAAGAGACATTAGAGGGCCATCTATTTTTAAGAGAAAACACATAAAAACCTAGAAGTACAAATGCCAAGAAATTTTGACCCATAAGGAAGTATTTTGGCACAATATGTGAAAATCACCCCTACCACCAAAAGAAAGGCAAATTTACTAATTTTTACTTTAAGATATAAAACAGATTTTTATTTGCTGCAGTCTACTATGAAATAACATTTAGGAATTGCTGTTCAAATACTGGCTTATTGTTATTTTTTTTTAGGTCAATTATGATTAGGAAAAGTTTCATTACTGAATCCAATCCTGGACCAGTTAGTGACAGTGCTGGAGTAAATTCTCTAGGCCATTCCCTGCCGCTTTGTGCTCCAAAAGGCGGCCGAACGCTGACAAGCAGCATGGAAGAGCAAATGGCTGCGCCAGAGACATGCTGGACACGCTGCGGCCAGGAAGCACACGAGCAAGCTGTGGAGACCGAGGGGATGGTAGCGCATTGGGAAAGTGGTAGAAACAAAGGAGGCGTAGGCTCTTGCACTTGGGATTGCAGTAGGTTTATTGAAGGATTGCAGGGAAAGGCGAAGGGCAGCGAGGAGGGTGGAGAGCCGGGGGCGGCAGTGGAATCCAGGACTCAAGAGCCCAGAACAAAGGGCTGCATGAGGTTTTAAGGGGGGGGGGGAACAGGGAGTGGCTAGCTCCAAAGGGCCAACCAAGGAAAGTCCGAGGGGAGATGGAAAGGGGTACAAACCAATAACTGTACAGCGAGGGAGGGTACAAAACTTTTAAACTAATGGGGTGCCGTGCTGGGGGGAACATTCTAGAGCAGAAACCATAAATGGGACAAAGGCAGGGAAGTACACGGGGCCAATAGACTTGCTGCTTGGTATATATCAATGCCTCCAGCCGCAGAGTCCTCTGGGTCATGACAAGCTTGTCACCCTAACTTCAACAGTGACAGCTTTTACCTCAGACCCAGGAATCCTCTTCCACGGTCACTGACCCATGTGGCTGGTCACCCAAGCTTATCTGCCCAAGGGCCACCGCAATAATTCCCTTTCTCACGATACTGGAAACTGAGTTCAAGATGTCTTAGATGAAGGTTTGTCTTCAAAAGCAACTTTAAACTCGTGGGTTGCCTGACTTTTTCTTCAAGCAGTCAAGTGTAGCTTGTCTAATATAACACCACTGAAGAAAACACAGGAGAAAAAACAAGAAGCAAAAGGTTTAGCAAATAATACTTCTCCCTTAAACTGAACAGGGGAAATTGAAATCCTTTAAAAGCATTTTTTTTCTGGAGTAGCTACCAAGGCCTGAGCTCTGCTACTGTCTGTGTGCATCCATTTGTCCCATGCCACAAACCCCACCTGTTCCTGGACTTCTGTTGGGAATTTTCTGCTTTCACTGGGTACAAACCAGTGTGTTGTGCCAGTGTTCATTACAGCTACAATATGTACATACACCAGTGTCTCCCCTTCCTACCGTAACTCACAGCACATTTGAGACATATTTTTATAAACCATTTTGGTAAAACCTATGTCTGTTAAAGTGAGTGTTTCATCTAGTAAAATCTGCTCTGAACTCTGAGCAGTCATTACTCCAAGTAGTTCACTAAAAGCATGTAATTTTCCCCGTACCTGCAAATAAACATCCTTAGCAATTGTATTTTTTTTTCCCTGAAGTATTCTATCTGCATATCTGCTAGGCTTATTTTCTGCCATTCTTGTAAAAAAATGCAGAAGCAGCAACTGTGTGTGTGAAAAGATAGAGGCAGATATAAGGGTCGAAGTATAAGGGCTGTATTACATGCATGTTCAGATGTGATCTGTGTTGCTATTAATTTCTTCTTGTTCAGAGAGAAAAATAAAAAAAAGGAACCAAAAAGTGGGAAGCCCTCCAAGTTTTAAGCCCTCAAAATAACAGCATTGTGCAAAAATAATGATTGACATAATTTTTCTAACAGACGGGCTGTGATTTTTTTCATCTAAAAATTCCAAAGGTTTCGTCACTGTCATTGACTTACTTTATGATGGTCTGAAAATGGATAAAGACAATACCTGAGGAGCAAGAGCATCATAAATCTTCATTCAGAAATCTCTTCTGTCTCCCAATATAACAAGAAAAGTGAAAGGAACAGATTGCATACAATTAGGTAAAGCTGTATTACTTCACAAAATTAAATGATCAGCATGGTATTATGTCAGTTCATGTTGCAATTCACAGAACAATTTCACAAAGAGCAGGTGTGCCATCAATAAACTACCATGCTAAGTTTCCCTGTGCTTATAAGGATGTCTCTGCAAAGATCAAATTAGGCATCTTTTTCATGAAAACAGAAGCAGTTTAATGACTCCTTCCCCCCCCCCACCCCCCAAGAAAATTGCTGTAATGATATACATTTGTTTTTTTACTTTTAAGGTGCCAAGCACTTTGAAACAAAATATGACCTTTTATGCATTTGAAGATTCAGACAGCACTTTTCTGATGCTTTTATAGTAGTTGTTGTTTCATATTCATTTGGAATAACAAGAATTACATTTTTCCTAGTGAAGAACAAGTGGTGTATGCATGTGTTTCTGCTATTTGATGATTTTCTGATTCTGCAAGTCTAGAGGAGTGTCTGCAAGAAATAGGCATCCTATGCTGTTTTGAGATCAGTTCTTAATTGAGAGGTTTTATAAGCTGCTTTTATTATGCAACAGGTAGATTTAAAAATGGAACCATTTGATAAACTATAAAATTCCAGTTTATTGATGGAGATTTGGTCAATGGCTCCAACTCTTGCATTGTTTTTATCACATAATAAATGTCTCCACTGATTCTACTCAGCCCAGTGGACATAAAACATACAAAGGAAAAAATTCCATCTGAATCTTCAAAAGTATAGAAGGTCATGAATGATTTTGTTTCAAGGTATCTGGCATTGTCAAGCAATACACTATTATATATCACTTACATCATCTTTTTGATTAATTCTGCTCCACTTCCAACCACTTTTTGAGCTTCAGAAATCCCTTGTAGGAGATTGTATAAATATAATCATCACAAAGGTAGAAAAAGGAGGCAGGCAGAGGAAGAATGATACAGTTGGACTTCATGGATATTTGAATCTTTCACGAATACAAGACCATAATGAAAGTAATTTAAAGAAAGAGGCCTCACAGAGAAGAAAAGACTAACATAGATAAAGAATACTACAGGAATTGATACATATACTGTCTGAACTCAAAATAAGGAATATGGTAGTTAAAACGTTGAGAACTTTCCCTTTAAAGTCACTTTATGAGGTTAAAGGAGGAAGAGTTTATGTAAGCTATTTATGGAGCTATTTAATAAAATATAATTAAAAAAAAAAAAACAAAGGAAATGTTTTTTATTTCCCAATACCAGTGTGGAAACTTAATGGTCAGATTTTAAATATCACATTTTTTCCTCCTGTGCTCAGGAAACCTCTTCTGAGTCACAATTCCTTTAATGCATTTTTAAGATTTTTTGGTCCCTCCATCCTCTGCCCTTTCTTCTTTCTATTTCCCAACTTCCCTACACACAGATTATGTCAAGAGATAAAGAAAAGGAAAAGAAGGATCCATGGTCCAAAAGGTACTTATTTGGAAATGTCAACCTTTTGAACTCAGAGTCTTCTTCTTCCATTCTCTCCTCTACTGACCAATTCAAGATAGTTTAGATCCCTTTTTTTTTTTTTTAATTTGACCTTTGGTTATATTTTTCTTCCTGTTTTTTCTCTTTCAGAATTGCAATGAAGAATAAATTCCTAGTTTATAATTTTTTTACTTCAGATTATTCTTTATATTTGGTTTCTTCAGGTAAGACCCCACACCTTTTTCCTAAATGTTTGAAACAAAAAAGTCAATGCTACATATTTGATGGACCTTAGGCTACATATTTATCTGTTTTCACTTTTTTTCCTGGCTTTTTCTTTTTGGCTATTCAAATTTTCAGTTCCTACTCTTCCATTTCGTCCCAATGAGTCTCAGATTACTGAAATTATATCAGTGTCTTTAAATAGCTGGCAAATATACTGAACTGATTTATCTCAGATGATGAACAACTCCAGAGTGAAGAAAAATCCTTGTTTAATTTCAAACAGACATATTTTAAATAGCAAGGAGAAAAGACTAATTGTTGTTATTTCACATAACATTGATACAATATAATGACAGGAATGTCAGATACAGCCGAGAGGTCTTCATTGAAAAACATTATTGTCTGACTGCAAACCTTGCCTTAAAGTTGTTTCATGTGGAAATTATCTTAGATAAAAGGCTGAAAGCAGTTCTTTTGTATTCTTAAATAGATTGAATATTCTTACATAATTTTTTCCTTAACAATTCCAGTTCCTTCTGTTTTTCAGTCATCTTTCTTTTTAAAACATAAGTAAATTTAAACCCTTTGTGATACAGCTACTGAATGGTCTTTAATTCATTCTCCTCTTGCACCACTAAAGTTTTCCATACCTGCAAAAGACAGCTAAAAGACTTTTAAGAATTGTGACATATACAGTTATTGCTTGCAATATTTAGCAAGACTGCTCTTCTTGTCCGCACACTATTTTCAGTTGCAACCAATTTTATCATTTAATACAATTTACTTCAAAGTAATACAATTATCATTACATTAGCCCCTAAAGGCAACAGATAACAACTTAAAATACTGTGACTTACATTCACCTGAGATGTTTGAACTGCAGAAATACAATTATTGGATATCTACTCAGTGGAAGAAGCAATGATCTTTAATAATGACCAAAAGGACAAAGTTGTGTCTTATGAGGTAAGGGCTCAAATTTGTTCCAATGAGAACACTTTAGTGAAAAAGATAAGATGAAAATGCATCCTGTGAAAAGCATTCAATGCAATGGAAATAAACCAGTGATAAAAAACAGTACAAAATACACCACCGTAGTATCTACAGTCTTCAGCTGTACATGGATAATGAAGAAGAAAAAAAAAAGTCTAGTTACTGTATCCAGCTTTCTCACAAAAGCCTAATATTAACACATTCTCTTGGAAGTTATATGGAAAACCATGTGAGAGACACCAGTTTTTAGTTCAGGCTTTTGCCCCAAAAGCTGTTGCTGCATTTGACATTATACTGCCAACAGTAACAATCCAGCATGCCAGGATGAGAATCTGGCCCAACCTTGGTTGCTTGCCTACAGAGTCTTGTTTGAGGCTGGGAGAATTGGGATTGTTCAGGCTGGAAAAGAAGGCTTCGGGGTAACCTAATTGTGGCCTTCCAGTACCTGAAGGATACCTACAAGAAAGATGGAGAGAGACAATTTACAAGGGCTTGATGTGACAGGACAAGGGGGGGTGGCTTCAAACTGAAGGAGAGCAGATTTAGCTTAGATATTAGAAACAATTCTTTACCGTGAGCATGGTGAAGCACTGACACAGGTTGCCCAGAGAAGCTGTGGCTGCCCCATCCCCGGAAGCGTTCAAGGCTGGTTTGGATGGGTCTCTGAGCAACCTGGTCTAGTGGAAGATGTCCCTGCCCATGGCAGTGGGGCTGGAACAAGATGGTCTTTAAGGTAGATGCCAGGCCAGTCTATGATTCCGTGATTCTTCAAAACACACTTTACATCTAGTTTGGGTCAGTCATTACATCTCATCAATAAAGGGGCATCCTTTATCCATTGATGAAGAACAAATTACTGGTGATTGTAATATATAGTAACATAAGAAACCCATTACTTTTTTTTACCTGTATGGCAAGGTGATGTGCATGCAGCTCAGTCGCTTATAGCTGAGTTTTTGGAATCATTGGAATCAGTTCTGTGAAAAGATGTGGGAAATTTCTGGTTTTACTTTTCAGAAGAAACAAGAAAAATTGCATTTTGTGAAACATTACCTCTGTACCCCAAGAATTAAGAGTATTCCTAGGTCAAATTGTCCAGATGAGCTCACACTTATTAAAGAAAATCTGGCTCCTACATAGGCCTAAGTTAGCTAAGAAATGCCACCTGTGAAATGTCACAGTGAAGTCATGTACAGGCATGTGTGGAAGCAGACTTCTGCTATGGCTAGAGAAAGATAAAACCCACACCATTCATTCTGAAATATTTTATAAACCCTTTTCCACTCAACAAAGTCTTTAATTTTTTTCAGATATAATTCATAGGTCCCAAAAAAAACCAGCAAAAAAAGAGTAAATGGGCACAATTTCCATAAATATCAAAATCTGTATCTTATCTATTTCTTTTAATTTGACATTCTAAATTCCTCCCTTCCATACTATTTTCCCTCTATTTCTCTAATAGCATAATCTATTATGGTCAAAACTATGTGTTGAACCAAATAAAACAGCAAAAATATCCTTTTTTATTATATTCCATTATATTACCATTACTGGATTTAGTAGTATTAATTGTAATCACATTGAATGCCATTAAACAACAGGCCAGGAAAGTTCAAAAGTCACTTTTCTTTGTCACAAAGTCGAACAAGTCTTCTAATACTTTTTATTCAAGAGCAAGCAAACAAAATTGTAGATACTTGTGCCTTTCTGTAGGTTGACCTATAAAAAAAATTTTAAAAATCAGAAAGAGTAAGATTTCAGTAAAAGTTCATTCAAAGGTTTTAAAATTCCAAAATATTTTTTAAGTGTCAGATTTTACCTTTTACTAATATTATTTTTATGCGGCTAGGAGTCAATAATTAAGAGATTTTTTCCCTCTTGGCATTGGCTTGTTAAAATCAAAATAGCTACATTGCAAATGAAAATGGAGGGGGAAAGCTAAGGAACAGGAAGAAGGATTTAGGGACTGCTTTAAAAAAAAAAATCTCTGAAGGTTTATTTTAGAAATTAATCTTCAGCTGATACTGTGTATTACTACTTGATAGATAGCATCATATGCTGAAAAAAGCCCAAACCCAACAAACCACTTCAAAGATACCTGGGAAAAAATAATGGGTCATATAGGCTTTTAAGAATTAAGCAACATTTTTAATTATGACTAGATATCTTAGCAGACAGAAATGTCGATTTCAGTTCTTCCTCTACATCACTAAGCTGAGCTATGTATGTAGTTCCTGATGTAATAAGACCTTACATGACTGCCATGTAATTTTTAAAAATACTAAGAAAAAACATTAGTGCAAAACCAGGGTGATGTTAGTCTCTGGTTAATGACTTAGTAAAATAAATAAGAAACATTATAAGCCTACCCTTTCCCGTAAAATGAAGAAATAAAAACTAGCTTCTAAACAAATAAACAAAGCATAAACCATCCCCTCTACACCCAATTATTGGATCAGATTTTGGCAAAGAATTTAAGTTTGATTGATAACATATTTAAACTATTTAGGCTTAAATAATTATAGTTACATATCACATAAGCTGTTCAGTTTATAAAGGTAGATTTTGTATGTCTGGAATATGAAATTTATATTATTAAAAGAACGCAATATTGTGTTTATAGCAATACTTACACTAATTGATGTGCTAAAGCTCATATGCGTTTTGTGTTAGTTGGGTAAATTCTTTGCCAATTCCAATATGTTCATGGATGTAATAATGCATATCGGTGTTTGGCTCTAATGCATCCAAACAGCTATGGAAATAAGGTGCTTTAGTTGCTATGACTTCCTCTTAAATCTTACTGAGATTTAAATAGGCAGAACAATACTATTTAAAACAGAGTGAGGAAAAGAGTACAGATATTAAAAACTGTCAAGTCCACTTTTCTTTATGGTGTATTTTCTGCATGTTTTTTAAAGAATCTCAGAAGCAAATGAAAAAAATAATTACAGACCAAGTTCTTAATCTCCCACAAAAGTACATTTTATGCAAAAGGGGAAAACAAACATATAAATAGACATGGGAATAATAACAACAACAACCAGAATAAACAACCATTGTGCTGTTTGGTTTTGTTTTTCACTATTTTCTGTATCCTTTACTATTCTTTCTGATAACTAAGTATTGCCTGAATAACAAATACAAAATGGAGCATTATATATATTTTAATTTTTGTTTAAAGATACAATGAATCTTCCTAAAACCGTTTGACCATTTGACAAATTCAGGAGATAAATTAAATTGGCTTCTGAAAAATACCTAAAGTACAAGACTGTGTTTATGATAATGTATACATGAAGCCACAGACATAGAGGCTGATATGAAAATGTTTCCTTAGCAAGGAAAATTTCTCTCAAAAACCACTTCATGCAACTTCATTCCCATGAGATATAACTAGTACTGCCACTAAATCACAAACAATATAGTCAAAACATCACCCATAATAGAACAAACACTAGTAATAAGTGTTAACACTCTCTGCTGCTGTGTGTGTGATACAAAGACCAAGAACCAAACTGTGACTGAAGGCAAATGAATAAGATTTCATGGCTAATATTTCAGGCAGTTAATGTAGACTGCTTTTGTTTTCCACTAAAGTTAACTGGAAATAATCCAATCTTCTTGGAACTTCAGGCAGCCCCCCCCGTCCCCCAACATTTGTGTCCATATTTCTCTTCATCCTGTGAGCAGTACACTTTCCAATTCCATCTGCTTCAATGCAACATCTTCCAGTTCTGGTCATGTTCTCCTTGTAAGTTTTTCCTGGAATCAATTCATGAAGTGTTTTCAGAAGCACTTTAGAAGACACAAATTTTCTCTTCAACTTAAGAAAGAAACTGGTTGATAGACTCCAACATCATTTAAGCACATGAGACCTCTGTAGTGCCTTTCGTCCAAGATGGCAATCCTGCTGAAAGGGTGGTAAACATGGGGGAGAAGAAATCCGAAGCCATAAGGCAGTGAGTGCCGGTTAAATCCTGACTTTCAGAAACCTAACCATCCAATACTCTTACTCATTTGAATGGTATCATACTGAGCCATTTCTGCACAGCACAGCAATGTAATCTATCAGTCCCTTGGTGCTAAATGGGCTTTTCCTGTGTACAATACATACAGAACCTTATAAACACTAGAGAAAGAACAGCTGGAGTCAGCCATCAGGGAAGTTACAGAAATATGTACTTGTTCTCGTCACTTCCTATTGTTCATGGTGCTCTGTAATGTGTTCTTTAGATGTACTGCAATACTGACTATATCTTTTTTCCAACCTTGCGGTCATTCTACCCAAAGTAATCCACAGTGCTCCGTTAAAACAGCTCTGCTAAAAGCAATACCGTGTGTAGCAATTAGTTGCCATTGTGTAATTGTGTTTTCTGTACCTGAAATGAGAAGAAACGACCTGTAAAATCAAAGTTGGGTTTATGTGAAAGAGAATACATGTTGTTGTCTCAGTCTAGTCTTCAGTCACAAGTGTGCAGCACAATATAGACTCCAACAGCTAAACTGCTGCTGCTGCCCTTGATAGTGACATTCAAACTGCTTTTGAGGTTCTCAACAAAGGAAACTGAGCTGTTTGACAATTAGGTTTAAAAGACATGGAGGAAATAACAGTCCATAAAAGTGAATGACATTCTCAGTCAGACTCAACTAGCATTTTCCCTCTCAGTGGAGACACAAAAGGATGACTGTGGTGAGGAGAGTATAGCTGTAATTAACTTGTCATTTATATTAATAATTATATCGTTTCAAGACTGCATATTTTTACAGCTAAGGTCATTGACTAAAATGCAGGTTCAGTTCTTGCTTCTCTCAGACTTCTCATGGGACACTGCACAATCAATTTATCTTTCAGTGCATTTATTGCTTTTAATTTGAAAAGGAATAGTAATTTTTATTTTCCCCACAGTCATTTATATGAATTTGTTGTTCTGTTTTAGTTGGAGTTTTTCTAATTATAAATCAGATCTAATAAGAATTTTAAAAACCACTATTTTTTTTAAAATGGGGAAATTGGAAAAGAAACATTTTAGTAAGGGATTTAGTTTGCAAATTTCCCAATTTTACTAGAAAATATTTTTCCCAGTTCATTTAAATTCTTTATAAGATATCCTATTATAAGTTTAGGTAAAATAAAATTAACATTTTTTTCCTCAGAAAAATATATTTTTCTTCCTTATATTTAATTTCATAAGCTTTAGATATTTAGAAAGGTTACTTTAACCAATAGTAATAATTTAATTTGGATTGGAGAGGATCCACAGAAAGGCCATGAAGATGATCAAACGACTAGGGAACTCACTCTGCAAGGAAAGACTGAAGGATGTAGGACTTTTGTCCCTGAAGAAAAGACTCAGGGGGGCACCTCATCACAGTAGGTTTCTATCTGAATCTAGACATATAGTAACTAGGGTGACCACCAAGCCACAGTGAAATGCAAAAAGTAGATTTATTAAATTACCTCACTAATGATGCTGGGCAGCGCAGACACACAGGGACACAAGCTCCATTAGCCTTAGCTCATCCCATTGGGCAGTAGGGTGGGAGCCTTTTTTTCAAAGGGCTTTGTCCCCAGGAAGTTCATCTCAAGGCTATGCTTTTCTGATCTCTCTCTCTCTCTCTCCCAGCAGGTCAAGCAGGTCTGTGAGAGGGTGTTATCTCTGCACAGGATTTCTACTTCTCTAAACAGAAAGAGGATGAAAAACACTCACATAACAAAAGTGTGGACTTTTCCCACACTTACATTCTTAACATTCCCAGTTGCAAAGTCACTTTGAAGGGAAACTATTGCCTCCTTGTCAAATCTTCTGGTTTTTACCATTTCCTCCCAACAGTCTGGGACTGTTAAAGGGTGGCAATTTCACAGGGACCACTTGGAGAAGATGAGGGGCAATGACTTCAAGTCACACTGGGAAGGGTTTCATCTCGACATAAGAAAGTAATTTCTTACTATAGAATCAGACACTCGCTGGAACAACCTCCCAAGGAAAGCTGTAGAGTCCCATAACTGGAGTTTTTCAAGATGTAATTGGAGATGGTATTGGGCAATCTCACCTAAGCTCCTTTTCCCACAAAAAGATGAACCAGCTGATCTTTCCAGGTTTCTTTCCAACTTATTCAGGGATCCTCTGAAGATATACTACCTACCCTCAGCTGAAGATATGAAAAATATGTGTGAAGTTCTTACGCTGTTAAAAAGAAAACCTTCCTTCCACTTTCAAATTTACTGTAGTTTCAGTATTTTAGTTGTAATTTCCTTTTTAACTGAGGTAACCAGTTAAGAAATTTTGTAAAAAAAATAAATTGATATAACATTTTTCATACTATATATTTATAAGGTACCATTCAAATTGCAAATTTATTTGTATGGGGAGGGAGTAAAAACATTTTTCAGTTTCAAGAGAGACCAGGGAGTATTTCTTGAAATCATATGTACTGGCTCAAAAGCAAAGAAAACAGACATGAAATGGTGGCACAGAAGAGCAGCAAACTCCGTATTTTGAGACTGCTCACATAGCATGTATCAGCTTTATTATTTAAAATTAACATTAATGCTGAAAAAATTAGACTTTCTCAATGTATGAAAAAGGTTCTATATTAAGAAAAACAACAGTAATAAAGTATTTGGCACATATTGTGCATTTAATTTTTTATGTGATTGAAGTTGAGAAAATTTTGTCCCCTGTTAGCCATTGCATACTCATGTAATCTCTGACATCACACTTATTTAAGATAATTTATGAGTGCTGAGGCACTAAATCCAGACATCTAGATTTTTACTCTGAATCTCAGAGGACAGACAGGAAAAATTATTTTTGCACTATCTAATTTATTTGTTTAAAATGAAAAGAAGATAAAAAAATAACTGTTCACCATGTTTTTTTACCTTAGTTAGTCTAAAAGAAACAGTCATGAGACTATTTTGACCCCACTGATATAATTTTTTGTCCAAGGATGTACATATGACGAGTAATTCAACACAACATATGAGAGGTTGTGATGTCTTAGACTTTAGAGTAGTGCTTTGTACATATTTTGGAGAGCCTATTTTCCATGAAAAATGCACATTTAGGTTAAGAAGGATACAGTAAGGTTCAATGAAACGTCTTTACTTAGTTGCTACACTGGTATAACAAAGGATGCTTCATTTTGGCATTTCCTGAAGTAAATGTTTCACTTAGAAGTGTCCTTCAGTATTACTAAATGCCAACTAGACTTAAGAAATTTAATTGACTGAACCTTTTAATACTGCATTGACCTTTAGTTTGACCCAAAGCACAGAATGGTTTGGTAAAGCAAATATACACACACGTATATGCATATACTTATATATGTGTACATGCATACTGGTATATGCTGCATATGTCATAGAAACATTTAGGTTGAAGAAGACTTTTACAGTCATTGAGCCCATTCCCCCAGCACTGCCAAGCCCACCAGTAAGCCATGTCCCTAAGAGCCACATTCACATGACCTTTAAAGCTCTCCAGGGATGCTGATGCAACCACTTCCATGGGCAACCTGTTCCAATGCTTGATAAACCCTCAAGTGAAGAAATTTTTCCTAATATCCCATTTCCTCTTGTCTTATTGAATGTAACTTGGAGAACAGCCTGACTCCCACCTGGCTACTCTCTCCTTTCAGGTAGTTGTAGAGAGCGAGCAAGTCCTTCCCGAGCCTCCTGTTCTCCAGGCTAAACAACTGCAGCTGCCTAGGCTGCTCCTCATCAGACTTGTGCTCCAGACCCTTCCCCAGATCCATTGCTCATTTTTTTGACACATTATTTACCTGTTAATGTTAGAATTTTATATCAGGTAAGGGAATTGGAGTAACTACTTTGGGTGTTGGAGATTTCCTTTCAAGTATGTCCCATGGGAAGATTTCAGTTTCTTAAGTAGTCTAAAAGATAACCTTGCACACCTCTATCTTGTCACTTCTGCTTGTATGTAACCATTGACATTGAGGGCATCTCTGAAAGCCAGAAAGGAATGGTTTAGATTTATCATCAGCTATATTGTCTAACAGAATTTGACAGCATGAAACTATGAAATGGATAGAATGATTAAAATTTAAATCCAGCCACACTTACAGTAGGTATTAAAGTCAATGCACTTTCTAAGCCAAAAGTCATTGGAAAGAGTTAAGGCAGAAGCACTGAATCTTTTGGGGTCCATCAATTTCAATTCATTTGCTCTAATTTTATGGATCAGTACTTGGTCTCTTCACTGTAGTGTCTATGAAATGTCAGCCCTTCTAGTGACAGCTCCTGAATAAAATGACCTGCATATGTTGCTGTAAGTCCTACAGTTTTCCAGTGTTCAAATATTTAACTACATAATGTGTGTCTGCCAAAATTAGGTTGATGCAGTGGCAAAGTACAGCTTGCTTTGTTTCCCTTGGCATTGCAAGTGGCATAAAATCCAGTTGACTACACTTCCATGGTACATTTCTAATAGTCTGGAGAGTTCTGTTAGCGCAAAACAGATATGACTTGCCACTTGCCACATATGCTTTTAGAACATATATATTTATACACTATGCAAAAAGCTAAATTATGTAAAATATATATTTTTAAAGCAGCTGGAATTACTGTACTAATAATGTAACTGTTGAAAACCACAAAAACATGGACATGAAAAGATAATGACTGAATTATACCTAATATTTGTTCATCATAACCATTTGTCATTGCACCTGTAAACATCAACAATCCATAGGTAAAAGGGACTAGGGAGTGAAATATCCTCTACTATTTATCCTTGACCATATTAATGGAACTTAATACCACTTTCCTAGTGCATTTCATTGTAAAAAGATATTTTCAGCAGCAATGGTGAATGTCATATACTTTTAGCAACTTTAAATATAATTTGATGTTTGAAAAGAAAATAGGAAACAATTAATTTAAATGTTTTCAAGGTTTTGGGTATTTTAGAGGGATTGAGACAGTTTGTGGAGGTTTAAAAGAAGAAATGAGAACATTGTGGACAAAACTAAAATCTTACCATTTTTTTTATTCCTCTTTTTCTTTGTTTTTGTGACAGTCTCTAGAATCCAGCCCATAAGGACTGGAAATGCAAGGGGAAATCTCCTTGCCCCTTCCTCTGCCTCCAGTTCACTCATCTTTTGTTGTTTGATATTTATATCCTCTGTCCTCTGTCAAAGCATTCTTTTATGAACAAACAATTCCTGATGCAGTCATTAACAGCAAAGTATGGAACCTTAACTATAAGGTTTTAGATGCTAAATACTTTAATTTTGCACTTCCATGACGTTTTCCAAAAGTCACTAAGAAGGCATCCTAAGAGGCATCCTAAGAAGGACAAATCAGTTTGCTTCATTCTGCATTGAAGGAGAAAATCTTTCCAGTCCCACAGATGACAAAGATTATCCATCATAGCACTCAAGAGTCAAGCCTGAGGAGTTCCAGGGAAGACTGAGTCATCATTGTGCTCAGGGGAAGAGGGGGAGGACCCTTAATATTTTTTTAATGTCTTTTCATTGCAGATACTATTAATAATGTATCATAACCTTTAGCCTTCTGTGTTAATTCAGTAGGATAGAAATTTTGGAGGATAGACTTTACAAAGTGCACATTCATGCTTTCTCAATATTTTTGGCCATCATGTATATAATAAGAAGTAAATGAAACAGGCAAAGCAATACAGAAACTCATCCAGCCATTATGCTCACTCTATCATTAAAGTTCACTGAGTAATGGATTTCTGATGCAGATGGAAGTTCTTGCACCATTGAGATATTGCTTTGACAGATCAGGCACAATAGCTGTGACTGTGAGTCTTTCAAGCCTGAAGAGTTTTCTTTCATGGCTTCAAGAGAAACCTTTCCGGAGATATTCAGAGCAGAGAGCATTTTAATGTAGGAAAAGGAAAAAAAAAAGAGAAAAGTTGCTTTCTTTTTTCAATAATGACGGTTGCTTGAATGCTGCAAGTATAAATCAAGTTTATCAGACAAAAGTAAAGAGGAGTTCTTAAAGAAAAAATGACGTTCCACCAGGTCCACATAATAAACAGTCATCTTGGAAGTGAAATACTCTTAGCAACTTGAATTCTAGTGCAAAAAATATTTAAAAGGACTAGGAAATATTAATAAATAATGTCACAATATTTCTGAGATTTTAAACCATCATGTGTCTTAACTTCTTAGAAAAGAATAGCCAAGCATCTGAACACATTATTATAAAGAAAAATAAATAGAGCAATTAAATGAATGTGAACCACCATGAAGACATAAATTCATAAAAAGAAAAATTTAATTTTATTGTCTGCAATTCTACTGTCTTCAGTGGACACTGAATTATGGTGTGAAGACCTTCGATTGCCAACATCTTCTCTTACTCCTTTTTTATACTCTTTCCTGATACTTTTTAACATAATAAAAAGGTATTTATTATAAAATAAAGACATCAAAACAAAAAAGATAAATCACCTTCTAGTTTTGCTTTAATCTTATATTTGAAAAATAGTTTTAAATGTGGCTTTTTAAAGAATATATTGGATATTGAATAAATAAATATTTTGAATAAATAATACTCTTCATGCCAAAAGAAAGGCAAATATGTGCACTAGTGCTAGAAATCTACACAGAGCTGTGTATCACTAAAAATAGTCTAAATGCTGGCACAATAATGAATGTTGCTAGTTTTCAGCAGTTGTTCTCCATCAGTCCTTGACTCCAAATCTCCTATTTGTCTTCTCACTTCATTTCAGATACCACTCACAACACTTGAGTGTTATTTAAATAATGGGCACCGAAATTATTTCTTCTATTTAAGAGTATAGTTTCTATAACTGACCACTTGTACTGCATCCTCTTTTCACTGAGAAGGCCAAGCCCGACTTTTCCTATAATTTAAAATACTCATGAGAAACAAAACATTGCTGCAGGTATTTGCTCTCAATACTTAAAAAAATGGTGCTTTTTATTCCACATAATTAATTCACATTTATAAGGCTACTCAGACTGGACTCCGCATCTATCATAATTGTTTCTCAATGCTATACTCATGTCTTTGCCTAATATCTTGCCTTCTGCAGCCCTACATCCTTACCTACTTTAGCTGAGCTATTGTTTCCTTTTGTGAATTATCATGGGAATTATCTCTTACCATGAAGCTCTCCTGTCTATAGCAGACCAAAATCTCTGTTGCTTTTTGTATCTGAGAAGTATTTTACAGGGACCATAATTAGGTTCAGATATTAAATTCCATGCTCTATTTTAGAAGAAAAACTAAAATTAAATATGTAATTGTTACATTTGCTCCAAAATATTACTTAGTGAAAATTAATGATTTTTTTTCCTGCAATAAGCTAAACTAGAATTTTTTCAGTCCAGACTCCCAGCTGCAACTGCAATAAGTGCTTGATATGACCTTTGCTTTTGCTGGAAATGAACCTTTAATAACAGGTGTTATCACTTTAGGAGAATTAATTCTGTTCAGATCTAAAGGACTGAGATCCTTTAAGTTGATAGGGAAAAAGCTTTGCACTCATTCAATAGCTTTTGTTTTTGTTAGAAACAATACATTTACTATTTACTCTTTCAGCCCTGTTTTGACATCTAGACCACTTAATCATGTGCTAAGTGCATGAACCTTTTATCAAATTTGCATTACCCTGTTTTTTGCTTAAATTCAAGAGTTCCTCCCCGCAAAACTAAGTTTCATTCTTCTAAACAGCTTTAATGTGAGTAATTATTCTTTACAATTACGCCAAAATTAATTTGCTAACAGAACATTGGATGGGGAATTGATGGGACAGAAATGAAGAATTCAGGATTTTATTTGAGCTACATTTTAAACTCTTATTTTAGTTTGCTTTGTAATTATGTTTTGGTTTAGCATTAATCTTGGGAAAAATACTTCATCACTTTTAAGTACTGTCATTTACAATTTAGCCTTATATAACCCTTGTTCTGTAGTCAAAGTATTCAAGTCTCCCTGAAAATTACTCCACTTGCTTTGGCTGACTCAAAGCAAATTTTAACTCACTTCAAAAGTCCTATCAGCAAGCTCATTCATTAGAAGGACTAACCATAGATATTGGACTGGTCATGCTTCTAACTTCAAGTTCAGTTTTGGAGAGTCAAAACTTTCTCCAGGCAGAAGTTTTTCTGCAGTGAGTAGCTCCAGGAAGTAGAGTAGGCTGGAATCTCAGCAATAACCAAATCTGAAGAACGTGAATCAAAGAAATAACCTTTAACAGCACAAGCACCAACCAGAACAATATCTGCCTTCATGACATGGCTCCACCTTGGCCTATTTCTGGCCTATTAATTCCTAGCCAGACATAGAGCTGTATGTCTCCTGCCTTTTTGTCCCATGATTTGTACCCTCATGAGCAGGACACCTTCAGCTGTGTCATTCAAAGTAATGACCTCCTGATTTAGGTGGTTTTAATTCTAACCATAATATGAATAGTCCTATTTTGTGAGGCCCACACTAACCATACCTCCTTCAACAGAGAAATGAAGCTTTAATACACTTACTTAATTAATGCACCTTTGTGACATTGACACGGGAAGCAAGTGCAATCAACTCTATTGCACTTTATCAGGTCAATGATCCTTGATTTTAAAAGAGATTTATGTAGAGCTTCTAATGAAGTAGTAGCAGCTGTGTGGAGGTTTTTTTACTCTACCTTTTCATCCCCTGTTTTTAGCAACAAAATATTAAGATATTGAATTGAATTGAATTGAATTGAATTGAATTGAATTGAATATAGTCACTGAAAAAACAAAATGTGCCCAAAGGGTTCATCAGAATATAGGGAGAAAAAAATGCGTGTTTGTCAACTACACATGGATGTAGAATATTGCTTTGACTGAGACTTCTTTGAGGGCAACAAATATCACAAGAATATGCTGCAGTCAAACTTTTGGAATATGTTGGTTTTTGTGGTTACTTATTTTACTGAAATGCCAAAAAACCCACCTCAATAGAATTACACAGGCTTGCTACATTTAAAAAACCATTATCCAAGACAGAAACTTGCACTGAAAAATCCCAGATCCAAACCAGTGAAAGAAGGATAAGTGAAAGGGGATTCCGAATTCCTTAAAACTCAATTTAATTTAAAATAAAAACATAGAAGATACATGATGGAGGTTGAAGTATAAACTCAACATAGACTTTACAACATAATTTAAAAGTCAGGTAGATTACCACAGCACTAAATGGAGGGAAAAGGTCAGATTATTCATCTTTATCTTTCTTTATGCAACAATACTGTTGTTAAATAATGTTCAACACAAATTGAATTCTTGTGTTGAAACACAAATATGACAGCACCAGTAGGGCCAAATTTACATGAGGTGTTTTGTATCTAACCTAAGGGAGGTCTTACGTCTTTGAGATTTTACCATCACTGTTCATATCTTTCTGGGTATTTTGTAATTGGTTTCTTTTTTTCTACTTTTTTTCTTCAGATGAATGAAGGTAAGAAAATAGAGATTCTGACATAATAACATAAGTCCCAGTTGATTTGAGAAGATTCAAAGTATAATGGAAGGGGCAGTAAAATTAAAAGACTAGCAACACTGATGGGGTAGATCCTCCTGCAATGTGTGAAGTGTGGTCACGGAGTGGTCTTCTGCATAATTTTACAGCTTCACCTCCAATTCATTTTTTTCATCAGCTCTGAGCCTGCTTAGCTTCCTGTCAAAACCAGCATTCCAAACTCTTGCCAATTTAGGTTTTTAAACTTACTTCTTAATATAGATGTGGTTCTGAGTAGCTATTTTTCTCCAAATTAGGTGTCACAAATGGAAGACTTGTAAATATAAGTCTTCTCTATAGTGGTGACAAGCTTTGTTTTCTTGCTAGCAGGACATTTAAATTGTTCTGCTTGGCTGCAGAATCTCACGCTGTGCTGCTGCATTCAGAAACCATTATCACTGTAGGAAATAATAGCAAGTGGATATATTAATTAGGAATTTTGAAAAGTAATGATGAAGATAAGGTTTATCTACATCCCTGTGATTCACAGCTATGTGACACAGAATAGCTATGAAATGACAGTAATTCAAGTCATTGGAATTTATTGTAAATAAATTCATCTGGTAATAATGTGAGCTAGGAAGAAATGTCTAGAAAGATAAACTAGGTTATTTGACAATGAAGTTCTTATGAGAGGCTTACTGTAGGCCTTGGACAAATCATTGGACTTCATTTCTGCATGTCCAAAGCAATATTGGGATCAGCAGTTAATAATTTCTCAGAGGATGATTAAGGCAAAGCTGCTGTGATGTCTAACCACTAAGCATTGTTACAACTAAAGTCTGAAGAATTAATTAAAAAGATAAATTATTTAGATTGGATATCAGCAAAAATTTCTTCATCCGATGTGTTGTCAAATATTGCAACAGGCTTCCCAGGAAAGGGATAGGCTTACAATATTTAAGAGATGTACAGACCTGTCACTTAGGGACATGGTTTAGTGGTGGGCTTGGTAGTGTAGGTTGACAGTTGGACTTGATGATTTTAAAGGTTTTTCAATGCAAATTATTTTAAGATGTCTTTTAAAAGAAAATCTAATGATCTAAGGCTATTAAACATTACCCCTTGACCTTAGCTGTTTCTATCAATTTTAAAAACCTATTGTGAAAGAAATGAAAAGATAGAAGAAAAAGAGGTTTGTGTAAATTTTTTGCATTGCTAGACTGAGGTGAAGAAAATTCAGAAAGCCTCAGTTTTTTCATTCCTCAAAGCTTCATGCAGCTTCCTAAAACACCTACCTCACACTTGGCAGAGGATGACTTTTAAAGTGAAGCCAAAAAACAACATAATTATCAAGATAAATACTCATCTCCATGTTTGGTAATCAATATTGCTGCAATGGGAAATTAAAATCAAAATCTTTCCTCATATGTAAAATCTAAATAAAGTCAATATAATTGTGCTTATATTTCATTTGAATCTGGCCATCAATTCATGTCTAACATAGAAAAGAGAAATTCAGTTTTGCGGAAAGAAACAGATTAAGCATAAACTCTCAAATATAGCTTGGAATAAACTTTAGGCTTTTACAAAGTATTTGAAGTTCCGCAAGGGAAGTACAAGAAATAGTCTCTTCAAGGGATTAGTTATTGAAACATTGTTTTGAATTGAAAGATAGTAGGTTTATATTAGATATTAGGAAGAAAATCTTTGCAGTGAGGTTGGTGAGGCCCTGGCACAGGTTACCTGGAGAAGTTGTAGAAGTGTTCAATGGCAGGTTGGATGGGGCTCTGAGCAGCTGGGTCTAGTGGAAGGTGTCCCTGGCAACGGCAAGGTATTGGAAAGAGATGATATTTAAGGTCTCTTGAAATCCAAACCATTCCATAATAATATGACTGTTAGACATTAATTCAGTTTGAAATACTGCCAGTGGTAGTTTCACTGTCCTTTCTAAATACATACACATGTAAATACACCTGTGTGGTTTTTGTCTGTGTATGTGCAGGAGTCTTCCTCAATTATGTCACCTCTGTATATGTGACAAAATCCAGATATAACTTTTCTTCCTGGTTCACCCCATAATTAGTATAGAGAAATCAGGTGTGATTACTATGAGAGACAGACAACGCCTGGCATATGGCCACTCTGGATAACCAACAGATGAGGATGACTGGAGCTCTGCTGTCCCACAGCAGCTTTTGTAAAAGTCTGGCAATGAACAAGGAAAGAAATTATGTAATTTGATATCACAGATGACTGTGATTGGAACAAGCATTGCAGAAGAAAGGTAAGAAAGTCTAAAGCTGAGCATAAACACAGGCTGAGACAAGAGACTGGAGTGGGCTGCTCAGTAGAAGTGACCTTTGTGAATAAGACTTTTTAATAAAACACATACAACTCCTAGTGCCTATCCCAGAATTTAGCAACACCTGATTTATCTGTTTTCTTTTCTTAAAGGAACGTTATAAAAGAAAGGAATTGTCATGCTTTTCCTGTAACAGTAATGAAAGTAAGTAGTTCTGCCTAGAAATACCATGCTTTAGGACATTAAATGAATTCTTATTTGGTGATTATGCTGAGACTATATTTATACCCCAAAAAGTAGAGTACATAATTCTTTGGGTTCTAATTAAATAGAATAATGAGTTTAAATGTCAATTGTCTCTTTCAGACTTCATCTATTCTGATTGATAAATTATACAGAAAACTTTGCTGAGAAACACATTTAATTTTCTTTAGAATGCTAAGGAAAGTTATGAAACTGAAATTACCTTTCCTTTAGAAGAATTTCACATGAAACCAATGTCCATAATTTGCACTTCAATAATGTTTTTCGTATTGAGTCTCAGTCTACAAACTCTTAAGCAGGTGCTTAACTTCATTCACCAAGAGTCAAACAGTTGATTCCACTTCTCCAGCTGGGCTATGTTGCTACTGCTTGCAGCTGCCAGGCATTCAGCTCAGCTTATACAAATATCCATATGAACAAAAACGCAATGTATTTGCAACAATATCACACAAGGGGTAGAAGAGGGTGAAGTCATTTATCTCAGAGATTGTTTGCTTTCTGATTTACATAAAGATTGCAGTGTGTAAGTGTTGGCTCAAGAGAATTGCAAAGTTTCTGTAAATATTTGAATCCTTCTGTGAATGCAAAAAAAAACCCCAAAAACCGACCTGTGAAAATCCAAAGCATTGGTGCTAGCTAAGGTATTTTCGAGGATGCATTAGATAGGAAGAATATTACCCAAAAGATCCAAGAGAATATGTATCATTTCCATCCTATCCTTTACTATGACACCAATAGTTCTCTGCTGTTGACTCCACTGCACATTTCCAAGTGATTCCACGGTGGATAATGCCCATTTATCACAGAGTTCCTCATGAAGACACTTCCAGGTTGGAGCTTAACATTATATAGTCATGAAAATATGAGATGTTTAAAATGTGCAGGAGAGGCAGTTGAGAATGTATTGTAGGAACATTGAATCATGGGTCTATACAGAAAGGTCCTTCTGCTCTGATGTTTCCCCTTTTTTATTAAACCATCAGGGTAGCAGAGGCTGGACTAAGGTGTCTTCTGTCCTAGCAGATAATATGTATGCATATCATCTGGCCAGATGTTAATCTTCCTTTGTTTTTCATTTTTCCAGGCAAATCTTTTTACTTCGGCTCTATCATTCCTGGAACTCACTATCAATTGATTTTTCATCATACTCCTGCAGAAAATGGAGATCAAATCCCTGCAATCATTTGGGTAAATTGGGATAAACGTCTAGCCATGCATACCAGACAGATCTCTTCCCAGGTCTGGAGATTAGAAGATAGAATTTCAGAGGCAAGAGCAAAAGCAGAACTTTGGGTACCAGTTTCAGCATCGATAAAATATCATTAGTCTGTGGGTTGAGAGCTCAGTACCGATCAAGTTCTGTGTGGATTTCGCTCTAATAGTATTGAACTTTGTGATATTATTAAAATCTGATGGGAGAAATGGAAAGTTAACTTTTTCTCATATGTGAAATGCTCTCTGTCTGGCATCAAGTTAGGCTTCACACACACAGAGAAGATAAAAAAGTTTTCTTGTGTATTCAAATGTTTATGCCAAAGCCCATATTTTCACCATCAGTCAGGAAATTGCAACTTCAGGAGGATATAAATATAAAATAGTGTTTCAAACATCCAGCTTCTGCTGCAACTCTTTCATTGAGTCACTGATAAATCTGTTTAATTGTAACCTCCTGACTTCATTTTTACAATTAAAAGAATTATTGTTCAGGACAGTCACTGTCAACTCATATGTATTATGAGTTTTTGCACAAAATATTTGCTGTCATTCTGTATCCAACAAAACAAGTTGGGGTTTTCTGCTTGTTTTGTTTTGTTTTGTTTAATAAAATAAAAACAGTTCTATAGTGACTTAACTACTTATTGTAATTTAAATCTTATTCTAATGATTTTTGTGCTACATTAATTTTGTAATTAGGAGTGAGAATGGAGATCATGTCTGACAACAATCACAAGCCAGGCTTCTGATTCCTTGATTAGCTCCTCGCGGGAGAATTGAAAACAGACAATTTGATTTGTTTTCCCCATGGGAATGATACAGGCATGAAGAGAAGTTACTGGAAAAAGATTAAAATCCAAATCCTAAATGTCCACCTGTGGCCTGAAATATTGAAGCAGTTAAATCTAATTTCTAGTACAGTAGATCTTGATGTGAATTCTCAAGAATTATCTACCAACAGTGACAAAACTTTTCAAGGAAAAAAAAAGAAGGTTTCTTCATGCATTACATTATTTTATGGGAAACATTGGTGTTTAGACTTACAAAAAAATTATGCATACTCTGAATATTCTCAGTAATACTATCTAGGTAAGGACAATATGCTTGCACCAGCTTCCACAGAAATCAATGCTCATCTGTTTCGAATTCATGTGACTCAACTTCAAATGCAGTTTGAAGATGTAATTTTGTCATGTCACTCCAGAGCTGACTACATTCTTCACAGTGCAAAGACTTCTTTAGCCTAAGATGACATGAGAGAAATTACATCAAAATGAAAAAAAAAAAAATATTATCATTTCTTTTAGCCCATACAATTTGCTGTTTGGAAAATAAATAGATCTCTGTGATTCATGTGATCAATACCAAATTGCAAGACAGAAAGCTGCTTTCCCAAATTTTGAAGATATGACCTTTATAGTTTTCCCACAAAAGCCCTCAATATAATTTCTTTTTGATTTTATTGAATCAGGTTTCTGTCTGTGCTCAAATGTTGAACCTTGCAACTCAAGGAATCAGAACTGAGCATTTTACCCGTTCATAAAAGATAGTTTGGGGGAAACTCAGGTAGTCATAAATTCACAAACGAAATGCTGCATATATTCCACCATGTTAGAGTCCAGAATAGCATAAAATTCAATATTCATTCAGAAAGCACAGGAATGTTCATATAATACTGAGTTATGTTCTTTAAATGCTTTAATTTCTGTGGTCCAGAGAGCTAAACTATTTCTTTTTCTCGGCATACATTTGAAAATTCCATTACTTTTCATGAAGAGAAAGCAGGAAACATGCTGAACAAATTGTAAATTGTTCACACCTGGGGTTGTCTATATGTTAGCACTTATATTACTTAAAATGAGGACAATTCAGACCTGACAGGTGCTTTGGCACTGCTGTAGTAAATATGTTTTAATAATAATAAGAGTAATGTATAGAGATAGAGACTTTTAAAATATGCTCTGACTGCTTGCCAAGACTGTATCCCTTGGACAAGGATTTTGGAAAGCAACCTCAGGTAAAGTCAGTATTATGTCTGAGAGACAAAGAATACCATCAGGTACCTGCTTCTGGATGCCAATCTCCAGCTACAGGGACAGCAGGCTCAGAGACTACCTGAGTAATTTCTTCAATGTCCCATTTCTCCATCTTGTGAGGAAAGGCGAAGTGTGGCTTTTATTCTGCCTAATTCATAATACTCAAGGGAGATGCTGGTTTTCCTCCCTCTGTGTTCATCTGCATTTCAGTCACAGAATCACAAAATGGTTGAAGTTGAAAGAGAGCTTTGGACATCATCTGGTCCAATCCTCTTGCTTCAGAAGCTTCATCTAGAGCAGGTTGTCCAGGACTATGTCCCAATACCTTTTGATTATCTCCAAGAATGCTCCTCAATCTCCCTGAGAAATCATCTCCAATGCTCAGTCAACCTCACACTAAAAATAAAAATATAACAATCAACACTTCCTACAGTCCCTGTGTTTAAGTTTTTCTTTATCGTCGCTTGTCCTGTGACTGGACATTACTGTAAAGAGCCTTGATACTTCTAGGCCCACTTTTCATGTGTTTAAATTCATTGATAAGATCCCCCCTGAGATCGTACAGTTCTCAGCTTTTCATCATAGGACAGATTCCTTAGTCATTTTACTGGCCCTTCTCTGAACTCTGCCCAAAAGCTCCATGAGTCTCTTGTGTTGGGTAGCCCAGTACTCACAAGTATGGCAACATACTTGGAATACACACAGTACTCCAAGTGTGAACTCAGCAGTGCTGAGTACAGAAGGATCCCCTCCCTCCACCTGCTGGCAACACTAAGCCCAATCCAGCCCAGGATACCACCTGCTTTCTTTGCCTCGAGGGCAGGTTCATGGCTCCTGTTCATCCTGGTGTCCACCAGCCCCCCAGGGCCTTTTCTGTTGAGCTCTTTTCTGTGTGGGTGACCCCCAGCATACATTGCTGCACAGGGTTTTTATGCTGAACTTCATGAGGTTCCTCTTACTCTATTTCTCCAGCTCCTCAAGGTCTCTCTGGGTGGAAGCATGATTTTCTGGTATAAACTCCTCTCAGTTTTCCATTATTAGTGAAGTTGCTCAGGGTAAATTCTGCCACAACATCCAGATCATTAATGAAAACATTACACAGGATCTGACCTAGCAAAGGCAACTGGGATACACCTCTGGTTACTGCCCTCTGACTGGACTTCATGCCACTGATCACCACCCTCTGGATCACCACCCTCTGGATCTGGCCATTCAGCCAGTTTCCAATGTACCTCCACTGTCTACTCAGGCAGCTCATACTTGACCAGCTTCTCTGTGAGGATCTTAAGGGGGAAAATACAAAACTCTTACCAAAGCCATTCACAGCTCTCCCTTCATCTAATGACGCAGTCAATTTACTGTTTAAGGTCATAAGATAGGTAAAGAGTGACTTCCTCTTGGTGCACCCATGTTGACTACTCCTGGTTGGATTTGTATTTCACATGTCTGAAAATGGTTCTCTGGATTAGCTGATCCATTACCTTCTCAGGCTTTGTGGTAAGGCTGAAACATCTGAAGTTCCAAGTCCTCCTTTCTGCCTTTTCAGAAGTTAGGAATAACACTTCCTTTCCTTCATTCTTCAGGCACCTGTCCCAGTTGCCTTGATCCTTCCAAGATTGTCAAGAATGGCCTCTTAAAGACATCAACCAGCTCCCTCAGCACTCATTCCATCAGGCCCATTGGATTCATATATGTGTAATTTGCTTAAGTATTTGTAACTTGATCTTCTTCCACCAAGGACATGTACTCCTTCCTTCAGACTTTCCCTGTGGATTCTGAGGTCTGGATTCCTGAAGGCTGCTCTTACTGGTAAGGACTGATGAGAAGAAGACAATACCTCAGCCTTTATCCTGGTCTGTGTAACCAAGTCTCCTGCCTCACTCAGCTGTGCACTAACATGTACCTTGTTCTTCCTTTTATCACCTGCCGACTTATAAAACTCATTCTTGTCTTGGAAATGCTTTGACAGATTCAATTCCACCTGGGTTTTGTCTTTCCTAATCCCCTGCCTGCATGCTCAGCCTCAGCATTCCTCCAGGGTTATCTGTTCATACTTCTACCTTCTATATACTTTCCTCCTGCTTCCATCATCTGCTTATATTGAAGTAATAATTTCAAACCTGTTTTCCTATGTTTTACTGCCCACTTTCAGCTTGGAGCTGGACAGAAACTCAGAAAGATTAATCAGGAAGATTAATATTTAAAGGAAGAGCATCACTCTAAAGTCAGTGGGGAGGAGAAGATCAGTTTCAGCACTTGTTTTCTAAAAAACATTTTTAAGTCTTAAATAATTTTTCCAGCTCTATCCAAGCAGCTCATAAATGCTAAGAACTCTACTTCCTATCTTCCTATAAATCCAAATTGGGCAAGTGACACATGCATTTTACAGTCTGCTTATTTATCAATGCCAGTGGCCCATCCTTCAAGGTTTTCTAGGAGAAGGACACTACAGAAAATTTATCAATTTTTTTTATGGTTATCATTTGCTTTTTACATAGTCTACTACTCTTAATTTGTGCCTAGGTGTTCTAGTAATTTGGTTACACAAATAAAACTACTCAGAGACATTTTTAGTCCTCACGATTAAAGAGAAAGATACTTTAAGAATTAGTTTCAACTCTTCCAATGAATCTGAAAAGCAGAAAAAATGCAGGGGTTTTGATTTGTTTTGTTTTATTAATTAATTGCTCTATAGAAATTTTTTAAAATTATTATTAATTTTATTCAAGGGTCTTGATTTGTATTATTGGAATGCTTTGTGATTACATTGTCTATAGCTGTTGGGCCTTTGTTTTTTATTGACTGAATATTAGGCCTAAAAACAGCCAGACAGTTTTAATAGGAAAGATAGAAGATAGATTTCATTGGCATTTTCCTGACACTGAAATGTCATATATCCATTTCTAAAAGTCCTAAAGCTGCTATCAAATTGGATTATAAAAAGAGGGAAATGTAATCAACAAGAAATTAATTTGAAAGACTTTATTAATAGCATAGATGAAAATCAAATTTGAGTATTTATACTGTAATTACATTGTTCTCACCTTCTAGCCACTGTTAGCTTAAAGCTGACACTTTAAAATGTTATATATTAACTGATTCTTCCAGAACTAATTGTCCTTAATCAATACCAACTCCTTGATTTTGTCACATTGCTTCCCAAATGTATAGCAAGCAAAAACACATGCTGTAAGCTGCTGTTGTTTCAAAAAAAAATGTAGTCATGTTGTGCATTTTAATTAAAAAAAACCTCTTCTTATATGCATGTGCAGTTGGAGGTAACTGTAAGTTGTTAATAACAAAACCAGCAAAGTCACTTCTAAAAACAAAATTCTGTATTATGAATTTTTGTTAAATGTTAAGAGGCTTTTCATGTCTCGACTTCTTTCTTCTCAGAAGATCATCAGCCAGGAATTTGTATTGTATTGTAATTTCACTGAAGCACTTGAGGCTTTAAGTAGCCTCAAAAGTGACAAGGAAGAAAAGGCTACAAAAAAGTGCAGGGCAGCCAATGTCTTACCATACAGTAAAAACTTTAATAATGATGACTGAAAATTGTTGTCATATTTATCCATACTTTGTCAAAATAATCTCAAAGGTACTTTCATAATGTGTTGTGAAATTATCTTACCTTCCTAGCTTTTTTGTCAATCTGTTTGGTCATGCTTGAAGGGCTGAATTGCTCAAATCACTTCTGGTAGAAAAAAAACCAAAGGTTGAAGTATAGGGAGACTGGAATGATTAATGCTACAACGTCATCTAAAAATTAAGAGTTCATCTGCAATAGGGATATCAGGGACTGTGTGAGCACCAGTCCAACTTCCTAATCAACTCAGATGTAATCCACAAAAAATGTGGTTAAGTACAATTTATTGGCATCCCAGCACTCCAGAATTCTATCGGTGACTAGAAATCCTGGAAGAGAACCTTCATGAAGGTAGCCTTCAGACATGGAGAAAAGATAAATCTGTAAATCCAAAATCCATCTTGGGCACTGCTAATAGGTGAGATGATATCATGTGAAAAAGTGGGGTTATGAAGTAGTTGTGGAACTGATTAATGGAATTAAATGCTGTTCAAGTAAGGGTAAGGACAAGAATGACATAGAAGCAAAAACCCAGGGTTGCTCATTTGCCTTTGTCAGGATTTCTGGAAGTGACTGTGAAACAAGGAGAGTGCTTTGTGATATCACTGGGGAGAGAAGAGTAAACCTTTGAACAATAAATTATTGGCAGCCAAAGGAGTGTTTGGGGATGGATCACCATATTGTTGTTTTTCCACTCTTCCCTAGGCATCTAAACTTGACCACTGTCAGTAGGAGAACAATATACTAGATGAATACTTGGACTATTCTTTCCATCTTATTTTCAAAGGCAGCATGAACAAAGTGACCTGTAAAAAAATAACTCTCTTGCCAAATCTTAGACAGCCAAGTGGCACAGTTAGTGTAGGCGCGGCTGCTTCTTGATGAACTGGTTCACATTCCAAAATAGAGTCCACTTAACTGCTTCATCTAAACACACTCACAAATGACCAAGGCATCTGTTTAAGGACAATTTTCTCACATTCCTGGAATACACAGGTGAACTTTTCAGTAAAACTAGAAAATTACTGCCACAAAAGGTTCAACAAAGGACAAGAGAAAAGCCCCTTACCACGTAATTTCATTTTGTAGTAGTCTCTTGAATCTATTTTACATTTCAGCATGACTTGTTGCAAACTGAAGATAAAATTCATCTCAGAAGCCTTGCTCTCAGGGTATTTTTTCACTTCAGATTATTGAATACCATGGATGTATTTTTCCATCAGACATTGAGTTTGCCCAGTATGAGCTGTATCGTTATGCACTGTGTCGTACACCCACCTTCCCATAAGCAGACGACTATAGCAACAGACAGATATTTAGTGCAGCATGAACAAAAAGAGAAATATATTTTACTTTCATTTTAAAAGAAATATTAATCATCTTTCTTTTATAAATTATGACTAATCATTTAGTTAATGATTAATCAATTTGTCGTTGAAATGGTCATGTCACTGAACCAAATCTTGATGAAATGGTCATGTTTTGCAGCAGCATTTTCAAAAAAAGCTTCTCAAAAGTAGATAATTATTATCAAATTAGAATAGGCAATCATTTATCATTTCTTTTTAGCCCTTTTTTTTTCTTTTTTAATGCAATCATGACTATTTCTTTACTTGGGAACTATACAAAATTATAACACCTATGGAAAATGTATGGGTTTGCTCTAGGACTCAAATTTTCCGTAATAAACAGTTTTACTCATATTAATCATGTCAGAATACCCCATACTATAATTACATATTCACAGATATGTTACATTTATTGAAAATGCTAAGTGTAAAAAGACCATTAAAAGAGTGAAAAAACACATCCAAATACATTATTTTAAAGTTCAACCATCTGTACATTGCAGACAGTAATCAAATAAATCACTAATAGATGTAAGCTGAATGTCTGCTTACATATTCTTTTTCTAACTGCTAAACAGCCTAGAAAAAAATATATCAATAAAATTTTACTTTTAAAGATAAGCACTCCAGAACTTTTCTGTCCCCAAAGCTCTGTGGTAATTAGAAAACAACCAAGGTCTCATGACAGTTTCAGTTCTTGTTAAGAAACTGGAAGCTGAACGACCAAGTGGAAAAAATGTCTTTTAAGAGGTATGGAGAAACTAGCATGGATTTGTCAGGAAAAAAGCTCTGTCAGACCAATTTAATTTCCTTCTCTGACATGGCAATAAGATTTGGGAATAGAAAAGAAGTTGCAAACGTCATTTTTCCATGCTAGTAAGGCTTTTGACACATGACATTCTTAGGTGCAAATGAGGAAGCACTGTTTAGCAGAAAATAATATACTGAGCTGTGAACTCATTGGAAATCTGAGCACCTCTCAGTGTTTTGCTATTAACAATGAAAGGTTATCAAGCCAGATCATACTTTTGCTGTTTTCAACATTTTTATTAACAATCAGAATGAGGAAATCTGCTTATTCAAACCACAAATTACATCACTTTGAAAGAGATTGCTCATATACAGGAGAGGGAATTTGGGACTCAAAATGATCTTGAAAAATGGATGATATATGATATGAAAGATGCATGATGCTCTTTAACAGAGGAAATTGCAAGATGCTGCCACTCAGGCAAATTCATGTGGCAATGCAGAACTTTGTAGGCATCAGCTATTCAGTAAAGACATCAACATGCATCATTGAATCTCAAGCTGAAGGTGAATTCACAACACGTTAACATCCTGAAGGAGAATGATCTAGTCCTGTTAGTGACCAATAGTGGACCAAAATGGTCAAACACTGAGGAGGAGAACAATAATTGGAATAGTTGTGAATAAAGAAATGTGTCCTACACTTTTCTGGAGTTCTTGATGATGTGCCAAGCTTCAAGCTAAAATATCCCAAAAGTGAGAAAAGAGAGTGGTTGGTCAAAAGCTAAATACATCCTAATTTAGATGTTTTAGTCAAAAGGAATGACTACTGAGAATTAACATGTTATAGATGTCCAAAGACTTAAACTTTTTCTGAAAAAAGGAAGATCTATAAAGATAGGATTGCACGTCTTTACCCATATAAAACTGAAGAGCAAAGTAGAAAACAACCCTGGAAATAAGATTATCATCGGACATATGCCCTAGGACAGGGGAATAGATTTGATGATCTCTCACAGGTAAATGATTCTGTAACTTCAAAATCTTTCTCCAGTATTTGCTTTACTGAGTGAAAATAACATTTTTTAAAATAAAGGTATTTTTTTCCTTCAATTAATTTTTCTCATTATATGTTTAAGATTACCAGTAGAAGCCACTTCAGTTTATTGTCATTTTAAATAGACATGTTGAGATGATATTACATATTTAGAATCTATTTACCCAAGGTACAATATGGACCCTTTCTGGAACATTACTTCACCTCTTTTGACAATGGATTCAGTTAAGAAATTTCTCTTCCCACTGGCTACAGGAGAAGCCAGGATTAGTTTAGACCAGATATCTAATTTGGATGGCTAGCATTCATTGAAAAAAATGTTATTGCCCTTATAAATATTAATTATTCTCTCCAATTATTGTGGAAAGGGATAAGTTTTAATATTAATTTCTCTACATATTAATTAGTTCTGTGATTTATTATTGCTTTAGTTAGTTACATCTGGGGAAAGGTAGGAAAAGACTCATATGTTTGATGGAGGACATTTTTCTCAAGGGGTCTTTTGGTGGCATTTGAACTATCTTCACATTTGCCCACACAATACTTGTATCTTTTATATAGATGGGCAAAAACCTGAAACAAGATAATAACTATAGCTTTGTTTTCCTTTCAGAGTTCTTACATGGTTGAGAAATTGGGTTTGGGTTGCTATCTAACTTTATCTAAAACAAGTGCTAAATGTGATTCTCCTTATTTATACCATGCTCTCTTCAAAATCCATTCCTGCTCAAAAAAACTGTAAGAAAAAAGCCCTAATTTCTGAATCTTGGTTCTTTGAGAAAATGGCAGGTTGTCCTTTGTAAGCAAAAGTGAGAGAATCTCCAATAAAGAAAACAGTCCTTGACAAATTCAAAGAACCTATTACTGGCAGGAAGGGGAAAAAAAAAACCAAAACAACGACACACAAGCTGTAATAGAAATAAGAGATAAAACTGGAACATTCATGTGTCAGCTCTTCAGGTGAATACTTTACAATCTCTCTATTCGGAGGTAATTAGGTGTTGATAATACACAGGAAGGGAATTTAGAGAGGAGAGGAATTCAGGCATGCTATTTTTGGTTTATAGTTAGTTAGCTTTGAATAGCATGTTTCATTCATTTATTTAATTAGCAGTAGATCACATTTCTTCTTATGGCAGGTGATTTTTTGCAATCCCAGTGATTCTGGCCAGAAGAGTAGCATTACTAACTCCAGAGTCAACCCATGTAGAAGCTCTCCAAGTCTGTTTTGCCCAAACCCACACCCAAGGCACAGCACACAATTAGTATATTAACTTAGTTTGTTCACTCCTTAAGCTTCAAATGAGCCTGAAATGGTGAAACCTCCTAACAGGATAATCTTGCTCCTTTCATTATTAGCAGGACCTTTACTGTCATGGTTAAACTTAACAACTCTGCGCTTCAAAGAAATGATGTAATGTTTTGCATAAAAATAGAAATTACACATTCCTCTATACCATCATCAAGTTTTTCATTGATGTGGAAGGAATTAAAACAGCATATAACAATCTCACTATTTTTGAGTGACCATGGTATCTGTTCTGTGGGAGGCTTTTTCTGTAGCTGAGATTGATATCTTGAGGTAGAAGAAGGTTATTTCTAGCCTTTTCACAATTTTGCAAAGGTACAGCAATGTAAATGAATATTGAGGAATGCAGTGGTCCCCTAAAGTTGTCCAAACCTACAAATTGGGAAGGGATAAAGATTTTCATATGGACTAAAAATACCTTCTGCCTTCTAAATCTAGAAACCCTCTTCTCCTCTAAAAAACTCTAACAAACTGCACGCCAAAACCAGGAAAAAAGCTCTGGATTTTGTGCAGACAAAAAATCCTGAAAACTTGCTCTCAGAGAAGCCCTAGGCTGTGGAACTCTGGAAGTCCTTAGACTACAGAATTTATATGAAAATGTGTTTACCTCTGGTATCCTTTGTTTTATCACACATAAGTAGATGGTAAGTTGCTCATAAGCAGGTTTGCATCATAAGTTCCTCTTTCCTCTTGATCTGATTATCTTATATTTTAAACCCTATAGACAAGAGCGTCTAAAGGACCAACATTACAGAAAACCTTGCAGTAGATTTAAAAAGTCTGAGTGTGAAGTCATGGGTCTTTAATATAAACCCAGATTAACACATTCCAATTAATATTTGAATTTTCAGTAATTAAAACCAAATTAGTCATTGCTACACTCCAGGAGTAATGTTTACAAGCATTAGATGAACACTTAATTTATATCACATGTATTTAAAAAATCTGCTTTATTAATTGAATAAGTTAGGAAGAAATACAAGTTATGTAACTTATACTTTCCTTCATTTTTTATTAAAAAACTCAACCACAATGTTATAATCACCTTCATAACTGGAGTTTTGGTTCATTTAAAATATCCTTTATAAAATATTAATTTGAGAGGTGAACAGCAGGGAAAATTGAGCTGTGTCCCATCTTCATGTCAGCTGGGCATTCACATATTCTACAAGCATTTTAAGAGCAATACTAGAACTCATTTTCAGGAGTACAGTTTCTCCCATGTGCACATTTAATCTGATCAAAGACAAGAAGTGGGAAAAAGATGGAAGTGACTGAGCAGGCAAGACCACAAGAAGGAGACCGTGGTGTTTCCTATTAACAAATGCCCTGAGCAGAAGCACCTAGCACAAGGCAGGACCTGCCCTCACCCTCCAGCCTGGACATGTGTTTGCTACCATTCCTCTTTAGGCCAATGTAAGGTTTATTCAAATTAAGGGGTGTAAGGAAAGAACAGCATGCCATGGACTTTAGTAAGGTATGTAGTATATTACATAGTCACAGGATATGATCTCCTGTACTTGCTGTCTGAGTATACCAAATGGTGGTTCTGCAGAGGGATCAGGACAGACTGGATCAGGTGTGTTGAGGCTAATTGTATGAGGTTTAACAAGGCCAGGTGCCGGGTCCTGCCCTTAAGTCACAACAACCGCCTGCAGTGGTACAGGCTGAGGACAGAAAGGTTGGAAAGTTGCCTTGGGAAAAGGCCACCTGGTTGAGCATGAGCCCAGGTGGCCAAGGTGGCCGATGGCACCTGGCCTGTACCAGCCGTAGTGTGGCAGCAGGACCAGGGCAGTGATTGTACCCCTGTGCTGGGCACTGGTGAGGCCACAGCTCAAATCCTGTGTTCAGTTCTGGGTCCCTCACTGCAACAAAGACATTGAGGTGCTGGAGCATGTAACTGGGGAAGGGTCTGGAGAACAAGTTCAGTGGGGAGCAGCTGAGGGAGCCAGGAGTGTTCAGCCTAGAGAGTAGGAGGCTGAAGGGAGCTTTTGAAGGGAAAGAAAGTTGTGGCCAGGTGGGGTAGGTGTCTTCTCCCTATTAACAAGCGATAGAATGAGAGGAAATGGCCTCAAGTTGTGCCAGGGGAGATTTAGATTTGACATTTGGAAAAAGGCCTTCATGGTAAATGTTTTCAAAGAAGGGGCTGCCCAGGAGTCACCATCTCCGGATGTATTTAAAAATGCACAGATGTGGCAGTGAAGGACATGGTTTAGTGCTGGACTTGGTAGTGCTGGGTTAATGGTCTTAAAGTTCTTTTCCAACGAAAATGATCCTATGATTCTATGATTTCATGGACAGTTAATTTGATCTGCCTTGATAAACCATAAGTCAAGATAATCCTTAGGTAGGAATTTTACCATATTTTTCTGAAATAGCATTTCAGAATGAGTCTTTCTGAACATGGTGAATTTTTGATGACATGATGGGAACAGGAAGAAAAGCTGCACTGACAGCTCCAGAAGAGTAGACAGCTGCCAACACACAGAAAAAAAAATAAAAGCAGTACTAATTAAAGTGGTAGAGTGGGGAAATTTTTTATCCTGAAGATCAGAAAAGAGGAACTATCACAATGAAGTGAGAACAGAATAAATTCCAGACAAAAAAAGCATGCAAAAAGTAAAAACCTGTGGAAAATATGACCTACAACCTGAAAGAGAATGATGCTGATGTTGTACCAAATGCTTAACAAATACAGATATTTCTCACATTTAAAGGAGCAGGAGATGGGTGGTTTGCAGGCTTTCAAGGTGGACGAAAGAACTTAAGACTATTAAAGATACCAGAATGAAATAGTTTGATGTTGGGAGTATTTTAATTGGATAAACAGAGAAGCCAGTCACTCAGGAGTGTCTAGAGAGAAGATAAAACATCTTCAGGATCCAATATACAAATGTTCCACTCTAGGAAAAGGGCTTATCTGGAACCCTGTCTTAAAAAGTTTAAAAATATTAAAAAGTAGAAAAAGTTGGCCCTGTACAAACATTTTCTGCCATAACATAATAAATTTGGTAGTTAATCATGGCTCACCATATATTCCAGATCAACAAACTTCAGCAAAAGTGTGCAATTCAAATTTGGTCTGGAATTGGTACTTCTTTTAAGTGTTATCTCCACTTCAGCAAAACATTAGATCAGTAGGAATTTTGCTTGCTGACATAGTCCTGAGGTTATTTATTTTCCAAAGAAAGAATTCTGTTTCATTAAATGTGCTGCCTTCAGTCCAGCAAAAAACAGTTTTTTGTTCTGGTAATACCAAGAATTCCTACAAGCAGTTCAATTCTTCATTGTTATTGTGCTCAAAATCTTGTTTATATGCAAAGAGAAAGGCATACATTATATATATAAAAATATGCATATTAGGCCAAGAATTTATTGTTAGTATGAGTGAAATATTATTAGCATAAATCAAGGATTATGAGTTTAATGTAATTGCTACAGCAAAGAAAAAAAGCAAAGAAAATCAATGCAGTTAAAATTGTTATTGGTTTAAGACATAAGTTACATGCCTTAGTTTTGATTCCTACTGGAGCTGTGCTCACCCTGCCATTGCTCCTCTTATGTCCTCAGGTCAGGAGACCTCGTGCTGTGCTGAGATGGCATGTGCAGAGTTTTCAGCATCCTTTGCTGGCAGGAATGATGCTGAAGTTGATAATTATTTCTTCCTTGGTCTAGGATTCACATTGAGTCATTTTTCATGTGTTTAATAACATATTTTATACCATTCTGCTCCTTAACTGGTCTGCAGTTCCCTATGCTAAATACTATTTATGTGTTGCCTTTGTCATGCCTAAGCCCCATTTTGTGCAGGTCTGCATTTCAGTGAAGGATCGGGGTGGGCTGTGTACAGCTTCCAGGACAACCCTCCATCCCATTTCCACAGCTGTACTCCTCTAGGCACCATTCTGGGCTCCACCTGACAAAGCCTCTGCTGTGACACCAGAGATGTCTTTCTCTACACTCTGTCTTTATGTTTGTCATAAATATCTTGCTCTGTGCAGAGTAACTGCTTGTTGCTGCTCTCTATTTTAAACTGTGCTTGTATCACACAAACAAAAGTAATGTGATATAGCCATGGACACCTGGTCAGTTGAAGAAACTGCTGTCACAGCTAAACCAAGAAAAATTAAGCTTCAGGCTGGTCAAGAAAAGTTAATACAGAGGACAATGGATAAACCCCAGACCTGAGGCCTTGAAAACTCAGTACAGTGCTTATGGCCCATTACCAGCAATGGCAATCCTGTGCTTGAGAGATCCAGATTTATTTTGTGCAGGCAGCAAGTACAGGGGACCAAAGGATGATACACAGGCACTGGGCTTTCTAACTAAAACATGTACTTCAGTGCATAAAAAAGTGTTGCTTATTTCAGTTCTGGCAGTGAAGTGTTTGCTGTCATCATGCCATTTGTGTGCAGCAGTAAACTCTAGTTTAGATAGTATAGATAGTAAACTATCACAGCCATGAGTACCACTTCATTATTGGAATTGAAACCAGAAACTTATATTTAAGCATATCCTTCAAAGACATTTTAAAGTAAAAATAAAGTGCTCAGTATAGTGTAGCATTGAAACTGATGAAAAATAATGTCCACAGAGCTTCTCATCACTGCAGGATTACAGTACTGATTTTTGTAAACATGTTATGTACTGCTGGTTGAGGATAGAAAGTGAGTTTTGAGGCAGCAAAAGTGAAAACACAATTTTTGAAAGAGGATTTACTTTTGAAGTGCAATTTCAGAATAATACTTCCCAAAAGACTGGTGTGTCTTTTTTCCCCACTTCTTTCTATTTACATTCTTTGAAGATCCCTTTGTCTAACAGTTGTGTTTGTTGGGGTTTTTTATTATTGTCCTACATATTAGCACAGAAAGGGTAAAGCACAAGTAATTAAAAAGGTAGAAAAGTAAAAATTGTGAGAACCATCATCTTTTTTTCTTGAATAAATAAAAACAAACTCTGTTTGGAAAACATTTATTTTAAGATATTATGAAAAAACATTTCGTCATAAAATTACATATTCTTATGTAATTTTTAAGTTCCATGAAAAATCTGATTTCGCTTTTCTTACAAATTCATTTCTTAAATGATGGACAGTACTTCAGAACCAATGGACTTTAGTTATAAAAATATATTTATTTATGGTATTTAAGGACTAGCTTATATTATCTGAACATTTGCATTTTGATGGACATATAACATAAACCACAGTGTATATATAGAAATATATGAATAATGTCATACACATGTACAAGGTGGAAAAAGATGGGGGAGTGAGAGATTCTGAGTTTGCAGAGATTTCACATGCCTTTTTGAGGAGCTTTCCAATCTTTCCAGAAGCTGTTACAGAATAATGGGGAGAAAGAATCTACCGTTTCAGTTCTTCTCTTCTTATTGTATACATATAGGGAAAATAAAGATGAGTAATCACAATCAGCATGAGCTATTTAGGTAAATGGGTGAATGAAACTACAAGGCTGCAAAAGTATTCACAGTTAAGCAGAAGGTAAACAAAGGTGTTTTATTTTATTTTTTTAAACTGCCCAGTAGCTCGCTTTTAAATTTTAACTAGCTGAGATTAGAGCTGCTTGTATAGAGTCAACTGCTGTTTAGCAGGAAGCTTAAAAAAATTGAGATGATTAACAACTGGTAGCAAACATTCACTGCTATCCATGGCAGCTCTAATGCAAATGCAGAAAGGGGAAGTTCTCTGAATAATGCCAAGCAGTTCTGTTGCGTTCAGAACTCCTGGAAGAGTAACTATGCAGTTCCACTTAGCTCACAAAAAAATTCTGGTTTACTCTGCAATACATGATTTAAATGAGCTCATAAAGGAGCCTACTAAGCAGTTGTTGACATTAACCAGAATGTGTTTTTCAGTGACTTATGTTTCCTTTTTCTATTTATACATTCCCAGCATGACTGAAAGACATATAAACTGGAGTTTATTATGCACTTATTAAGCACAACCCTATGATTGAACTAACACAAAAATGCTGAAAAATATTTTCAAGCTAAGAGAATTTGCCACTAAAATTACTGGAGTCTAGCTTAAACTAGACTGACATTAAAGGACATAAAATTATGTAACACCTGGAGTCTCTAGAGCAAAAGAATGAACTCTGCAATTTAAAACAAAATCTGATAGCTATTTTTCTGTTTGATTTTGAAAATTTCTGTCAAGAATATATCGTTGATCCTGCATGCTGTTTTATCTCCACTTTTTAAAGAAAAATCCCACCCAGAATCTTGTGAGATGTTAGAGTAGTTAATTTGTTATTTTGTTGTTTTGGTTTTTTTTCCTCAGAATCTGATACAGAGTTTTTAATTCATGGTAAGTATCCTAATAGTAAGGTGAAAATAGAAGAAAATGCTCAACAGTGACATGGTTAAAAAGGTGACACAAGTAAAGTGACTGGATTGAATTGTTGGTATAACATTATGATTCATAATTAGATCTATATTCAGGTATGTTGAGTGTTTGGATGCTTGCATCCTATCCTGTGGTCTCACTGGATTAGGACTGACTCAGGAGCCATAAAAGGCAAGCGGGAAGGATAAGTTTGCTCCTAAAAACTGGAGGTCCCCAGTCTCTTTCCACAAATCTGACATTTCAAGACTACTTGACAAATTCTGAAGTGGTCTGGACTTTGACTGTTGGTAAAGTCTGCTTCATTCTTATTTTTCAGATCCTACCATCAGCAATGCAGTATATAGTGTTCCTACATCATGTCACATCACGTATGAATGCTCAAAATGCCACCAAAATACCTCATTAGTACAATACAGCTCAATGTCAAATCCTCAGACTAAGTCCACAGATGTACCACCTCCTATGAACCCATTTGTCTGTTTTATTTCCTCAAGTATAAACATACTGCCAATGAAGTTTGTAAAATCACATAATTGTGTGATTGAATTGTTTTGATAACGTATTCCAGCCATCTGCTGTAACACTTAGCCCACATTGGGTGCATTGCGGACAACTTAAAAGACCTCACAGCAAAGAGCAAGGTGACACCTCAGTATTTCTTTTTTCAGATTTTTTACCAGACAGTTTTCCAAGGTTGATCTCCGGCATCTGAGCAAAAAAGATATTGGCTGCTGTTTCTTGATTAACAGGAAATTTTTATAACTGAATGAGGGGACCCCAGAGAACACATGAAAATACTGTTGGACCAGCCTCTCACAGTCTTATACATGCCAGAAAAAGCACAGAAATTACACCAGAAAAGAGATGCAAGAACCATTGAAACATGATATACAGTACTGGGACCTTGCTAATGAGGTGGTTTTTGCAACTTCCTCATCCAAGTAGCAATGAATGCAATGAATCTGCACTCTGAATTACAAAATGTCCACAAATTTGGATATAAAATTTTTATGAACATTGTGCTCTTTGTTTATTACACATGCAGTCAATTTAATTAACATTGTGAACTAGTGATCAAAATAATCTACTCATCTATTTTTAAATTCTCTGTACCAGATGAATTAAAACTACACAAAGCATTATATCCTGGATAATAACTGTGCTCACTCAGACTACTTGACCATCTTTCAGGACAGTACTGAACTTTTAATTTATACTTTGAATTCAAATTCTACTGCATTCCCTCCTAAATTCAGAATACTATAGTGTAAGCACACAGTGTTTAAAGTGACTGAAGAAACAAATCCAGATTTCCAAGTCACACCTCACAGGCTTATTTGCTCTTTCATTTTTGTACACTGTCTTCAGTTACAGAAACAGCCTCGACTCCCGGTTCAAATTAGTAATCCTGATGATTTTTTCTTCAAGGCATGCATGCCTAAGTAGCACTAAAGTATAATATATTAAAAGTTTCTCTTTTATCAAGTTGCTCAAACACTGGAAAAATAATCTTCACTTCCTTTAGAAGGTGCAGTTGCAACTTGCTGATCCACTTTTGACTGAATTTCAGTGTATTATCCTCTAGAGATATTCTATGTCCATATTAATACCATTGACCAGAAACAAAGCATTCTAAATTATGGATTTTTATTCGTATGACTGAAATGGCAGCAGGCATACATTGACTGGAGAAGAGGAACTGTGTAAAATTTGTTATTGTGATTTTGTGCTGTTTTAAAAAATGTCATGAAACAATTGTGTCAGTAAGAGACATTCTGTGAGGAAGAAGGAAAAGAGAAATACCACAGTTTGCTTTTTTCTTTTTTTAAACTTTGTTTTAAAGGATAGGAGAAAGATTTGAGTCATTAAGAAATATATATACTAAATATATAACATCCAATATACCTACTCTGAAAACACGGAGTTTTACATTAGCCCAAACGTGTTCTGTTAGTGAATCTCAATTCATCTTCTGCCAGTGAAAATTAAATTATACGAATTACATATGGAGAATTCAACAAAGCAACATCTCAAATAGAAAATCACAGGAATCAATAATCTTTTCAGACACTAGGAGGAGAAGTGCCTGATTATATATTTTGTTTTAACAACAGGTCGGTAAAGTAAAACACTTTTTAGTAGGGGAGCTCTGTTATAGCAAAACTGAGTAACATCTCCTAAAGATGAGATTCACGCAGCTTTTCAAACCCTGCTGGAGGGAAGAAAGCTTTGGAGAAGAGAAAGTGCTCTCTGCTAATTACCCCAAGAAGTAGAAACAAGCACTTCCAGAAAGTTCACAGCATTGCTAAATCAGTTCATAGATACTCTCCAATTTCTTGTTCAGTGCAGCAGATTGATGTTACTTTCCCTGTCACTGAAAGGGATATACCTGTTTCTAAATGCTGACAAGAAGGCTAAGCATCCCTCTGGTCTTCATGAGCTGTATCTTGCAAACTTGTGTTCAGCTGCTGGTCTGGCTTTAGACATTTCAAAGGTAGAGCTGATGGACGCTCTAAAAAACAGTCTAAATCACTTGAAAGGGACCCAGCTTTTCTGCTTGACAAGGGTAGCAATTATTCTTTCAATAACTGCAAACTATTCCCATAATAAGTACAACATCCTAAGACTTTCTTAGAAGTGCTGTCTCCTCTCACCATAAATTTACGTGGTGTGCACCAAGTGATGTAGGAAATGTTAGGACACATCCTCTCCACAGAGGCAATGGAGCCAATTCAGGTGCTGGTTCTGATACAACTCAAGGTTTGTTTCCGAGGAGTGCAGATTTTAAAAATGCCTTATGTTGGGCCTTGTATGATGTGATGCCAAGTCTGAGGAAGGACCTTCCCTTCTGGCAGGCAGTAGCATATGTCCCTGCAAGGACAAAACAGCTGAAGCATAATTTCCAGCTTCAGGCAGAGCTGAAACAGAGCCATACAAGGGGGATCCCTCCACTCTGGATGAAATAATCATGCCTTACAAAAATTCCATATGGATATTTTGTCTTCCTCACTTTAAGTCTGATTGGTTTACAAACATTGTAACTAACAGAATGAGGAAGATTTGCATAATTGCACTGTATTTTTTAAGAATTATACAAGAAATATGCAAATTCTGGGTTGGCTTCTACTACAACTTTGCTTTTATGGGCTCATCTTTTTGTATCTCCCAGGCTGTTGCTCAGCAACAAAAATGACATAGAAGTTATTCACATCCATCTAGTGGAAAAGTCTGTCCAAAAGGAAAAAATTTAAGTTATCTGAAAAAATCTGAAAAAGCCCATTCTGAATGAACTATGTATCTATCCTCAGCTATTACCATTCTTTTTCTTTTCTCACATCAGCTGTGTTCACCATTTTTCACTTCAATGATCAGATACACTTACAAGAGAGGAAGATCTCACCGTCCAGGAGAAACAGAATGTTCTTAATGTTACTTGCTGTATTAGTTCATGAAAGTAGATTGGAAGACAAAGAGGAAAGAGGTTTGGATATGTTTTATGCCTAGAACTGTAATGAAAGTAAGCTTTTCCTTTTCCTGTCCCAATCCACACAATTTTCATGCATGCAAATTTGGACTTTATTTAAAACACATACGAAGTCTCACTGTGAAATGTTAATAATTTGAGTTATTAGTTTTTTTATTGGGGGCTTCACATCAGAAAAGAATGAAAAATGCTGGATTGATGGCTACTCTAATAAACAAGTATGAACATTAAAGAAACCCACACCAAAACCTGCAGTATGACAAAGGCAGAAAACATGACAGGAAAGCCCTAAAATCTTATAACAACAAAGATTTTATTTTACTTTTGCAGAAAATAATGCCAGTTTAACTTCAAAAATTTTGCAGCAAAACATTTGTCACTGTAAATGTTATGTTACTTTAAATAATTGCAGCATCATTAGAAACTTTTTTTGGCGTCAATCCTTCTGTCCTCTGTTCATATATTTACAAATAAGGAAACTATTTTTACTTAAACATATAGAGTGAAAATAATATAAATTGCAAGGTTCAGAGGTCACCTAGTCCAAACCCATGCTCAGAGCATATTGATGGTTTTTTTAGATCTAAAATTTGTGGCTGTAAGGAGCATGTAGTTGACCCAGAATTCACAAGATGAGTGAGCCAAAACTGGGAACCATAGAATAGTATGAGAGTTTATATTTTTTATATTTCATTTCAGTTTTATTTTTCAATTCATATTTTATATTTCGTTTTATTTTCTTTTTTTTTTTCTATTTCTTTTATGTAACCAATCTCATGGTGGAGGAGGTGGAGCAGGCTATGTATGCCTTCCTACTTGACATAAATGATGTTCCAGTGACCAGCAGACCTTCAAACTGCACTGGTTGCTCTGGTTGCACTGGCATGCTAAAGGCCTTGACCCAGGCAGAAACCCTGGGGCGTGATGTAATCATTCCAGCCTGTCCTGCCCTGTTCAGAAGATAAGAGGAGTTGACCTCCAAAGATTCTTTCCAAAACAAACTACTCTGTGACTCTTAAAATGTAGTGGTTTCCACCAAAAAATAGTTTTGGCCTCTCTTTCATAGGCTTTCATAAGCTCACATAATTTCTCCAACAGCTGAGATTTTTAAGATATGATTTAGATTAATTTAAGATGCAAGAAAAATACTGTAGTCTGTTAAACATGCTACCAATGATAGTGTCAAATAGTGATATTACCTCTGGAGTCATGGTATCAATTAATGTTTTACTCAAAAAATGTAAGCTATTCAGATATTTTTATTTGATATTTTGCAAATAGTTGACATGAAGCAACTGAAACTCGCAGGTCAGCTGTAATTATATACATACATACAGGTATATGTAAATAAATCCTATACTAAAAATAAAATGGATATCTGGGTCTCATAACTCTATGTGTCATATGCATGTTCAAGCTTTTTGTATCAGTTGAAATACCATGAAGACCAGGGACATGTACCACTCTGCTGTCAAACATCTAATATCTGGAAGTGATGTTCACATTATTAAAAGCAACAATAAGTATAAAATCACTCTACATAAACTAAGAAGGCATCTTAGGTTTCCTAGAGCATTACCATATAGTGCTCCATGACCTAGGAGTTCTCTTTGGCCACAGATAGTCTGCTAACTACATTTAATGTGTGAGGGTTTGGTTCAGATGGCAAAAAAAAGATTAACACAGAAAGTCTGGTAAAGATCGATTAGTGGGAAAGTCTGACGTACCTACAGACTGGAATCCTATATTGTACCTCATATGATGTCGTGGTTTAACCCCAGCTGCCCCTCGCAGTTGATCACTCCCCCACCGTGGGATAGGGGAGAGAATCGAAAGAGCAAAAGTGAGAAAACTCATGGCTTGAGATAAACACAGAAATAAAGACAGTTTAATAGGGCAGACAAAAGCTGTGTAGGCAAGAAAAGCAAAACAAGGAATTAAGTCACATGTTCCCATGGCTGAGCAGGTGTTTAGCCATCCCCAGGAGAGCAGGGGTCCATCACACACAATGTTGCCTTGGGAAGACAAACACCATCACTCCAAATGTCCTCCCTCCCTTCTTCTTCCCCCAGCTTTAGAAGCTGAGTATGACACCACATGGTGTGGGATATTACTATGGTCTGCTGGAGTCAGCTCTCCTGGCTGTGCCCCCTCCCAGCATCTTGTTCTCCCTAAGCCCACTCCCTGGTGGGGTGCTGTGAGGAGCAGAAAAGGCCTTGACCCTGTGCAAAGCCTGCTCAGCAGTAGCTAAAAAATCCCTGTGATATCAACTCTGTTTTCAGCATTAATCCAAAACACAGTCCCATACTAGGGGTAAAAAGACCTTGCTCATCTCTCTCCTGTGCGCATACACAAAAGTTATTTTTTCCTCTTGACTGATCATCACCAAGATCTGAAATATCGGATAGACTGCTTTGCCAGAGCAACCTGGTGTTTTTTCAATTGTATTGTACTTCCAAGCTAGAAAAGAATTTCCTGTCAAAAGGATATCCTTAGACATGAAATGTACGCATTTGCAATTTATATGATTACATCCCTCAGAACACTATTTCCAGTTTTGTATTGAAATTTAAATGGACTGCACAAAATTGCAGCATAATATATTAGTATTAATTTGATTTTGTTGCTCTGTTCTATTTGATACTGGAAGATAATTTATAAAGACTTTCATATTAGCCCTAATTAAATTATGGTCACTGCTTCACCTATGTTCTATACTTTCCAAAATACCAAGTTATAGGTTCTTTGTAATGCTCAAAAAAGGATACATGGTGTTGATCTTATGAAGCTGTGCTTATGTGAGTGGTATAATTGTACTCTTCTTAACTTACTCCCTAGAAGAAGCACAAGATAGGAACCATCATCTCGTATTTCCTGCAAGGTATTTTTTTGAACTGGAGGAGAAGGAGCAGAAGACAATGAAAGGGAAGTGGAAAGTAGTAGGACAAAGCAGAACAAAAGTGTTGATTTTTAAATATTTAAAGTATGTAAAAAACCAGCTCTATCTGTAAAAGTTTTCCAAGCTGTGGTTTAATATAATTAATGATTTTTCCAGTAGACTTAACTGACAATTATGTCCCTGCCTTGACACATGAACATGAATATTTATATGCACAGTTCCAACCTGTCATCAGCAGTTCTTCCTATGCCACAGACATCCTGTAGGACATGATATTCAAAAGAGTAGGTATAAAAAAGAAGTTATATTTAGCAGAAGATATTTGTTCCTGGTGCTCCCGTTCCCTGCTAGCTGTTTCAACTCCCCTAATTTTAATCACACTTTCCTACAATAATGTTAGCAACAACCTCAAACTTCTGAGGTGCCAACATGGGGTAGCAACTCCTGGCACATCCTGCTCTAGCTGTGCCCTCTAACCCAGGAAGAAGCTCTTGTGTTCACCTGAGCCATGATGCCAGGGCTCTGAAGTGTTAAAATTCCATTCTGTATCCTGATATCCATTAAGGATGTTGTAATTTGAATTGTGGGCAAAAAAATATATTAAATTGCAACAGAGGAGTATCTGCCCCCTGTTTGGTTCTCTTCTCTTCTCTTCTCTTCTCTTCTCTTCTCTTCTCTTCTCTTCTCTTCTCTTCTCTTCTCTCTTCTCTTCGTTTCACTTTGGTCTCTTCTCTCTCTCTTCTCCCTTCTCTCTTCTCTCTTCTCTCTTCTCTCTTCTCTTCTCTCTTTTCCCTTTCCCTTTCCATTTTCCAAAATCAAAGAAATGTATACCTGTATTGCTGCAGCTCAAATGACAGCATTTTCTGATTGTTTCAGTATGAGACCTCACAGTCTTCAGTAAACTTTTCACCTTAGTACACCCACAAAGGCATGAAATAACACTAGAAAGTTAGGGGAGGACTACAAGGTTCAATGCAAATGCAAACTGAAATTCAGGATTCTTTCAGAGATAACATGATGCTGATATTCTGTCTTACTCAATGATGTCGAGTACTAAAGTGATATTGTTCTTTTCCAAAGCTTTAAAGCTTGAGGTCTGTTTGCCTTGCATTACAACTTCTGCCTTTGCTGAGCTACTGCTATGTTTAAATATTGGTTAAATTTCATCTTAGCACAAAGATCTATTTATGTGCATTGGTATTTTAGTAAGCTGACTGGTATAAATTTGCTGCATTTATCCAGGGGTATATTCAAAATATACTTTGAAATGTTTTTCATTGTCATTCACCTATTAAAAAAAATCCAATGAAGTAATAATTTTCAAAACATTATCACAATATTTATAACTTACGCTATCTGAAATCTGAATCTGGGTATTTGCTTAGGGATGTATTTTTTAAATCGTAAACTTTATATTATTCTGAGTGTTTTCACGGAATCACAGAATGATTGCGATTGGAAGGGACCTCTGGGGATCATCCAGTCCAATCCCCCTGCCAATGCAGAGTAACCTCGAGAAGGTAACACAGGAACATGTCCAGGTAGGTTTGGAATGTCTCCACAGAGGCAGAACCCAGGGCGTCCCTGGGCAGCTTCTCCAGTGCTCTGCCAGTCTTCATGGAAAGAAGTTCCTCCTCATGTTGAGGTGGATCTCCATGTGTTTCAGTTTATGGCCATTGTTCCTGATCCTGTCACTGAGCACCACTGAAAAAGTCTGGCACCAACCTCTAGACACCCGCCTTTTAGGTATTTATATGCATTAATGAGATCCTCTCTCAGCATTCTCTTCTCCAGACTAAACAGTCACTGCTCTTGACAGATGCTCCAGACTTCTCAACATCTTCTTGGCTTCTGCTAGACCATCTCCAGTAGCTCCTTGTCCTTCTTGAACTGTGGAACCTAGAACTGGACACAGCACTCCAACGGTGGCAGGATCACCTCCCTCCAACTGCTGACCACCTTCTTCCTGATGCACCCCAGGAGTTTTCTACAGTGTAAATGAAGGACTCATTTTCCAGTCATTACATCACTACAATGAAAGTGAGTGTCTGACATTAATAACTACTGCTCTAGATTGCTGTCTACATTGTGACTTAGAGTGGCCCCAGAAAGTGTTCAATGAATTTCAGCAGCCTAGGTTATAACTTGTTGGACTAAGCAGGACCCTTAGGAATATTCACTTCATCTTGGACTATCTAATGTAACCAAGGGACCACTTGACTAGGACGTCCAACTTTCTCTCCATAATATTAATAAATTATGCTATCGTAAATTAAACTTTTAAAATGTATGTGATTATAAGAAGTAGGACTCCTTTTGAAAGGAGTGTTAAAGTGACTCAAAGGAGAATCTTTGATGCACATTTTCTCCCTTAAGTGTGCTCACTGAACCTTCCTAAGCACATTGAGCTACATATCATTGTCACTGTCATTCCTAAGAGAAGGTTATAAAGAAATCCTCTTAGGAAGTCTTCTGATACAAAAAAATTGAACAGTTTATAAAATGATATTGAAACCAAGTGATAAATATGCAAATTAAACTTGCCAGGTGGCAGGAACTCTTTCAATGTTCCTTTTCACCTTTAGATAGTCTGAAAGTCTTCTGCCAGTCTCTCAGTCTCAGAGTGATTTTGAGGAATACTTGATGAGCAAATTTAAAATGGAAAATTTAATTTCCAAGGTCATTCTTATACACTAAATTAAAAACTTCAAGAGAAAAATACAAATCAGGTATGAGCACTGGTAATGAAGAGAATGCCAGGAGCAAAGGGAGCAAAAACTCTACACAAGTTTGGAAGCAAAGGCTAGAAGCAAAATAAAGAGTTAGATCTGCACAAAATCTTAGGAGTGTCCATAACAAGGCAGAAGGGTTGTTGACAGTGGAAAGTAGAACACTTTGCAGTCAAGCTAAATTTTTAAAGTTTAAATAACTTCAAGACCTGTGGTAGATTACAATGTTACATCATAGTTGTAAGTTTACTTGAAGTTCTGAGAAAACAAATGCAATGTTTAAATGATACTGTGACTATATTTGGTCTGATGAAGTTAAAGATGAATGAAACAAGGTAAACTAAGAATTATTTTACTGTTTTTCTCATTATTAGTTTACTGCTTTGCTTCCAAAAACGTAGTTTCAGTTGATTCTATATAATGTAAAAGATGATGAGATTAAATTGTGTTATTAAGGCCTGTTTGATTTGTTTAGTGCTAGACAAAAAAGTAATAAAAGCAGAGGAACATTAGTATAAACTGACCATTTATTTTCCTTTTTGGTCAGCACAGGAAAGTAAAACTGAAACATACACATATCTTAAGTGAAGGAAATATTGAACAATCCTGTATTGCATCTAATCATCTAAGACTTGAAGAAAGTTGGAATATATGGTTTCAAGATGTCTTTCTTTTAAAGCAGAAGTTTTGCAAAGTAATATCCCAGATGTCATCTCAAAAATATTTTGAGTGTGTTGCACTGGTTTCTTCTCCTGGTCTTTTTAACTGTCATCTTAAACGAAAGGAATGTCTTCAGATGTGACCATGTGATAAAGATCTGTAATGAGAAAAAAACCAATATCCTTATGCTTTTAATAAGGGCTTATCTTTATGGAATTGTCTGTTTTCAGAGGTCAGAATTAATTTCCTGTCAAATATATCATATAGGCATTAATAGCAGTGCCTATCTAGTCCTGTTTCTTATTTTCTCTAGGAACAGGAATTTTCAATATTAGACATCAGTTGATGCATCTAACTACAGTTTGGAGAAATTTTTGCATTTCTTAATTAATAAAAATTATATTTCTAAGGGTATGGCCTTTTTGAATTGTGGTTTAGATAAATGCTTCCAATTTTTTTCTGCCAAACTCATGGTTTGGTTCAGCACTTGGCAGCTTTTCATGCTTTTGTTGAAGTTCATTTTGCTTCTCTACAATCAAGTTCCACGCAGCTTGCTCTTAATTCAGGCAACTCTGGAATATGACTAGATTTTTCCTGAAGAAAAATTTAAAATTTGTCAGGGAGATATAATTTTTAGCTTATTTCAGGTTTCAGAACCTAACTGCTACTGTTCTATTTCCTGCCAACCATAATTTCATGGGGAAATGGTTAATATTCTTTGACTAAATCTGATTTATCTAGTTGCACTTTAGCAATTCTTGGTTTTCCTCCATGAAAACGAGATTATAAATCCTTATATCCATCTCTACTATATAATGTGTACCTCTGCTGCTTGTACGAAGATGTGAATGCACATATGAAGTGTAAGTCATATTGTTTGGGGTTTTTTTACTTTGCTTGGATAAAACTTTTCTTCCACTTACCAACAAAGCATCTCTTTTATTCTTTGCCATATTTCTAACACTTCTTTGGCTGCACCAAATGAATGGACATATTTAGTTAGACATCCAGACATGTGCTGATAGATCCCTCCTAGTGTTGCAAACTGAACAGTGTATTCCACCGGATTGTATTTTTCCATGTATACCTCTTAATTCCAAGAAAATAAACAAAGGGACATCAGTTGGGCCTTTCAGGAAATTAAATTTTTTTATTTCAGAGGAATATCTTTTCTTGGAAAATGTATTTTACTAGAGTATTAATGAACTTGTTGAAAATACTGAAAGAAACTCAAAGAAAACAAGTGTCCCCAGCACATGAAGGACAGGGAGCTGCTGCAGCCAGGCCAGAGGAGGCGCCAAGGTGATCAGAGGGATGAAGCAGCTCTGCTATGAGGAAAGACTGAGAGAATTGGGATTGTTCAGCCTGGAAAAATGAAGCTTCAAGGTCACCTAATTGTGGCATTCAGTACCTGAAAGGAGCTGACAACAAAGGTGGTGAGAGACTGTATACAAGGGCCTGGAGTGACAGGACAAGGGGGAATGGCTTCGAACTGAAGGAGAGCAGGTTTAGATTAGATATTAGGTAGAAATTCTTCCCTGTGTGGGTGATGAGGCACAGGTTTCCCAGAGAAGCTGTGACTGCCCCATCCCTGGAAGTGTTTAAGGCCAGGTTGGATGGAGCTCTGAGCAACCTGGTCTAGCAGGAGTCCTTGCCAATGGCAGAGGGTTTAGATTTAGATGATATTAAATACCTCTTCCAACCCAGGTCATCCTGTGATTCTCTGATTCATTCTATGATTTCAAAGGAAGGCTTTGCAAAAGAGTTTAGTCTAAATTAATTAAGCAATTATTAAGTACAAACTGGTAAATGTAATAGCAATATAAGAATTGAATAATTAGGAAAATAAAAATTAATCCATAAGAATTAGTGAAAAGCCACCTTCATTAGAAACTAATTTCACTAATGAATAAATACTGGCAGGTGACAATCTGTACTCCTCTCAGTTCATTTTTAAGCCTTTTCTGAAAGGAGGTAAAGAGCTGGAACTTTGCTGTTCTATAAAAGGATAGAGCAGTACTCATGTCTGACAGGAGCCATGTCTGTCAAACACTGCATCACTAGCAATGCTGTCTGATTTAACAAAATGTGATCAACAGAGCAGAGGCCTCACTGAGGGCTTAGAATTTGCTTTACTGAGAAATTACTCTCCGACCATTGCTGTTCTTAAAAATTATTTATCTTGCAAACAGAAGTTTGCTGTTTTGGAGTTTACTGTGTATGCCTTTCATGGAGTAACTTCTGGAATTTTTGAGGATAACTTTTGAACATTTTGTTTATAAGAGTTCCATTCTATTACACTTTAGATTGAAAATCTGTTTCTCTGTAAATGTTGACCCTTAAGTGCTTTAAAAGCCATTTAGACTCTGAATAGTGATATAGAACACCATTATTGCCCCAAAATGGGCAATGTTTGTGGAAGCACAATCCATTCCACTGACCCCAAAATTTCCATTTGAAGAGAAAACACACCTTAAAGCTGTGTCCAAAACAGAATGACTGGATGTTTTCTATTTTAGACATAAGTATCTATTATCCTTTGTGTTGTATAAAATATAATCATGCTTGCAAGTACTTGGATCTCATGTGTGAAATAGATAATACTAGATTAATTTGGTGTTAAAACCAAAATAATGAGTTGATTTGTTCTAAATTTATAATCTCAACAGACTGCAGGGATGAATGTACTTTTGTGGCTTGGGAAGAAATTAGCTCAGTTTTGCCACAGACATCAGAGGTACAGATTCCTCTGTTTCTTGTTGTTGTTTCCTTTGTTGGAGTTTTGCTCAGTGGCTCTGACAGCATTATTGCAACCACCGTCTCAGGGAACTCCAACACCAGCACATGGGCCAAAATAGCAGTTTCCCATGTTGTGGTACTAGCATCAAATAGCTGACGATTTCCCTGAGCACGGGGTTTTAAGCATTCATTGGCCTGCCACTTGGAAATCCAGCTCACTTTTGCTCCTCTTGAAACAATTTTAGGCACTCTGCTTTGACACGTGTCAGAAACCAGTCCAGTGTAACTGATCTTGTAGGAGTGTTCTTTGAATGCTGAATATTTGACTGTGGCTATGTTGATTCCTGTTCTGAAAGATTGTCCCTCATGGGCACGGAGTGTGTGTGTGTGTTATGGTCCAAAGTGCTTACTGGAACAACTCTGAATTGTCTACATGTTTCAGCCACACAAGAGAACAGGAATTACAACTGCTTAATTCACATTTACTTTTGTTTGGATTCGGATGCTTATTTCCTTCTTGAAAGACTGTTTTAATCTCCTCAAAAGCTGTTCAGGCTTTTCCTCAGCTCCATGGGACTTCATCATCAATCATGACACTCTGAGATGGCAGGCTGCCACAAGGGCAGAAAAGCTGGTGCTGTACTGTCAACAGAAACAGGCGACTTGAGTAGCTTTCCATTAGGATATGGCTGGACTCAGACCTCTGTTTATTAAGCTGATGTTTGGGCCAAACCACTTAGCAGCAGGATCAAACTAGTAATGAATGCACTGCAAATCATGGAGTGTGTGTATTCTCTGTGTACAATCATTAGCAAAAGTAGGTCACGGGCCAGCAATTCCACAATCTTTGACTTATTGCAGGCTCTGCAGGGATAAAATGTCATCATTACTGAAACACAAGTACAAATTCCTTTGTTATTGACTCAAAATTGAGAGCTGTTGTAGAAAAGGTGCTTAAAACAACACAGTATGAACCTTTTTGGAAAATAAGACAAAAAAGGCACACCAACACTCCCTCCCAAAACCCAAACCAAACACCAAAGTTCCTTTTGTCTGTTTTCAGCCATGAAAACTCTAAAAATCTAATTCTGCTCAGGACCCTTCTCAACATGCCATCAACAAACACCATAGGAAGATTTCTGCAGAATCCTCCAGAGAGCCTCACAATGTCAACACTTCTAAACCAGAAGCTAAATTTATCCTCTGACTCTTTCTTTAAGCAGCTCGTCTGCTAAAATTGTTACAAATATTTTTGTTCAGATTGAATGATTCATGTAACTTTAATTGAAATGATATTTTTTAAAATAATATGAAAAAGAATTAAGATGCCTTCAGATTATTCTTAATGGTAAAGTATTTTACACGTGGAAATCCTTCTAGGAAGAGAGGATGGAAGGGTAGACAGAGGTGGGAGAAAAATAATGGTTAGGAGTTAAGATGGCAATGAACTTCTTTCTTGCTTTTTTTTCTTCCAGCAAGGTCTGCTTTCAAATGGCCTAATTTGATTTCTGCTAAAGTTTTTCTGTCTTTTAAACTAGAAGTGTAAACATCTTTTTTATTGACTTATTCATTCTGGAAGTTCTTTCTGAGTAAACATCCAATAGTTACAGGTCATCATCAATCTTTTACATATTTCACTGCCATTACTAACCCTTCCTTACTACTGCCTACTCATTTTTTAATGAAAAAAGGACATTTTAACAAATTATTGTTTATCATAAAAGGCTTATTCTTTTGCAGTGTGGATAAAAAGCAGAGGGCAGAAGTGATTTCTAGGGAAGTCATGAATCCATCCAGGACAGTTGACCGAGCTATTCCCATTTAACTAGTTTGTTTTGGGTTTTTTTTTGTTTATGAGATATTTTAATTGTCTCGCTACCTGTCACTACCATGCACTGAATTGTGTAATGATTTTTCTTTAAATCAAAGAGGATTGGTGAAACTATATTTTAAAAGGGATGTAGATAGAGTCGACCCAAACTAGAATTAGAACAGCAGAAAAGGCTTGGGTTTGAGTGCCATTAGCTTCAGAATAATTTGATATCAGTGAATGGACTCATTAAATGAAAAAAATTAAATGTGCTCAAACCTAATACAATTGTTCTGTTGTGCTCATGCTGGAAAAAGTGACAAGAAATTATTGTGGGAAAGGGGAATGACAGTATTTACTATCTTTTGCTTTACATTTATTCAAAAAGGGGATTATTATTATTTTACCTTTTCAGATTAAGCAAAACACACACCCTCATTTTTCAAAGTGATTACATTTGCCTTCAGGAAGTTTCAAAGCGAAAGTGTCAAAACAGGACTTCCTTCCCCCTCCCCATATCCCATCTTCCCTGAAACAAACTCTTGCTAAAAGAAAAAAATTCCTGAAAAATTTCAATTGGAAAAACTTCATGGTTTGCCAGCATATGATTTCACTGGAGTTTACTGAATCAGCTATTATCAGCCTTCAGGGAAGGAAAACAGCTAGAATAAATTAGAATATCTTCTTGCAGAGCTGGCTTCACAGCAAGTGAGGGTTGAGAATTAAGAAACAATAACTAATTTGTTTTGTTGTTGGGGGTTATTTTGTGTAGAACTGACTTTGAAGAGCAAAATTCCACCTAAACAGGATGAAAAACAACTCACATTTTCCTTCCTGGAGTTGGAACCTGCCATGTTCAACAGTGGAAATACAGCCTTCAAAATACCCAACCAGCTCTCTACATGAACGTCCTCAGTCTTGGTGATCTTTCACTGTGCTCAGTTGTTTTCCTACAACTGAACAGCAGCAGCACCCACAGAGACCAGCTGGGTCAGGTGAGTGTCCATTGCAAATTCAGAGCTTGTTCCCTACACCTTAGAGGTGACCCCTCTGACTTTGATTCCACACCCCCTTCCTTGCAACTGATGGGGTGAAGGTGTTCATGCTGTTGAAAACAACTGATTAATTACTAACTAGGAAGCATTACTTACACAGGAATACTTAAACTATTCATCCTACACTAAGCAAAAGCTTGTTACCAACTGCCAGACTTAGAAACACATATGCAGTTGCAGATACCTGGAACAAATATCTTTTCCTGATTTATTTGAGGACAGCAGCTGTCCTGGATAATATCTTTGGCTAACAGTTGAATTTTCTTAGCCAACTGTATATTTCCAGCTATATCAAAATATCTCTGCTCCGTCCCCTGCTTTCTGCATGTGTTCAGCATCACAAATAACTTAGCAATAACCTCATTGCTGCTTTCCTGTTTATCCACTTTCATAAAAAGAATGATACAGAAACTAGAATATTTAACACAATTTAAAGTGACCATTTTTGTTAGTAATTTTTGATCTCAAACTAGGACAATGCCCCAGTCATTCAATTCATTCATCAAGACAGGATCAGCACCCATGTGCAGAAGTTTGTTACACCGAAGGCAATCCCCTTTAAATGCACATGTACACACACATATACCACACTGGTTACAGGAAAGAATGACCTTTGCTATGCTTTGATTAAAGTCTTTAAGATTAAATGGACTTTTTTTTTAAATCAGATCTAATCATAAGGAGCAATGCGAATAGCTTTTACTCACACTCATAGGTCCTAAACAGTGAGGTGAACTAAGTTTCTGAGTAATGATTGTATTTCAAAGAAATGACCACATCTAAGATGATATGTCAAGCCATGACATATTTATCTTCAAGATTAGAAAATGAGATTTTAAAATAATTTACCATGGTTTTTTTTTTATTTAATACTGTTCTTGGGCTTATAATATCTGAGCTTTGTTCTTGCCACAAAACCCACTAAATATTTCTTTTAAAAAATGAGAGTTTGCATTTAAAAATTCAGATCTAAAACCAGAGTTTTCAGGAAATTTAGCAGTATAACAGGTTTGCAAAATATGGTGACACAATCAATTTCTTATGTTTTTATGTCTTGCATGTTTTTTTCTTTTTTTTGATGCATCGCACAGCATGACAGGTTGCTTTGTAGATCTACCATGAATTTTATGTAGATAGTAAGCACTTGTTTCCTTCTGTAACTCTTACCCAAAATAGAAGTTATATGTTAGCAAGTTCAATTCTGTTGATATGCTTCCTGTAGATAAACACTTACTTCAAACATGAATTTCATTAAATAGACCCAAACAAACTAATCTGAGTATCCAATTCACATATGAGCCATTACCTTGTCCTCTGACAAATAGTGTGTACAAAACCCAATCAGTAGCTTTTAAGGTACAGCTACTTTTAAACATTTGTATTTTGTAAGTCCAGCTGCTTTGATTAAACACAGTGAGAAAATCTATTTATTTAATGAACCAAAATCTTATAATGAGATTGCATCTGTGAATAAGGTTGTACATGAATTATAGTTTATTCCTACAAATATTTGGCAATACACAGGTAAAATAAATTTTGCATTAGCATTCATGCCAGTGGACTAATTTTCTCATTATTTGCAGCAAGCAGGGGGAAAGGGCTAAACACAGTCAAAACAAATGCAATTAAATTGAAAAATTGCTGGAAAATATGGTATCAGTAAAAGTGCACTTAGGAAAAGTCTTCAAAGGATATTTATGAAAAATTTTATTTTATTGACTGCATTATATTCCCCTTATAAAATCAAAGCATATTCATCTGACTTCCACATCACTGTTTAGTCTTTGATTTGAAGAGTAATGGTCAAGAGATACATAATTAGAAAAAAACTTCACTGCCAATGTTATAAAATTGAAACTAGTGGAGAGCATTCGATTCAAAAAGACCACTTATTTTGTCCAGAGTGAGTCATACAGGGAAGCTGTTATAAAGAGATGTGAACAACTGAAAGAAATGTTGATTAGTAGTTGAAAAAAAAATTACATGGCAAACCAAACTGCTCCAATGACTTTATTAATGGATTACTATTGTTAAATAAGACACATTTTTTTTACTAAAGGCTGCAATTTGCAGCTTTATCAGAATATTTGTATTAATCCAAAATTCATTAATTTGAACAGCTCTCTTACAAAGATGATATTATTAGTCTAGCAACTGGGATGAAACTTAGAAAGAAGATCTGTTTGTTTAATGATTAAGAAAGGAAGCTGAAAATGTTTCATCATGAAAATTACAGTCCAGTTAAAACAAAAGTATTTAAACAAAATTAAGCACTTCAGCACTCTATGTAAGCAAAAGTATGAATAATTACAATACTCGTGGAAAATCAATTAAGCTATTAAAATATATATTTTTACAAGTCTTTTTCTTTTAAACTCAGGTTAATTAAAATGTGTCTTGACAGTGACTAAGTTCTAACACCGTCTCTAATTCTTACAAACCACATCAGAATGAGAGGAAATGAGAGCAGGAGAAAGAGAAATCCACCCTTTTGCATATTCACACCTATGAAAAGCAGCCTGAGTAGTGCAGCAATCAGAGCAGGTAGAGAAGGTGCAGCCCATAATCCAGGGTGTGATGTGGTAGGTTGTGCAGAAAGATGCGCAGGAAGGGCATCGTCACCCTACAAGCTGACAAGATGAGTTCCCACAAGCAACTTAGCTGTAGTATCCAACCAGCAGAAAGTTTGTGATCTGCTCTGCACTCACCAGGACTGCTGTGGCTACAGAGCTCCCACAAAATCATGCATCCATCTAGATCTTGGGCTGCAAGACATTCCAGAGCCTTTCACTGCTAAAGGCTGGCAGTAGTGGAAACAGCATGGCCAAGTGACGTAACCCTCCTCTTTCCTCAACTTGAGGAAGAAGAAAGGTTAAAGAGCATCAGGGAGTCTAGGAAAAAGATAAAAAGGGACTAAAAAGGCAGAATTGTGCCTTCCCCAAGGCAGGAACAGCCACCAGAAGAAAGCACAAGATCAAGGGATTCCTGTGTCCTGCCCCAACAGACAGGTACCAGTTGATTAAAGGAAGCATGTGGATGAGGGCAAGTGTATGCCCAGACTGGCAGACAAAGCCCCTCTTGTCCTACCTTGTCTTGCCAGGTGCCCCAGTATAGGGCAAGAATTACAGAATCATAGGAGAATAGAATAAACTGAATTGGAAGGGACCCTCAAGGACTATTGTAATCCAATGCCTGGCCCTGTACAGGATACCCTAAAAATCCCACCATGTGTCTGAAAACATCGTCCAAACAGGTCTTGAACTCTGTCAGATTTGGTGCTGTGACCATTGTCTGGGGAGCCTGTTTCAATGCCCAGCCATCATCTGACATCCAGCCTAAACCTCCCCTGACACAACTTCAGGCCATTCCCTTGGATCCTGTCACTGTTCAGCAGAGAGAAGAGATCAGTGCCTGCCCTTCCTCTTCCCCTCACGAGGTAGTTGCAACTTCAATGAGGTCTCCCCTCAGTCTCCTTTTCTCCAGGCTGAATGGACCAAGTGACTTCAGCTGCTTTTCACAAGGCTTCCCCTCAAGACCCTTCACCATCATTGCAGCCCTCCTTTGGACACTGTCATAGCTTAATATCTTTCTTATATTTTTTGTGACCAAAACTGCTCACCTGGCATGTGCCAGGTACAACAGGTATCACATTCTGGAGGTGGAAATACAGTCAGGTGGAAATACTGTGTATTTTGGTCCATCTACACCAGAGTTATTGTCAAGGTCAGAAAAGGCTGCTCCCTATATCAAAGCCACCTCCACAAGGAAGAAAAGAGAGCTAATAATTTTATGTGACTCCCTTCTGAGCAGAGCAGAGCATCCAATATGCCAGACCCTCCTGTTTGGGAAATTTCCTGCCTCCCTGGTGCCTGGGCTAAGGACATGACTAGGAAACTACCTATTGCTCTATGATAAAACTAGCCCTCGGAAAAAGGACCAACATATTCAGTAGCTGGACAGAAGGACTGCTTCCTTGGAGGAAGTACCTGTGCTTCCAAGAGGCTAGACTTGAGGCGGAGTTAAATCTGAAAAAGTCAAATATGAAATAATTTGTGCCCTAAAGCCATCATCTTTTCTGTAAGGCAGCACATAAAGGCAGCAGGTTATTTCTGGGTACTGCTGCACAATTCCAGCTCAGGAAGACCACCAATAAGTAAAGCAGACCATGTGCATCACCACAGCAATTCACAATGTGCCCGCAGCTTTGAATCACCATCCCACTGGGAAAATCACAACTCATTGCCAGATTTCTTCCACTACAGAATGAGTAATGTAAAAATAGCTTTCAGATATCACACCCTTTTCACTCTCAAAAAGTTACACATACCCCCAAAAGTCAAAATGGTGCTGCACACTAAGCAAATGGCATGTGAAGGGAAACCTAATCAAGCGGAGATAGATTAGTTAATTATGTATCACCAGACTTGCTGTACACTTATTCACCACCACCACTTATTATCAGAATCATAAAAATTATGAACCTGTACTAGCATCTTTGAATATTTCTAACTGTGGTGGAAAGGAAAGAATGTGATTGATGTGCTGTAGAATCAGGATGGTAAATGACTTACCTGTCAGACACGCCCTCTTATGCTGACTTGAGTAGCTTGCTGATGAAATTTTCATGGATATTTCTTCCTACAACTTCAAAACTGTCTTTCTTGAGTACCATCTGAGATCTATAAATTCACACACATAAAAGAAAGTGTAGGTGCACCCAGTATTTGAGTCTAGTCTCCCTAGTCATATGTACACAGTCGATTTTCGCTTAGTATGTGCTTAAAAGTGAATTGAAGGGTAATGCAAAGAGAGAATTACAGTGATATTACTGGTAAATTAGTCATTAAATTCATTTTTGTTTTCCTCATTATAGAAATGGATCTAAAATGGGCACTTGACCTTTGTTTTCCCACAATCATCATAGAAAGTTTTCTTCGTATTTTAAAAAAGTTATTCTACTCCTTAGAAAATAGAAAGACTATAATGTCCTTGAAACCCTAATGGTACAATCCAGAAAACACTAAGTAGTACTTCAATCGGAAGGTACAGAAAGATACTCTCAAACTTGACCACCACTATATTTCATATGTGTATTTATATCTATGGTGTATTCAATTACTTTTACTATTTTATAATTAGGAAACAGTTCTGCAGAAAAGTATTTTCACACAAACTGTCTTTCAGAGAAAGTATCTGCCTCCTTTTCTCAGCCTTTTAAATGTTTCAATGAATTTTACCCTAGAAACATTATTTGTTAGACACCATTTCCTTAATCAGCAGTTCTTTTATGACTATTTACTAGGTATAAATCTAAGAGTAAGTTATATAAGATCTTTTCCAAAAGTGCAGTTTATCCTTGCTTAGAGAAGGAGGGAAGGCATACTCTTAGGAAAAATGGACAAATTCATGAATGTGTCAGCAAAGTGTCAGTTAGAGTAACATTTCTCAAAGTCGCAAGGAGAGAATCAGAGAATATTGCAGTGTATGCTGATATTATCACCATTTAGCAAATTCCATAAATAGACAGTGGCAAATATTCTGACTAAAGGCCCTCTGGTTGTTACAGCTTGTTCTAAGAATATCTGTAACGTGGTCCTCCTTCACAGTTGTGCACCTTAAAATACTAATTTTAACTAGAAGGAGAAGCCCAGAATTTGATGCCACAGTGGTAGCCAAGTGGAAACACGGTAAAGAAGAAAAATTAAACCAAGCACTAGAACTGTGCAATGACAGGCAAGACAGGTCAGCCCTAAAAAAATGACAAGGACAAGGCTCCTGTAGATTCCCTGTACAAGGGAAATGTAAGGTGGATTGGTCCTACCAAGGCTTCCATTTTTGTGGGGGTTTTTAATTTTTGTTCTCCCACCCCTTCATGAACAAGCAAAATACAGCTCCAAAAGACAATGCTCCAGCAGTTCTCATTCTGTTAGAAGTCCTATTTAATTCAAACCCTTTTTGCTTCATGGGGATTAAAAAAATACTGACCATTCAAGCAAAAGAGCAAAATATATAATGAATAAAATTCTCTGTCCCAGCAACTTCCGAATTTTTTTCTCTAAAGATTATTTTTAACCAGAAAATGTGCATGTTCATGTACATATGTGTGTGTCAGAAGATGTCTGAGTCTGTCTGTGATGAAGAAGAATATACATACCAAAGCTTTAGTTTTGACTGATGATGATTTTGTTATTTCCTTTTGTTCTGAAGTGTCAAAATGTAAGTGCAGAGCATTCTCTACTTTTTACTTGGAAAGAGTTAGTTCTGAGACTGAAACCTGAGTCAGAGAGCTGAAGGCAGCAGGACTAATAAAAAATATTTTTAGGAAGCTCAGGAAGTTTTATATGAGTTTCAATCAAGAATAAACCCTGTAATGTAGTTAGACCAAAGAACTGTTATGAACAAAGGTCTCATGGCACTGACTGGAACATACCAGACAATTCAGTGTTCAAAATTTATGAGCAATAGTAAACCTCTACAATACATAAAATTCATCCTTTTAATTACATTTTTTCTTCAGAATTTTCACACTTCCAAATGTTATTTGAAGTACTAAAAACTAAGGAAAGTCTGAAATTAATTCAGAGGTGAAACGATCAGAGGGCTGAAGCACCTTCCCTATGACAACAGGCTGAGAGAGTTGGAATTGTTCACCTCAGAGAAGAGAAGGTTCCAGGGACACCTTAGAGCACCTTGCAGTGCCTTAAGAGTCTACAAGAGAGCTGGAGAAGGAATTTACGCACGGGTATGTAGTGGTAATGCAAGGGAAAATGGTTTTAAACTATAAGTGGTGTATTTAGATTAGATAATAGGAATAAATTCTTTACTATGAGGGTGGTGAGTCACTGGAACTGGTTGCCCAGAGAAGCTGTGGCTGCTGCATCCCTGAAAGTGTTCAAGAACAGGCTGTATGGGGCTCTGGGCAATTTGGCCTAGTGGAAGGTGTCCTTGCCAATGGCAGGGGTGTATAACAAGATGATTTTTCAGGTGTCTTCCAGTCCAAATCATTCTATGATTCCATGATTCTTGGTTTGGCATCTCACCATGGCACAAGGACAGAATATACTAGTTCCATAAAACTTTTTTTGAGAGACTCGGAAGAAAAGGTAGGATCCATTCATTAGTAAGGTCAGGGTTAATACACCAGGAATATTAAAGCTTTTTTTAGACTCTTCTGTAGTGATGACAACTCCACTTGAAAAAACCTGCACTTTTGTTTCTAAAGGCTTACAAAAAACTAAAGCTGATATTGAGAGAGAGATTGTTTAATGCATTATTTCTGGAATTTTTAGTCTGCAGAATTTTTACTCTTTTGTAAATGCTTGACGATGTTGAGAATTAAGCTACAGATGTCAGTGGACCTGAAGAGTTAGTAGGATTCCACAAGCTTGTCAGCATCTATGACAGATGCAGTCTGGACAGATGTCTAAGAGAAAGGTATGTGTGACAGAGAATAAAGGGGGCTTACTTGACATTCTGAGCTAAAAATCATTAAATTTCTCCAGCTCTTTTTCTTCTCTTTTGCTGTATTTTCTTTACCCTCGCAACTTCTCACCAAGGTGAACAAAGTTTTGGAAGTATTTCCCAATTGCAGTGCTGCATCAGGACCACCATAATGTATGATAATGCTGTGGAATGGCAAGATCCATCACAGTGTATATATGCATATATTTTTTCTCTTTTTCTGTTATTGTCAAGCATATATAGTGTTGACATGTTGTGACCCCTTGGAAATTTTTTGTTTCCTCTTGCCAAAATGAGTTTTTACCTGCTTTTATGGATGTAAAAACAACTTACATATATATGTGTGTGTGTGTCTGTCTGTCTATCTGTGTGCGTGTGTGTCTGTGTAAGTCTGTGTGTGTATGCCCCAAACCGAATTCTTGAACTCTCAAGCAGAAGTCACCTACCTGCTGGCAGCAATAGATAAGGGCTCTTCGAAAATTCTGTCAGCATCTGGACTAAACAAAAGTCGCCTGCCCCGAGACCTTAAATTAATAAAGAAATATAAGATAAAACCTCTAATTAAGAGGCTGATCATGTGTTGTGTTTCACCATATAGAGTGTCGAAATGGGGAAAACAGGAGAACTGAGGATTTGGAAAGGACTTGCACTGAAAAGGAGGAATCCTAAAAAAACTGATCTTGAAAAGAAGATGATCATGAAAAGGTGAAGATCTTTGCTGGAGAAGAGATCCTGGAAGTGAGGGAAGATCCTGGAAATCAGGAAGCTGTAAGACCAAAAAAGAGGGATGCCTGGGGACCTTGAGAGGAAACAGCTGAGACGAGTAAGGATGAGCAACAGCACAGAAGGAACCAACCCAGTTTTCTAGAGACCTTCCTGGGCTAGGTGGAACCTCCCTGCAGTGAAGGGATGGTGAGACCTAAGGAACACAGAGCTGCAGAGGAGGGAGTGACTGAATGTGTGAGGTAATCATGCAGGGTAAAAACTCTCATTGCCCTTTTCTTAAATAAGCCACAATATCCAAATCCCCTCTGGTCTGTCGCTTATTGTCTCACCTGCAACACTCAGCACTGTCTCTTCTCAGTTCTCTTCTCCCACTTCTACCCTGGTTTTCCCTATTTTCCCAGTACCTGCAATGACTTTTTAATCATTTTTTCGCACTAGGAGCAATAGTAGCTGTGGCAGAAACCAGTTCAGGCCTGCTGTCATCTGCTTGGCCCTGGTGCAGAGCAGTTCCTAGGACAGGTATGTATCCCTTTCCTTATATTCTTTGTTGCAATCATGTCCTGGCCATTCACCTGCAACATTATCAACTGCTACATGATCATGCCATGTAGCTTCACCATGAAGGAAGAGGGAGAAGCATGCAAAGGTAATTTTACACATCATGTTAAAAAAATTGGTTACTTGTTCTTATTACCGTGAACTGAAAAATACAATCCAGAGGTTTTTTTCCCAAGTGAAGGCCACATGAATGAAAACTATAAAACCATTTTTAGCAAATAAGCTACAGTATTTTAACAGACCATTCATCGGAGCAATTTTTTGACCAATTCAGAGTTAGTGTTGCTTTGATGGTGTCCTGGTACATATGTTTAAACAACACTTAGAGTATCTATTCTGTGCAAATACTTTAACTGCCTATAACTTTGTGCTTTCAGTGACCTGGCAGTGACCTTTCTTGTTAAAGCATGCACTAAAATCAAAGCATGGAAGGTACACACAGAGAAAAACAGTCTAAAAATTCAAATTAATCTAATAAATATATATCTCTTTTTTTTACATTTGATATGCATTGAAGGCCAAATCAACAGCTATGACCTTGTGAGCCCTGAATTTTTCTTCTATTTTTTCACAGTACTATTACATAAAGGCAGTACTTACATTCCATAGCACTTCACACTGGGGACAGCATAAAGCATATTAGCAAAACATACAAAATAAAGTGAGTACCTTTGTTTTTCTGTTTTTAAATAAATTCAATACTGTAATAATTCCAGGCTGACTTTCTGCAGAAATTTCAGCTGGCTGAAGCAGCAGAAGGCTGAAACAGGAGCCAAACAGAAAGAGTAAAAATCTTTGGTTGCACTTTTTTATACAGACATGTGCCAATGCTATTTCCTCATCCAGCTTTAACACCAGAGACATTCATAATGGGGAAGAGTGTGGGTACATCGGCATTGCAGACCACAAAGCCTGATGAGGCAGAGTAACCTCTGGCTACTGTCACCTCCAGATGTTTTGCTTCTGAGACCTGAGCTTGCTAGGCTGGAGCAGTTCAGGTACAGTTTCTACTGTGCAGTCTGCACAATACTCACACCCATATTTTGATGTTTTCATTTTAACCCTGCACCTAGGAAAAAAGTGAAGTTCATTCTTTTCGACTCCAGCCTAACAGAAAATAAAAAGAACAGAGCAAAAGCTATTCTCACTGGAAAAGTGAAACATGAAAACTCACAATGAGCTTTGGGTCTCAGAGGACTGCTCATTCCAAAGATACCTGTTGCTTCAGATAGCCTGATAGCCTGTCCTCATATTAAACTGTAGCTCATGTAATAAATATCTCCAACAACATGTGAGCATGACCCAAACCACTCTGTTTCCCAAACGATATAAAGCAATGACCCCAATAATCATTTCATGTCATGAGACGCAGGGACTCTGGCAGGAAATAATTTTGTTTAATGTAGCTAATCCAGCATGCATCAATTTAAAGTGAAGTACCATCACACTAATCAAGTTCCTTTTGTCCAGAAAAGAAGTGCCCATTATTTGGAGACATCTATGTTAGAAGGTGACTTTGACCCTCAAGCTGCCTGTAGTCTTGAAGCCCACACTGACTGTCATCACTTATCAGTAGTTTGTAGCACCCAACAGCAGCCTAGGCACAAGAGGAGAGAAAAATTTAAAAAAAAAAAAAGTTAAATTGAAATATTTGATTATAACTCATCCTTTAATGACAAAAATGAGGTCTCCATGCCCACGCAACTTCCGAAATGAATGTTACATGCATAGCTAATAGCTGAATGATTTTTGTAATTCTTATAAATCTGAACAAAAAGCTACAGATGTGAAACTCTCATATTTACAAAATGGCATTTAGGCAGAAGCTGGATACTACCAAGCAAAAAAGAATAAATTGGCAGGATGTTGTTAAAAATTTGAAAAATTTCACTTCTTCAACATCAACTTCTTTGAAAGATAAATATGCAAACATTCAAATAATCAGTTTTTATTCCTTCACCAAAGATTATAAAAAAATTTTGAACTCCAAAATTTACTAAAAAAAGGATGGCTAAAACTCCTCTTCACATGTATCTATCAAGACAGTGAGAAAAGCATTAAGATATGTGTTTGGATTCTACATAGAAGTAGGCATGAGAAACAAAATGACAGTATAATTATGCATTAGAAATTCAAAGAAAAGCTCATTAATGCTTCACTGATTTTCAAAAGACTGTTGATGAAACCCAATATGTCCGACTAATACATATTTTTGAATGCTTAATGGTGACATGAAATATGCAGCGAATGAAAAAAAAAGAGTACTTGGGGAGAAAGTAGCAATACAAACAGCTAAAGAGTGTAACATCAAGAGAGGTGTATGCCAAGGCTGCATACTTTGTCTCTGAAGCAGCTCAACGCAGATGCAGAAAGTGCAACAATCTGCAGCAAAATCAAAAACATTGTAAATCAGACATTTGAATGAATGAAGTGAATATTAAAAACACAGTGGGTGCTGGTGACCACATTTGAATATCATTGACTAGACCAGAATTCAGGAATTCCCTGTGAATGGCATCACTAAGGGTTTTAGAAGAGAGAAAAATGTTAAGGAAACCATAGCAACAACATGAAAAAATGCCAACTCAATAAAATCCACAATAGAAACTCCCAGAGCTTGCTGGATGGACTGAATAGGTCTCTCTATTAATAATAAAATGGTAAAAACGTAAGGAAAATAACTTGACAAATCTCGAAAGTCTCTACAGAGTAGAAAAATTTGATTTTTACATCTGCTTAGGATTACTGTTGACCACCTTGTATGTTTCTGAAGATTGTGAAATAAGAGCATTTGAGGGTTCTTCTAACTGCTGTGTTTTCTAGGTACTGATGTTAAAAACTGTACTTTTGGATGTGACTGATCTCATAACTTCTGCCCTATGTCCTTCTACCAATGTCTTTACCAAAATGCTTTCTTAGAACCCATATCTTAACTGAGAGCTCCATGATCTTCAAAATGTTGCAGTAAAAATTAAATCTTCTCTTCTTACAGACACTGAATCAGAAAGTTATTACTTTGGTTTGGGGGGCTTTGTTTTGTTTTGGTTGTTTTGCTTTTTTATTTCATTTTTTATATATTATAGTGAATAACAGTTTTCTCATCACAACTCTTCAAAAGAGAGTGTTCCAACTGTCTCCACAGGCTTAAAAATGTTATTCAAGGTTCTCCTCCTTTTCATTTTATATTTTCCCTATTTATTAATACTACATAGTAAGAAAAAAGACCCCTTGAAATCCTTATATTCACCAATTTCTTTTTTTAATAATCTGTGTGGCTGCATTCATCAGAAGGAAACCCATTTTTAACAATCAGGATTCTCCTCAAATTGAAGTTCAGACTAAAATCTTTAGATAATCGAAATGTCATAAATTCAGGTTCATACAGTATGAAAGGCTACAGTAGCTACACAGACCTCTACTTACTTCTCCTTCAGGTTTCCATACAAAGTCAGTTAATACATCCTGATTGTAGCCATCCTTATTGTAATTTGCCATAACTACTGTGAATAGCAATTTCAACAGACACAGAAGTCAATTAGCTGAATTTATCAACTTGGTGAGCTTGGGAGCTGCAATTTTCCTTTTTTTTTTTCTGTCCTAATCAAGCTTAACGTTTTTTTTACTTGGATTTTTACAGGAGCAGTTTCTTTTGTATCAGTCTGTTTGGCTGAAATTGTAGGAGCTGAGAAAAGGCTACTTCTCCACTAGCTAAAGCCAGATAAAAAATAAACCTTGCAAAAACAACAATTTTTATTAATGATTCACATAATGATCTGCATCATTAGATCAAAAAGTACAGCTGGCTTCATCTTACTGAAGAAATGGCAGGAAAATGGCTATTAAGGTTATTTTAGATACAGTACATTGAAACAAAAAATAACCTATTGTAAAGTCAGACAAAAATCAGTGTTTTAATATTAAGCAATTTTCATCTGAATATTTTTGCTGAACACAATTATTGCTTTATTATGTACTATGTTCAATTTATGCAATGCATAGATTGACTTCATGCAGAATGAATCAGGAAATTAAATTTGAGTATGGGAGAAAAAAACACTTTCTCTAAATTAAAACATGTATTCCAGGACCTCTTTGTAAGCCCAAAGATGTCTGGGATGGGTGTTTTTTTCTGTTACATTAGTTTGTTTAGGTATTATTATTATTATTATTCCTTGCAGATTAATAAATGTGACATTTAAAATAATCTTGCTAAACAGAAGTGGACAAAACAAAGAGAAACTGTAAAACGTATGCCAAAACTGATACCCTCTTGTTCAGTTTCTAAAGGAGTAATTTGTGAGCTTCTGGTCATCTTGTCTTTAAACATGGTGCATATCTTACAAAAATACTCTGTCCTCTCTAAAGGTAAACCCAAAAATTAGGAAGGAGATATTCAGTGTTCTGTATGTAAGAAGTCAAATTTTTTAATAGAGCTAAATATAAAACCAAAAAAAGGAGGATAAAACAGGAGTGATTTCCAAATGTGATGCTTTGTATATAAACAAAGTCTGCATCTATTCAAATATATTGGTCTGACTGATGTCTTCTTGAATTAAACATGGACAAAGCTTATGGGATTAAAGCATTATTCTGGTCTGCTCCTAAATCTATGTATGTCTCACATTTATAGTTAGATGTCAATTCCCAAAGTCTGCTAATGCAATAACAAATAAACTCTTAATGAGTATAACGAAAAAGAAAATGAATATAAGGAAAATATATGGAAAAATAAGGAGAAAGGAAAAAAAAAACCCAAACCCTACCCACAACACCCCACTTCCATAACTTAGTTTTAAAAACCCTGTAAGCCATGTACTATTTTTGAATCTATTTTTCAGGGGTGAGGTGGAGTTACCAAGTGTAGCAATGTGGTTCTCTAGGATTCCATGTGGCTTTCTTTGTTCCTCTGCCCTGTATGCTATTGGATCATTTTGAAATATGCATCTTGCTGTAGCTGAAACCTATTGGTGTGTACCCCTCGCCAGTCTTGCCTTCCTCCTCCTGGGACTGGCTCTGAGGGAGCCAGCCCCGCCCCTGTCCTTTCCCTTATAAGCCAATGTCTGCGTCAGCTCGAGGGCTCATCTCTGAGCTGGCAGCCCCTATCCTGTCCTTGCTTTCCTCCCCCACCCTCCTTTCCCTGCAACCCTCTTACCTTACCCCAAATAAACCTCCCTGGCAGAACAGAGATGGGTCCAGTTTGTTTCTTTGTCTTACTTTGTTTCCTGCTGAATTTCCGTGACTCGGAGGCGCCCACCACGCTGAGAGCACCCCGGGGGCCACACGCCCCAAACCGGGTGAAGATATGCAGCCCAGGGATCCTGTTCCAGGGGGCTGCCAGCTCCTGCAGCCCTCCTGGAGCCTGCTACATCAACCAAGCACTAGAATTTTCCAAGTGATCAGTAGTGTATTATGTTCAGAAAATGAATCTTCCTGCAGATTAATACACAGTTTCTGACTAAGAGGGTGGCTTTAATTTAGTTGAAATCCCAAATTCAGAGCACAAAACACAAAGCTTGCATGGAATCTGTACTCACTATGGGACTGTACTAAAATTATTGATAAATTGAAAGTAATTTTACAGTGAGTCATTAAGTTATTTTAATTTTCACCCTCCAGTGTAGTAGAGAAACATCTGAAGCAGATGGATTTTGCAGGTATTGAAACAGTTCAAAAGAACAAGGAAATATAGGCATAAATGGTTTTGAGGGAGAAAACTATGAAAACAAGGTAAAATTACTTGGAAGACCAGAGAGACAAAATAATGAAGAAAACAAACAAAATTGCTAGATTTCAAATGCTGGCAACAGCAGACCAATGAAAAATACATTGAATTTTTAAGAAGTAGTGCCAGCCAAGAAAGGCAAGTGTTTTGGGGAGGTGTCTCTCATGAAAATTTATTTTGTTTCCTTTTTTTCTATTCCCTACTGAAGGAATGTTGAGTTGGCGTTGAGATGCTTTTTGCAAACTTCTCCAAGCAATTACGTTACGTGTATCAAAAGCTGATAAAATCGTTTCACTTCTATCTAATGAAGACATTTCTCTTGTGGGTTTTTGTTTATGGAATTAAATTGAAATATCTTGTTCCCTGGTGCTTCCTTTATGTGCCATGAATAATGCAATAAAATCTCACACATTCTGCAGTGCCCCAAAACAAGGTTAAATACACAATCCTTCAGTTATGTTTTATAACAAATTAAAAGTGAAATGTCAGATCAGTGAAGCTCCATGGTCATGCAAAGGGAACTGGTGGTGCTTTCAATAATCTCTGTTTTAAGGTCTGAATGGCTTTTTGGCTCTCTTCGGTATTTTTTAGGCCTTCCTTCCTCTTCCTCATCTGACCCAGCAGCTGCTGTATACCCCTTCCATGATACCATTCGCAGCCCCAGCATTCTTGTTTGCTACTCTATACCACTACATGAGAGACTTTTGGTGAATAACCTCAGTCAAACGCCTGAAACTTTTTACAGGATCTTAAAGCCTATGACTTTCCTGCTTTAGAATTTGATTTTCTCCCCGCCCTGCAAGTAAAGGGCATGATGATGCAATAAGGCAGCCAAAGCCCAGTTATCCTGGGGAGATCAGGAAGATCCAGCCCAGAAAACAGAGCTGTAAAATGAGCACTTTAAGCTTCACACTGCTTCTTTTCCTAAAATACAAAACCGAAAAAAACATGAAAAAATCTTGTAAGAGTTTGTATAAGAGCTGTGAAAAGCCTTTTTACAGCTATGACTCAAAAGCTGCCTAATGAGGTTTCCCAGAAAAGCAGTGGACGTCCCATTCCTGGAAGTGTTCAAGGCCAGGTTGAATACAATTGAGCAACACGGTCTAGTGGAAGGAGTCCCTATCTAGGGCAGCAGGGTTGAAATGAGATGATCTTTAAGGTCCCTTCCAGCCTAGGCCTATCTATGGTGTGACTTCTCCCTCCGCGTCAGGCGGCTAGCCCCGAAGTCACACGGAAGAAGGCAAGCCGCCGCGACCCCCACGCGCTGGACCGGGCGCTGCAGTGAAGCCTGCGGGCGCAGGCGAGGGGTGCCGCCGGGGACGGAGTCCAGCAGGAGACGAGGCGATATGAAAGAAATACAGTCTCTCAGTTCTCGGAATCCAGGGTTTATTGA
>VZRM01000407.1:90475-147063 GCA_013397955.1 Grantiella picta | reverse complement strand
CACAAAAATAACCAAGACACGTTCTAGTCAATACATTTCACTGGCCATTGTATTTTTCTTAGTATTAACTCTTGATATAAACATTTATTTTAATTATTATAAAAGAATTATTTCTGTATATTGTCAGAAAATCCATACCAAGTCCATCAAACCCATGACCTACTAGGGATAGTAGGTCATGGGTTTGATGGACTTGGTATGGATTTTCTGACAATATACAGAAATAATTCTTTTATAATAATTAAAATAAATGTTTATATCAAGAGTTAATACTAAGAAAAATACAATGGCCAGTGAAATGTATTGACTAGAACGTGTCTTGGTTATTTTTGTGTGTTACATTTTGGAAGTAAGAGCCTTGATAAATTTATGGCAGCATTGTAATTGATCCATCTTCAACTGGATTAAAAATTGCTATTTGTGGGCCATGTCATGCAAACCTCCTTTTTATTCTCCAGATAAAAACTGGACAGTATTCTTAACTCAAGAGAAGGTCTTTCTCTGCAGGACACGGATTCTAGAGTGCTCTCTGTATTAAACTACAATAATAACAGCAAAACAAAGGATGGACATACATTTTTTAAATTTCTACATGAACATAAAAATTTTGCTGCCATAATTGCAGTATTAATATCTTGTATTTGTGTAAGGTATTCCACAGATGAAACAAGTCCTAAACAAAAACATATATGAGTAAAAGTTGCTAACTATATAGACAGGCAAAGCTGGAGTTAAATGTAAAATTTAAATTTAAAACCAATGTTAGCTGGCCCAACACAAGATACACTTTTTTGATTTGGGCTGAAGAAGTCTTTAATTTCATATTCTTTCAGTGACTAGAAATTAATTTAGGCAGTTCTTTACCACTTAAGTTATCTATCATGTTATGATTAACTAAATGAGTCTGTCCTTAAACAAAGCAATCATTGGCAAAAAGACTATTTTTTTATTCAAAGCACAGTTTCTTGTCATTGTTTTTGGCAGCAAGAAAGAGACAAAATAAGACTCAAAACCAGTTATAATCTTAACCTCCATATATATATATATATGTGTATATATATATATATCTCCAATATAATTTATATCCAATATAAAATTATATTCATAAATGGATAGTTCATTTGTATAAGACTTCACTTTTGCCAGGGCACAATGCTGCAGTGTCAAATCTGCTTGTAGGACTATTGTATAATATGGATGCCTCTCCTTCTGAAAGGGACAAACACTTTGTTATCAAAAATATATATTCCAAATTATATGAGGGAACATGATGACTTATGTCATAATTCATTCATTTTACAGAGAAGAAAACCCCAATAATTTGTCTCCTTACATGACTTTTTCTTAAGTCTCTACACCTTTGGGGTATATGGCATCAAGCAAAGATGATGAAAAGAGAAAGGAGGAATTGAGAACATTAGAAATCTTCAATACATCTCTTCTCATTTCCTATCTGATTTGATACTGCCTCTTGAGATTTGGATAAACATACCCCTTGTGATTCATTCCCACTGAGACAATTTAAGAGAAAAAAAAGATGTTGTCAGATAAGGTTATCAATGCAGAGTTTAATTAATCCATAAATTATAGCTACAATTTGTGATTTTAACCTCAGTCTCCTTTTTCCCTCAGACTTCAAAGATATTGTATCTCATTTTTTAAGGACACAATGATGACATTTGATTGATTTTTTTCATTGTGACTTATTGAGTATATAAAAAGGGAATTAGCAGCTGTATTCAGGGTCAGTTCTATTTTAGAAGGACACATTTGTCAGAGTACATCTCTGCTGCTTGACAGTGTGTGGGTTGGACTATTAGCACAAGGAAATATAAGGTGTATTTCAGTCTAACCTCCAGCTCTCTGTTAAAAGGAGAGAGAAGAAAACATCATTTGAGCAATAGGAAATTAGAGAAGTGTGAAAGATGAACTGTAGGCATTTCAGAAGCAGATGGGAAAGTATTTTAGCTGTTTCCTGAAATCACTGGGGAATTACAGAGAAGAAGGGTATTTAGATGGATGGAACACTAAATGTGTCAACACAATTTTGTTTTCCTGAATTTTGTGGGTTTTTTAATTTATTAGCTTCTTTTGTTTGTTTTTTTTGGTTTACAGCTTTCTTGTCTGTTTGGGTTTTTTGGTGTGGGTTTTTGGGGGTTTTTTTGTTTGTTTTGTTGGTTGGCTGGTGTTTTTGTCTTTTGTTTGATTTTCTTTTTCTAATGAGTTTGACCATCTTTAATTATCTGGAAAATACCTGAATCATTCCATCAGCATTTTAGAGTAAGTTCAGTACACTAGTCAGCAGAACAGTAATAAGGAGCAGAACAGTAATAAGGAGCAGAACAGTAATAAGCAAGAGGTAATAGAATCAGGAAACAGACAGCAGCTCAGAAAATTATAGGAGATATAGGTGCAAAATTTTGTATTTACTACGTCTCTTCTGAAACCACTGGAAGAAACTGAGAGGAAACAGTTTCTCATGACTGAAAGGTAGTGGGTTTCTGGATACCTTTTCAAACATTTCCTTGAAATACAAACTCTGAAAGCGGATAAGAAAAAAAAAAGGGAACTATCAGTCACATAAGTAAGGAAGAAAAGGGTAAGCCCATAATCATCGAATTGGTTTGGACTGAAAGGGACCTTAAAATTATTTAGTTCCAAGTCCTCCTTGCCTTACACCAGGTTACTCAAAACCAACCTGATCTTGAGCACTTCCAGGAAGGCAGCTTCCACAACTTCTCTGGGCAACTTGTTCCAGTGCCTCACCACCCTCACAGTAATGACAATCCTGTCATGCATTATTTGCTTCCACCAGTAAATGGTCAGGGCTGTATAAATCCCAAGAAGCTGCTTAATCCTGTCTCTCCTCTGAAGACCGCAACTAAATATGAACAGGCTACTCTAGGATATGGTGTAGGTGATCAAAAGGCTTCTTTTTGCTTTTCAGAAGGAAGATGGACAAAGGGCTTCTCTCTACACATTTTTCATACTTGTGTAAAGATGTGATACTTGTCAATAAGGTCTTCCACTATTGGCTGGTATTGTTTTAGTCTTTGCTTATCTGCATGACGTGGGCACTGTAGTGGCTGCATGACGTGGGCACTGTAGTGGCTGGTCTGTAGAATAGAGGAGAATGAGGACTTCAGTGCACTTCTTGTGCATTCATCCCTGGAATTGTTCAAGCTTAGGTTAGACAGGGCTTTGAACCACCTGGTCTAGTGGAAGGTATTCCTGCTCACTGCACAGGGGTTGGAACTTGATGATCTTTGTGATCCCTTCCAACCCAAACAATTCCATAATTCTATGGTTGGGATCTCACTCAAGCAAATGCAAAATTACACTGAACTGAATAAATCAAAAGAGTAAAAAGTCACCTTCTTCCTGAGGTTATATTAAAAAGGAAAAATTAAACGCCAACTCTTACAAAAATTCCAGAATACAATTTATTTTTCCTAAAAGTAACAACACACAAATTTGAATTAATATAGTAAGATATATTTCCAGATATAAGCAAGTATTGTGGTGAATATATAGTTTTGTTTTAATCAATGTACATATTAAAAAATAGTCTGTAGAGAAACATTTTAAACTTCCAGACCATCTCTCTGCAGCTCAAGACAGATGATGTTTAAAAGTGCATGGTAGATGCCTTAACTTGTCTTTTGGATGGCAAAAAAACACTTGAGTAACTTCACATTCCATTACCTTGTGCAACTGTTCTGATCGCAGTGAGATCCTCGGTAACTCACTTTAAATTAGTGTCATCAATAAAGGAATTAGGTCATAAGTGTCAAGAAGTAGGAGCAGTCTAAAATCTGGAGACAGCAGTTAACACCTACCTTTCTCTTCAGTTTTCTTCCACTCAGTAGTACAAGTTAAACTGCTTCCTGTTTGTTCCATTCTCAAGTGACATGCACAGCTGTTACTATTTTAAATTATAAAGTAGGAAATAATGAAACAGGGAAAAAGAATTAGGGTTGATTCCATTGCAGTTTGAAAGATCTGTAGTTGCAAATAATAATGTGTGAAAAAATTTTGGGGCTGATTCTGTTGCAGGTTGACACAGCTCTGAGATACCTTGGCAGCGCAAAAAGGTCTGTAATGATTTGGCTAAGAAGCACTAAGCTCATGAAATAGGCAGTTTTATTGGAATTGCAATACATTCACACAGGAGTTCTGGACCATTACATATCTGAAAGTATTTTAAGATGTGTTTCTTGAAGACCTTTGATGTAACTGGCTGCCAGATGATGGCAGGACACAGCAGCCCCCCAAATTGAGGTCCCTGGGGTGCGTTTATCCACCGAGTTCGGAGCGCACAGCCCCCGGGGTCCGCTCAGCGTGGCGTGGGTCTCCAATCGCAGAAATTCTGCAGGAAATGTAGTGGAACGAAAGAACGAACTGGACCCATCTCCGTTCTGCCAGGGAGGTTTATTAGGGGTTCTTAGGTGGGGGTTGCAGGGATGGGAAAGGGGGAGGAAAGCAGGGGATAGGAGTAGGGGCTAGCAGCTCGAAGATGGGACCCCGAACTGATGCAGCCATCGGCTTATAAGGGAAAGGAAGGGGGTGGGACTGGCTCCCCCACAGCCAGTCCCGGGAGGTCTGAAGGCAAGACAGGCAAAGGGAACACACCAATGGATTTCAGGTACAGCAGGATGCATACTTCAAAAAGAACCAATAACATACAGGGCAGGGGAACAAAGGGAAGCCACATGGAGACCTGGAAATCATGTTGCTACAGACCTTATCACTTTTTGATGGCTTTTTCCACAGCATTCTCATAGAGAAACAGGCTGCTCATGGCTTGGACAGGTGTACTATCTGCTGGGTAAAAATAGTATGGATGGCCAGGCCCACAATGTGGTGTGAGGTTTCTCGCTCTGGGGAGAGTGGCAAAACCCCCGAAACCCCACGAAAAAGGGTCGCCACTGTGCGAACCCCCCACGCAAGTCCGGGCCAGGCGGTGCCGGGACGCCGCGGGCACGTGGGAGCAGATTGTGTCTGCGACAGAGAAGAACAGGAGACGAGGCGATTCAGGAGATATAGTCTCTGTGCCTTAGAAATCCAGGGTTTATTAGGGTGCAGCAGGGCGGCGCAGGGTCCATGGAGTCGGGGCGGGTCAGAGGGGAGCGGAGCCGGGCTGAATTCCAAGGCACAGAGCGCAGAATGGAAGTGAACATGGGGTTAAGAGGGACCGAAGGGTGGGAGGAGTTGGCAGGGGAGAGCCAACTGGAACACAGAGGATGCAGGATTGACAGGGAAACCAGGGAATAGGGGTACAAGGGATGAGGTTACAGAACTTTAAAAACCAATAATAAATCGTGGATAGAAGGAACATTCTCGCTATTAACTCCAAAAGGATAAAGAGGAAGAGAACTCCACAAACCAATGCTCTTGTCCCCTGATGCATATTGAGGAGGCAACGTGCAAGGTGTCTTGGGGGAACACCTTTCTGTCACCCTGAGCTAAAATTCTCTTCAGACCCAGGGGGCTTTGTCAGGTATGTCAGCCTCCAAGCTCATCTGGGCTAAGCTCACTGCAACAGTGCTGAATGGAGCTAAATCCTTTTGGTGGCTGGTCATTAGTGGTCTTCCCCAACGCTCAGTATTTGGGGCTGGTCCTGATTAATAATGTTAGCAACTATCTCAACAAAGGAATTGAGTGATCCTTCAGTCTGTTTTCAGAGAACACCGGCTGGAATGTTGATAGGTTGGAGGAAAGAAATACTTTACTGAGGAATCTAGACAGCCTGGAAGAATGGGGCAAAACCAGTTGTCTGAGGTTCAACGAGGCCACGGGCTGTGTCCTACACTTGAGTCAGGACAGCAACCTGCCAACCACCCCTGGCAGCGCTACAGACTGAGGACAGAGCAGCTGGAAAACTGCTATGGGGAAAAAGGAACTGGGAGTGCTGGTTAAGAGTAGCTGAACATGAGCCCAGCTGTGCCCAGGTGTTCAAGAAGGCCAATGGCACCTGGCCTGTATCAGCAATGGTGTGGCAGCAGGACCAGGGCAGTGATTGTCCCCCTGTGCGGGGCACTGGAGAAGCCAGACATGAAATCCTTGTGTCCAGTTCTGGGCCCCTCACTACAACAGAGACCTTGAGGTGCTGGAGCATGTCCAGAGAAGGGAAGGGAGCTGGGGAAAGGTCTGGAGCACAAGTCTGATGAGGAGCAGCTGAGGGAGCTGGGGAGGATCATCCTGGAGGAAAGGAGGCTCAGGGGGAAGCTTCTTGTTCTCCAGAGCAACCTGAAGGGAAGTTATGGTGAGGTGGAGGGTTTTTCCACTCTCCCAAGTGAAAGGACAATAAGAAATGCCTTCAAATTGCACCAGGGGAAGTTTAGGTTGGGTATTAAGAACAGATTCTTAATGGGAAAGGTTATCAATCCCTGGAACAATGTGCCCACGGAACTGGTTGGGTTGCCATCCCTGAAGATATTTAAAAGACCTGTGGAAATGATTCTTAGGGATGTGGTTTAAAGGTAGACTTGGCAGTGCTGGGTTTGCAGTTGAAATCAGTGATCTTAAAGAACTTTTCCAACCTAAATTATTCTGTGATTGACTCATCCTTACTGACATAACAACATATTGGCTCTACTTACAGGTACAAAAAAGACCAAAACTCTTTATAACTTCAGGATTAGGAACTGCAAGGGGTCTCCTGCCCTGGAGCTGTATTTCATTTTCCTTCTTTGTATAATGAGATAGGGGTCCATATATTTATGTAAATCTTTTTTATATGTAATATTTTTTATATTCTCTCACTATGTCATTATCTCAAACATTTTTTCTTTGGGATACGAAAAGACAAAAAAACAAACAAAACAAACCCTTCTAATTAGAAAACTTTAAAATAGTTTCTGTTTAAAATAATATATTTTTAAATCTATTGAAAGTATATAATACCTTAACTTGGCCTGAAGATATATTCAAGTTATGAATCCATCTGACATCTGAAGTTTTCAACATTCTGTTTTTATTCTCAACTTTCCTTTGACCTATGCAAGTAATAAGACCATGTTTTATAGAGACACGCAGGCAGAGATCATCAAAAGGTCTTGGGGTATGTTAATTAGTTTCCAAGTGGCTTATCATCCTCATTTTTTCTTTGGAATAAATACTATAAATCCCCTTTTCCTTATGGTACAAGGTAACCACATCTATGGCTCTTACAATCAAGGGATGTCTTCTCTTATTGAACCAGTTTCTCATATAATAATAATAACAATAATAATAATAATAAATACAGGCAAGGGAGATGAACATCTAATCTCAGCTGAATAGGTGTGTCATTTTAAGACTGCACCAATCCAACTACATGACAGAAATACACATGAAAATAGCACTGTCCAGTCTGCTTCCACAGGAAGGGGAAAAAGAAAGAAACACAATGCAAAGCAAAGCTGCTTGATTGATTAGACACATCTTTGAAATGCTTGTCAGAAGAGGCGAATAGTTAGGTTACTACTAGAGCTCAAAAGATTATGAGTACGTTTAAATCTTCTGTGACTCTTGATGTTTCATGGCCATGATAAAAGCCAGTAAATAGCATTCTCCTAAATTGCTTCTGGAGGGGAAGTGAGATGTCATTTCTGCATCAACCAGTTCCACACCATTAAAGCAGAGGGCTTCCTCTGTATTTTGTTATTCCCAGAGGCCTGAAGCCACTGGTTATGATTTTACAGGAAAAATGGAAGGAATTAAAGGTGTTTTAACAAATTACAACCAGTTCAAGTTTTGGAAGGAACCAGTGCTCTTTCTATAGCTGTAAGGAACTGGGTCTGCGAGAACTTCATCCCTTTATCTCTCTGAATGCAGCACCTGCTGGGTCAGAATGCAAACTGAGACACCATCAAGACCAAAGGCTCCAGTTCATGAGTTCATGATACGTAGGGACCCATAGACTAATGAGTCTAAATGCTAGACTCTAATGAATCTTAGTTTAACTGTGGTTAAAGCTCAAAAGAGAGCTAATAATCAGTGAATGTAATTCCAAATAGTTAATAGTAAGTAGCATTTAAAAAATCCAGGAAAAAGAGTGAAAGGTGAGGTATTTGAAATAAAAGAAATCTTAGTAGCAAAAAGATAAAAGACTAAGAAAAATACATAAAAAATACATAAAGAATTTTACTGCTGGCTTCTTTAGTGTTGATAACAATATTAGAAAGATAAGATGAAACAGTTTTAAAAAGCTACCAAAAATGGTGTTTTTAAAAAAAATCAGCACAAAAACCTCAGACAGAGCTCACTGAAAGCTGTACTCTCATAAATGTTGTCACTTAACTATCCACTGATAAGGAGCAATATTTGTCAGGAGTCTAAAAGACAAAAGTATTCTAGAAAATCACAAGTACAAGATTCATGTACGGGTACATGTCATCAGCAGTTTGTTATACTTCTGATCTTTCTCTCTTATTTTAAAATAGAGATTTTTAATGTAACTCTTCTAAGGTTCTTGCTTATAAAATTAATAATATTTCTAATTCAATTAAATTAAAGCATTAAGTGCAGCATTTTAAATAAATATAAACTGCAGCTACTGATTTAAATGTATCTTAGAGTAAAGTTCCATAAGAAAATACTTGGATATTCTTGCTTTTTGGGTTTTATTTTTGCTCATAGAGTAGGCAGAGTTATTTACAATTAAGTTTTGTTTCAAGAAAGTACTTTGTATTTTCATACCAATCATCTTTTTAGAGGTTCTAAAAACCTTGTTCACAAATGAAGTCAGTTGAACACAGTGGTGAGTGATGTTTCTCCCTGTGGGGGGACGGCAGGACCCAGCAGCCCCCCAAAACGAGGTTCCTGGGGTGCGTATCTCCACCATGTCCGGGCCAGGTGGCCCCCAGGGTGTGCTCAGCGTGGCGTGGGTCTCCAATCACAGAAATTCAGCAGGAAATGCAGTGGGATGAAAGAACAAACTGGACTCCTTCTCCGTTCTGCCAGGGAAGTTTATTTTGGGGTCCTTAGGTGGGATGCAGGGACAGGAAAGGGGGAGGAGAGCAAGGGAAGGTAGTAAGGGCTGGCAGCTCAAAGATGGAGACTACAAACTGACACAGGCATTGGTTTATAAGGGAAAGGAAGGGGGCGGGATTGGCTCCCCTGGAGCCTATCCTGGGAGGTCTGAAGGGAAAACAGGTAAGGGGAACACACCAATAGATTTCAGAAACAGCAGGATGCATATTTCAAAAAGAACCAATAACATACGGAGCAGGGGAACAAAAGAAAGCCACATGGAATCTTAAAAAAACCACATTGCTACAGGTGAGATTACAAATTTTATTGAATTCACAATTACTCATCTCTGTGTAAGGTCTGGATGACCCCTTTATACAAGGACTTGGGAAAAATGTTGAATCATAAGTATTCTAAAAACTAATCAACCAACCAAATAAAAGAATCTGAGTGGTTTTTTTCAAATGAACAGTTTTAGTTTCTGACTGAAAAGTACTATACTGCATGAAAATATGAACATGAAAAGGTGAATAAAAACAAAGAATGAAAAGAAACATGTAAATTAAATTCTATTTTTAGTATTTTACAAGTTAACAATTATTGAAATTGCAGTTCTAAATGAAAACTCTGGATGATGTTGGGATTTTTTTCTAAAGTGTTGCAGGAAGTGATGACTCATGAGTAAAATCTTGGATATAATCATCAGTTCAGCAAGGTCACAGCAGTGGCAGTTGGATCTAGCTATACAGGAAGGTTTCTGAGCTCAGGGAAACCCATGGGTGTGACTGTGCTGGTGCTTCCCCAGAAGAAGTTATCATGCCTGAGTCATTTTTTAAGAAAAAGAAACACTACCCTCCCTGCCTTGCAGGATTTACCTCTTCTCCCTTATCTCATTTAACACCCAACTTGTTGCCTGAGGGGTCGGGTGTGCACTGGTCAACTACTGCAAACCACCCGTCATCAGTAGTTTGTCAGAAATTATGTAGAGCGGGGTAGAATACGCAGTTTAGTTACACTAACATAGTGCTAAACTGGCACTCTTCTCCAGTACAGACAGCTGGTTCCAAATCCGGGTTGTGAGAGAATCCCAGCCCACTGAGGAGAGGCCAAAAATTCAGCCTCCAGCACATATGGAAGGCAGGGAGGGCATTAACACAGAAGGCTGGGAAGAAGCGAGAAAAAAATGTACAAAAGGAAGGGGAAGGGAACACATAAAAGGAAGAGGTTTCCTTCAAAGCCACATATTCCCCACTACATGGACATCCCCACCCAGAACTGCTTGGTAGCTCTGCAGGCTAACGAAGCAACACCTGGCACACTGGCAGAACAGCTGGAGGTAACTACAGCAGCCCAACCTGCTCCATGAATTAAGAAATTAACAACTAGTCCAGCCAAGAAAAGGTGGTGGGTGGTAGCAGTGGGTGACTCCAATTCAAGAGGCACTAAAGCAGTCACATGCCAGCCTGACCCACTTTTGGGGGAAGTCTGTTGCCTTCTGAGAGCCAAGATCAGGGATGTGACTGAGAAGCTGCCAAGCCTACTTAAACTCATGGATTATTGCCCAGTACTAGTGTTCCATGTGGGTTCCAGTGAAGAAGTGAAAGCAGAAGACCCATGGAACTGCAAACCAGCCAGTTTCACCTCTGTGCCAGGCAAGATTCATGGAGCAGATTATCCTGGAAACTCTGATAAGATATATAGAAAACAAAGAGGTGATTTATAGCAGCCAACATGGCTTTACAAAGCAGAAATCATGCCTGACAAATTTGGTGACATTCTAAGATGGGTCTACAGTGTTGGTGGATGGGGGCAGAGCAGCTGATACCACCTACCTGGACTTCTGCAAAGAATTTGATACTGTCCTGCATGACATCCTTGTCTCTAACTTGAAGAGACATGGATTTGGTGGATGGACCACTCAGTGGATAAGGAACTGGCTGGATGGCCTCACTCACATAAAGAGCTGTGACCAGTGGCTCATTGTCCACGTAGAGATCAGTGATGAGTGGGATCCCTCAGGGTCAGAACTGGGGCTGATACTGTTCAACAGCTTTGTTGGTGCCATGGATGGTGGGGTCACTGATGTCACCAAGCTCTGTGGTATAGTCACATGCTGGAGGGAAGGGGTGGATCCAGAGGGGCTGGGACAGGCTGGAGAGGTGGGAACCTCATGAAGTTCAACAAGGCCAAGTGCAAGGTCCTACATGTGGCATGGGGCAATCCCAGACACACCAATAGGTTGGGTGGAGAAGTGATTGGGAGCAGCACTGAGGAGAAAGACTTGGGGGGTGATGCTTGATGAACCAAAACTCAACACGAGCCAGCAGTGAGCCCTCATAGCCCAAAAAGCCAAACAAATCCTGGGCATTATCCAAAGGAGTGTGGCCAGCAGGTCAAAGGAGGAGATTCTACCCCTTTATCTGCTCTCATGAGATGCCACCTGCAGTGTTGCATCCAGCTCCAAGGTTACTGGAACAGGAAAGACAGAATGGAGAACCTCCCATATGAAGACAGGCTGAAAGAGCTAGGGCTGTTCACCCTGGGGAAGGTTGTGTGGAGACCTCAAAGCAACTTCTGGCCTGCAGAGTAGCCAGAGAGTCTCTGGGACTAGGAACTGTAGTGACAGGACAGGGATTAATCAGTGCAAATTGAAAGAGAGGAAATTTATGTTAGACAGTAGGAAGAAATTCTTTATGGTGAAGGGGGTGAGGCCCAGGCAAAAGTTGATGGTGAGGCCCTGGCACAGGTTGCCCAGGTTAGATAAATCCTTCAGCAATCTGCTCTAGTTGGAGGTGTCCCTGCCCATGGCAGGGGAGTTGGGACTATATGATCTTTAAGGTTTCCTTCCAGTCCTTGACATGCTGTGATTCACAGTCTATAGACCTTCCTTTTTGATTCCTTAGGGGTCAAGGAATGTTACAGAGGACAGCTAGAATGGGGAAAGGAATAGGTGGGCTCTACTTCTTCAGTGCAATAGTAAGTACAAATTGCAAATGTGAAGGAAAACATTAACTGTTTCTGCTGGCAGACTCTCTGCAGAGCTGTTTGTATGCACTTTGTCTGATTGAGGTCAGTGTGCTTTGAAATCTATTTATTCTGTATTTTAAATAAAAAGTTAGTCTCCATACACAGATTCATATAGATATTAAGCACACTTTGAGTACTCCACTGAAATCTCTTCTGGCATTGGTTTTAGAGGCTGTTATTCTGCTGCGAAAGAATTAAAATTCTGCTGCTCTTTGTGCATTAGGGATATAAACAATATTTATGTTTAATACTCAGTAAAAAGTTGAATGACACTTTACAAACAGAGGCATGAACATTGTGTAAGTCTTTCCTGTGTTAATTATAGCCCATACCTTGTCAGTCTCATCGGCAACTGAGACTAATTGTCTGCCGTATAAAGAGACATGCCTATTGATTTTGCAAAGGCTGGAACAGAGTAAGCTGTACTCTTTCTATGGATACAGAAAGCATTGCCTGCTTGTATTGATTGCTTACCCCACAGAGCAATAGCAAATTGCTATTGCGGAAACATAATGATGCTGAACATTTGTTGCACAGATGATAGGGTAACATTTAAATGCTGCGTGTCCTGTTCTTTGTAGATTTACTAACAACATCCTTAATCATTCCTCTTCAAAATACCATGAATCCTGGAGCAGACACTAACCTAATGATACAACATAGTTTATAGACCATAGAATTTCATAAATTTCAGAATGAATTAAATGAGCTATTTTTTTCATCATCAAGTACACTGGATGCCAGTTTTGCATAATATTTTGCAAGACTTGGGCAGGAGTGAAATAAATTAGCTACAGCAAGATTCTTTCATCTTTTTTTATATGTAGTACTTACTAGGCATATAGTCCTACCAAAAGCAAAATACTTACTTGAGGAATTATTAACTACATATTGTCAAGAAGACAGACAATCTGCTCTTTGCATCCTTCAAAAAGAAAGTTTTGTAACACTTTGTACTTCATTTACCTGACATTGGTATTATGGTCTGATTAAATGAGGTTTGATAATATGTGTAAGTGGCACGGATTCTATTTAGGTGGTGCTAATTCTTCATATTGGAGTTATGCAAATTCATTTGTACTGAACATTCAATTAGAATAATTAATGTTATGGCAGAATCACAGAAGGGTTGGGATTGGAAGGGACCAGTGGACAAAGTCACCTACAAAAGTTTGCAAAGGATTGCATCCAGGCAGGTTTGGAATATATCCAGTGAGAGAGACTTCATAACCTCACTGGACAAGCTGTTTCCAGTGCTCTGTCACCCTCACAGTAAAGTTTTCCCTTATATTCAGATCAAAGTGTCTGTGTTTCAGTTTGTGCCATTGCCCCTTGTCCTGATGTTGGGCACCATTGAACAATCTGGCTCCTCTTGACACCAGTCCTTAAGATATTTGTATGTACTGATAAGAACCCCTCCCAGGTGTCATTTCTCTATGCTAAACAGGCCCAGCTCCTACAGTCTGTCCTCATAAGAGAGATGCTCCAGATCCCTCATCATCTTCATGGTTTCCACTGGACCCTCTCCAGTATCTCCTTGCCTTTTTTATCCTGAGGAGTTCAGAACAGGACACAGCACTCCACACGTACCTCACCAGGGCTGAGTTGAGGGGCAGGATCACCTCCCTTGACCTGCTGGCAATGTCTTTCCTAATACACACCAGGATCCTGTTGGCCTTCCTGGCTGCAAGGACACTGCTAGCTCATGGATAACTTGTCCACCAAGACATCCAGGTCCTCCTCCCCTGAGCTGCTCTCTAACAGGTCAATCCCCAGCCTGTGCTGGTGCCTGAGGTTGTCCCTCCCCAGGTGCAGGACCCTGCACTTGCCTTTGTTGAACTCCATTAGGTTCCTCCCTGCCCACCCCTCCAGCCTGGCCAGCTGTGGCTGAATGGCAGCACGGCCTTCTGGTGGATCAGCTGCTCCTCCCGGTTGTGTTTCCTCAGAAAACTCTGTCCCTTCTTCCAGGTCATTGATGAATGAATTGGAGAAGACTGGTCCCAGTACTGATCCCTGGGGAACACTGCTGGCTACAGGCCTCTGCCACTGATCCCAGTCCCCTGAGTTCTGACATCCAGACAGTTCCCAATCCACCTTACTTTCCATTCGCCCAACACACGCTTCCTGAACTTTCCTATGAGGAAACCCAGCTTTCCTATGGGGACATTATGGGAGACAGTGTCAAAGGACTTGATGAAGTCAAGAGACAGCAACTACTGTTTCATTTCCTCTACCCAGCCAGTCTGGCCATCGCAGAGGCTTTTGGATTGGTCAAGTATTGGTGAATCCATATTGACTACCCCTGCCAACCTTCTTTTCCTCTTATGCTTAGAGATGAAATCCAGGATGAGCTGTTCCATCAACTTCCCAAGGGACTGAGGTGAAGCTGACTGGCCTGTAGTTCCCTGGATCCTCCTTCTTGCCCTTTTTTAAAGCTGGAGTGACTGGCTTTTCTCCAGTCCTCAGGCACCTCTCCTGTTGTCCTTGACCTTTCAAAGATGATGAAGAGTGGCTCAGAAATAACATCTACCATCTGCCTCAGAACTCATGGGCATATCCCATCAGGCCTCACAGATTTGTGGGTGTCAGGCTTGCCCAAATGATTTTTAACTCAATCGTCCTCTACCAAGGGAAAGCTGTCCTTTCTCCAGACAAGAGAGACCTTGACTCCCTGGTGTGGGATGGCTGGCTTTAGCAGTAACAACAGAAGGAAAGAAATCATCCACCTTGTCTGCATCTTCCATCATCAGGGCACCTCATTCATGAGCTGGCCCACATTTTCCCTGGTCTTCCTTTTGCTACTGATGTACTTGAAGGAGCTCTTCTTGTTGTTCTTGACATCCTTTGTCAAATGTAATTTAAAGTGCACCTTAGCCTTCCTCATCTCATCCCTCCATAATGTGAAAACATTCCTACATTTCTCCCATGCAGCCTGTCGTTTTCCCACATTCCATAAACTTTCTTCTTCCGTCTGAGTTTTGCGAGAAGCTCTTTTATCATCCATGTGGGTCCCCTGCCCCCTTGGCTTGATTTCATACTCATAGTGATGCACTCATCTTGAGCTTGGAGGAAGTGATGACTGAATATTATATCCAGCTGTCTTAGACCCCTGTACCTTCTAAAGTCCTAACCTATTGGATTCCTCCATGTAAGTTTTTGAAGAGGCCATGTTAGCCCTGAAATGCAGGGGTTTATTCCCACTTATTGCCCTGCTTCCTTCACGCAGGATCCTGATCTCCACCATCTCGTAGTCACTGCAGCCAAGGTTGCCCCCAAACTGCGCATCCTCAACCAGTCCTTGTTTCTCTGTTCATACAAGGTCCAGCAGCACACCTCGCTGGCTCCTCCGCCACCTGTGTCAAAAAGTGATCCTCAATGGATTGCATGTGCCTTGCTGTTCTGCCTTTCCAGCAGGTGTCATGGAGGGTGATGTCTGCCATGAGAACCAAGACCTGTGATCATGAGGCTACTTCCAGCTCTTTGGAGACGACCTCATTCACTTCCTGTTCCTGATCAGTTGGACTGTAGTAAACAAATACAACTGTGTCACCCATGTTTGCCTGCCCCATAATTCTTATGCATAAACTCTTGTTCTTCATCCACCTCTAGGCAGAGCTCAATACATACTGTTTGTTTTCTCACATAAAGAGCAACTCCACCACCTCACCTTGCTGGCCTTTCTTTCCTAAAAGGTGCATAGCCATCCATGACAGCATTCCAGTCATGTGAACTGTCCCAATATATCTTCGAAATCCCGATGACATCATGGCCCTCTGACCACACATGGTTCCCTTATTCTTCCTGTGTGTTCCCCATGCTGTGTGTGTTGGTTTACAGGCATTTCAGAGAGGGAATTGAGCATGCAGGTTTCCCAGGAGGGCTGTGAGAGGATCCAACACAGCCATACAGACCCTTGAGGTGCTTGGCCTTCTGGTTCTCACCTTGGGAGGCAGCTGAGGAACATTTGTTGCTGCCCTGGTTGGCCTGGCTTATTCCCCAGCTGAATGTGTTGGAATGAGCATTGCCAGTCCAGACACCACACCTTGAGGCCTTCAGTTAAAAACCCATTTCATCAACCTGGCCAGACTGCTGCCAAAAATTCCCTTGCCTCTTCCAGACAAGAAATCCCATCCCTGCCTAACAAAATCAGTCTCATGAAATCCATGCAAATTTAGGTTGGTAATTGTTTTGACAAAAATAAAGATAGCATATTCAAAATAAACATAGCATTTTCAGCCAATACAAATCCTGATATAATGAAGACAATTGTTTACATGGTTTTGCTTGTTTTCTGGTTTACATAGAACAAAATTCAGAGTGTTCCTGCACTGCGCTACTTTCTTCCCTTCTCCCATTCAGCACTGCATTAAATTTCATGTCTGCCTTTTTTATTTTTTCTTGAAACACAATCCTATAGAGTAAGATATGCATTTGATAAAAAAATCCATCCCACTTTGAGGCAGGAAATTATTTGGAAAGTAGACCAGGATATAGATTGACAGAAACAACAAAAAATACATTTAGTTCTTCAGAGCAGTGCCAAATATTAATATTTTCTACTTTATTTTTCCTGTGATAAATATATATCCTTAAAAGACTAAAGTAAATTTAAAGCCATTCTCAACATAGTTTTATAAAGCATGAGTCTCCATGGTGGATTATTTGAAAATGTAGCAAGGAAATTATCTGGATTCTTAATATTCCCTGGATAAAGACAGCACAAAGATTCTTCATTTCAATGCAGAGTGATATGAAAAGGCTTAAAAAAAATGGAAGAGGGAAAGGGGGTGACAGTACTGACAAAACATTGCCCAGAGAACAATGGAAAGGAAAGATGTCCCATCGCTGTTTGAATTCTAGCTGCCTGCACAGTATAGTTGGTTCATGTAAGAGTCTTTGAGGACGATGAGATAAAACATAAGATAAAGAATCATGAGCATCTATTCTAATGTGTTTTTCCTGGTTCCCAAATTGCTACAGGACAGAGTCTGCTTTTCAGATTTTCTGTGTAAATCACTAACACATTTTTATGTTCTGAGCATCAGCTATAAAATACTGAGCTGTTCAAAATATCTAGCCATACTCATTTCAAATGGTCATGCTAATAATACTTTGTGACCTAAATCTGTGCTTCACCTTTGTTCAAAAAGTCAATACTACTTTTCCTATTATGGAAATATATTAATCATAGGATTATTACTGGTTAAGAAAATTTTGAGAGGAAAAAAAAACATGTGAGAAAAAACTCATTTGAAAGTAACAGATTGCTATTCTGTAGAGGGTTTTCTAAATCCAGAAGCAGTATGCAGGCTGCCTTGTATAAAAAGACAAGCTAAAAATGTATAAAATCATTCAATAAGGACTGGTGCTTGCTGTCTTCTGAATGCTTGTCCTTGCAAACCTGAACATTCTGTCCCAAGGAATTCATATGGTAGTGGCTTAAGGTTTTGGTTTGGTTGTTTTGGGGTTTTATTTTTGTGTCTCTGTTTTGATTTAGTTTGGTTTTGTTCTGGTAGGGCATAGAATACTAGTGGCTTGTTATCAAAATAGGAGCTGAATCTGGATTCTGTTTACAGTAAGAGATTGCATTGAAAGATGGTGTGAAAGTCGAAAAGTTATGAAATCACAGATTCTTGAGATGCTTTTATAAGTTCAGTTAGACATTTGAAATATATTTATTATTATATTATACTATGATAGCATATTCTAGTCTATATATTTATGTATATTCTATATATTCTATATATTTTATCTATTGTTAAACATTTTATATATTTGATACATTATTCTTATATATCATTACATATAATTTATTTACCAAGAGCACACATTAATAGGACAAGAGGGAGTGGCTCCGAACTCAAAGAGGGTGGGTTTAGAATAGATATTAGAAAAAAATTGTTTACTGGGAGGTGGGTGAGGCACTGGCACAGTTTGTCCAGAGAAGTTGTGGATGTCCCCTCCCTGGAAGTGTTCAAGGCCAGGTTGGATGAAGCTCTGAGCAAACTGCTCTAGTGGAAGGTGTCCATGCCTATGGCAGGGGGTTGGAACTAAATCATCTTTGAGGATCTTTCTAGCCCAGGCAGCTCTATGACTATGATATGTTTAGTTCATCTATGAAATCAACAAATAATGAGGAAAATATTATCTTATTTTTGTACCTCCCTGTGAAACATTCTTCTACCACTATCACAATGCACACATTTTCTGTGAATTCAATAGATTTTCAAAGCAATCCTTGTTGATTCGGTTTGCTCTTCAGACCTGCACTGGGTGATATCTGCTTTCAGAAGTCTTTCAGTAAGGAAAATGTGTGACACCTATACAACCTTGCACTAAGTAGTGTAGCAGTGTAAAGGAAAAAGATTTACAGTTTATTGGATGCTTGGTTTACCCTATGGCTCTTTCTTAAAATTTCATATAGCAACCCTATCTAAGGCATGGGTGCTCTTAAACTAACTACAAGCTTTATTTTTTTTTTGAGTCCATGAAAGGTACAAAGTAGTTGTGATCACATATTCTTTTCATTATGAGGAAGGAAGTCAGGCCAAATAAAATGTAAATTCACAGAACACCAAAACCTTTGCAACATTTGGATCTCTTTGTAATTTATGTGCAGTAAAATTCAACAACCATATCAAGTGAAGAATTTTAATTTACTCTCCTTCATCTTTTGGCCACATATATATGTATGTTTTAACAAATTAATTACCTGTGTCAGAATGACTATTTCAGCTGTAGATGTGGTTATATAAACAGTGTTACATGTACTTTTTTCAGACATAAATTTCACCTGCTAACGCAAGCTCTACCAAGGTGTTTTTAAGAGCTGGAACTTATATAAAAATTCAGGTTTTACATATTCTCGGTGCCGCATCACTGGACAAGATGAATTTCACCCTTTAAGTTAAACAACTTGCTCTGTTCTCTCTCTCTCTTACTTTTTAAAGCATGAGTACTCATGAATACTTGAAAATTAGAAAGTAAGCTGCTTCTTCATGAAACAAGTTGATAAACCTGACAGTTTTTAAATTCAGTTTTTAACTTTTTAATATTTCTAACAGTCTCCTTCTTCCTTCAAGAAATCACCTTAACAGATGTTTAAAAAATTGGTTTCTAAGCCATTTTCCTAAATTGCTTTGTTGCTCAGTTCCTAGTTAGTTCAACATTGTCTGAAACCTTGAGATTAAATTTATTTTACACTCTAGAAGTTAAACTTGACAAAAAAATTCTGAAGCTCTATTCTAACTTTCCTTTAAATTATGAGGTATTTTACCTTTTATTCATTCCCAATGGATTTTTTCCCTTGTATTTTTGGTTTTTTTCAAATATGTCTTTAACGTAAAAACTAATTATCTCTAGATCTCCAGTTATTTGGTTATTTTTCATTTGGTGTAAGTTTGGTTTGTTTGCTTTTTATATTCCCCACCGTAAAAAGCACCAAGTTAAATTAAACAAATCCTACTACTCTACTACTTTTAAATCTACAGTTTAAAATCAAAATCTCATAGAAAACAAATATTAAGAAAAATATAGATCGCAAATCACCTTTGGGTTTCCTTCAGCTCTTAAGGCTGAATTAGAAAATATTTTATGGTTTCTCTATATGAATTAAATGACACCTCCATGCAGGCAGTACCTATCTTACCACAGAAATCAGCTAGAATTTTTGTCCTCAAAAAAATAAATTCGTCTTTGAAGAAAATATACACAAATGGCAATTAGCACACGGAGAGCAAAGAATGTTTTCCCCACATTGTCTGTTACAATGACTTCAGTTTTGTACTGAAAAATAATAATAAAAAAATACATTGTCACGAGGTATTTTTTTCTGATTCTTGATTTTGATCTTGAACAAAAGATCAAAGAAACTAGAATGCTGTAGATAATTAATCATAGTAAATCAGCATTGACTCAATGGAAGTTTAAAGAATATGCTTTATTCTTATGAGGATCTAGGTCAGTGGATCTAATACACTTCTGAATATATGAATAATCCTTCATTTAATATTTCATTGTGTTTATCCTTCATCAAGAACTTCTTCATCTTTGGCCCAGATACAAAGTATGTTGAACTGCCTGCAAATAAATAGGTTCATTATGAATAGTTTGAACTTGATTACCCTGAAAACTAAAATAACTGTCCTGTCTGCAAGTTATTTGAGCTTCAGAAAAAGCAGGAAAATACTTACAAAATATTATCTTCTAGTTAAAGTGAACGAATGATTAAGTTCTGTTGGTGGAGTGAAGTGGTATGGTAGTGATACTGATATGTGGGATGCTGACCTGAGACCTTCTCCTTCATAATTTCTGACTCCCTACAAGTTAAGATATAAAATCTTTAATTCATTGCGACAGAGTAAAGGTTTACCTGTGCTGGGTACATGTGAGACCATCAGTAATTCTGTCTGTATTCTCAGGTGTTCCTAAAATGTATTGATTAATGTCTTGCAAAAGGGTGGTAAGAGTTTTTGAAGAACAAAGCCTATTCTACTAATTGATATTTCATAGCATGACTTCTATATTGCTACTGGTCAATTATTATTTCTTGGTTTTGTCTGGATTTGGAGAGGCTTGTGGGGACGAAGGGAGGTAAAATTATTACCCAGATGTATATTTCTATTCACAGTTACAGCTACTTTAAAGTATTTTTAAAAAATTATAAATGCAAGACGTATTCATGGTGATTCCCTTGAATTATGAGATTAAAGATAATTCAATCACTCTTTACCACTCTTTTCATTATCCCAGAATGTCCCAGTTTTTCTTTCACTAGGACCTAATTAATGTGTTTACTTTGAGGTTAATTAAATCAGTTAAATTATTTGAAATAAACTTCTGAGAAGTGATTTATGGTTATTTTTGGACTTACAGAGAGCAATTTTCTTTATTAACTGGCTAAGTTGCCTTTGCTCTCATTTCAGGTATTACAGTGATGTTATAGACACATATACAAGCCCAAATGCAAACAATATTTCATTGTATTTTTACATTCTATTTAAATATAATAATGGAATGCAACTCCAGAATAGCTCTCATAAGATCACACTTTCAATCATTTAAATATATTGGGGGGGTGAGCATGGAGTACTTGCTACTTAAAATTAGGAAAAGAGCCATGATAGTGTTGGTGGGTACAATAACGTGGCTGATCTTTTTCTGCAAGGAAGTAAAAAGTACTTAGCATTAAAACAATGTTCATATTACATCTCTTCAGTGCACTGAAAGAATACTGTACTGTGGGCTGGGATGAAACTATAAAAATTAATTGAGATTTCAAAATATTAATACAACTTTTAAAACTGATTGCCTAACAAATATTGAAGTTAACATTTTTCAGACTGCTTGACCAGTGAACCTGGAGGAAAAGACTTCCATATTCTCATAAAAGGAACAGGTTTCAAAATTAGAGATATATTATTATTTATGTTTAATTTATCAATTTGAGCAAAACAGGTACTAGTAACATTAGGAACTTTGAAATAGTTTCCCATTTCACATGATCCATTTTACTATGATTTGGAACTGCCACAGAAACTGGGAAAGACTTATGTTTATATCCTGAAAGAAAAAAGAAACTGCATTATTTTCAGATCATAAGAGTAAAATCTCATTCTCCAGGCACCAGACCTGTTCAAGTAAATGTGAAGTATTATTCTGAAATTTGTCTTTCTGGAATAGCCAAATTTAGGAATTATTTGAGTATTTTACTAGTAAGCTGGAAATATGCTTGGAGGAGAAGAGTTTTATTCTTGAGTGACCCTCAGAGAAACAGGAAATGCCAAGAAAACCCCAGGGTAAGAAGAAGATGTTCCTAATTTAAAACACCAGGAGTGTTTAAGCATTAAATGACACAGCAATCAACCATCATATTAATGTGTACAACAAGGAAGGGAATGTGGTAGGAAACAACCACATGTATATACTGTTGCTTTTCCTTACTTGTATTAAATTCATCTTTTATCTATTCCCATTATGACATGTATATAACTTATCCAAATGTTTTCCAAATATCTCCTGATGATATATTTTCTTTCCTAATGAACACATTCCTAGAAAAGGGAACTTGCCTCTGATTAGGATGTGATGGCTATGGTCTTGCACTGCAATATTGGAAAGAAAATTTTCTCACTAAAACTATTAACAAAACCCTAGATGTATACTGCCCATCACAATTTATCTAGGAATTCTTGTTTTCAATATTTGCATAGCAACCCTCACAAAGTAGAATCTTGTGATATAAATGTCCAACAAAAATCAAGAAGGAAAAAAATTAATACATAAAATGCTCTAGTAAACCTTGTAAGATTCCTTTTCATTACATTTGGAAAATACTCTAAGGAATGAAACTGAAGTAAATCCAGTTCGGAATTTATGTTTAAATAAATAAATATCTTGTACAGTATCTTCATTATAACACTTTCTTAAGAATGAACTTCATCTGGAAATTCAAAGCCCTTTACAAACAGCAGTTAGTGCATTATTAATGACACAATAATTTGGTGCTACAAAGATAATTCCCTACAGAATTGTGAGAATACTTCAAATGCCTTAGTCAATCTAATGAATGTTAAGGATGCTCAACACCTTCCAGAACTGTACTGAAGGTTACAGATATCACCTACGTACTGTAAATTGTCATTTGATTTGAAGTCTAATGTCATTGCAATTTCAATGTTTCTAGACCGTACTAATAATTTGTTATGCTTATTTGAAACTAAATTTAAACAATAGGCATATATCCTCCCTTCTCTATCTCAGAGTGCCATTATAGAGAGACAAAAATGTAGCATTTTTAAAGACTGGATCAAGGGAAGAATGAAAACAATTGTGCAACATAGTCAGAGACCTCATGATTGATGGAGTCTGTGCAAATATAGAAGTATGCTAGAAGAAATAAGCCTTTTTTGAACCTCTGTCATGAGGAGGGGCATAGTTTCCTTGCATTGTATCTGAATTCAATATGTTAAAGTGTACTGTAGTCACTTTATTTTCAATCTTTGCAGTTAGTGACTTTTATCAAGGACCTCCCAAACTGAAGAAAGTTTATTTTTTTCTAGTTCTGGGGTATTTTTCTATGGTATGTTGTTTTGAGTTTTATTAATTTAAGATGATGTGCATAAGAAATATATTTCTCATTACTGATATATACAGTTTAGTTCAATTTATTTTTCAGTAAGTTAATGTAGGCATCTCTCACCTGTAAAGCTACCATTGATTGCCCTCACTTTAAATCAAAATTTACTTTCTACACAAATATAAAATTATTTTAACCTTAATCGTTGTGAATCCCAATGGATCAAAACACTGATTTATGAAACTGATCACACGCAGCAGACCAGAAGTATGAAAAACTAGTCTTTTTATATAAGAATTTGTCACAGTGAATTCATGTTGCACAGTCTTGACATAAAACCAATATGCAGTATTTCCCATACTCTGTTGTATGTTACAGATTTCTTTATTTTTCTTTCTTAAAGAACATCTACTGCCTTACTATAAGGTTACATAGTGTGAAAGAAATTTTAATGGTTAATTTTCATTTTCCAGAAAATACATTACAAGGCATATTTTCACAACACAGAACTATAGATATAATTCCATATAGACAACATGGGAGTTGTCTATATTCTAAGTCAATATTCTAAGTCAATATTCTAAGTTGTCTATATTCTAAGTCAAAATATAATAAACACAACAGTTACCTCTGTGATAACTGTATGCTAAACAATTTCAGAAGCAATGAATATGGTAAAACTCTTCATATTGCTTGCATTACATCTATAAAACTAGCTCTCAACAAAAAACAAACAAAAAAAATTGTCAAATCTCATTTTTAAAAATATATTTATTGTTTTAAAGGTGCATATAAAGTAGTATCATTGCCTCTCCATTATAAAATTAATGATATTTGATTTCCCACGACAAAGTCACTTTGTTTATATTCACCCATATTTTTCTGCAACAAGACATTCTTTCCTTTATGAGAAATGTTAAAAAGAGTACTTTTTTCCTTAGTTCCCATATGAAACTTTTGAATAAAAAAAAAGAAAACAGAAAAAAAAAATTGAGATGTCAAATGTCCCTTAGGTGTTACACCAAGCACAACCTTTTCAGAAGCAAATGTCTGTAGGAAATGAAAAAGAGGAACAGTGATGGATTACATGAATAATATTATTTATGTTTAACAGTCTCTGTTCTTCTCTTCCCATCTGCAAATATTTAAAAATGAATCAGCTCAGATACAGAAATATAGCCCTGTATTTCCTGCCTGCATTCATCATCAGGGCATTGAACCTAAGGTCTCTTCCAACCCTAATCCTCTTGACTTTAAGGTCTCTTCCAATCCTAACCATTCTCTGAGTCCACAGAGCCCACGCTATGCCAAAACGACTCAAAAATTGCATTACCTGCCAGGTGTGCAGTCACAGAGTGGTGCACTGGTGAATACTAAGCAGTTTGTCACAAAGATGTTTGCAAAAGGTGTTCTTGTAAAAATAAGTTCCACTCCTCTCCCTTCCTCGCTCATAAATGACCATTGTGGCAATCAATGCCATTTCTAGATGCGTTTTCTCAGTCTGCATAATAGTTTTTCTACCAACAGACTGATAGAATTAGGTTAAACTTGCAGAAGAGAAAGGGAAATTTTTAATGCCTTTCACAATAATTTTTTTCTTCTCAATAAAGATAATATTTTGGAGAGAATGAAGGATGTGGCAGGTAAAGGAGATTTGCAGGAGGGAGCTGGGAAAATGTAGCTCTTCTGAAGATGGGAAGATTTTTGAAAGGAACAGGGAAGAAGATCCATAATGAAGAATCTGGGACTACAGAAACAAAAGCTTCACATGAACCAGAGGAAATAGAAAAGAATAGCTCTCAGAGGCACCGAGGTTCATGAAACCAAGTTTGGAAATCAGGTTTTTCTACAAGGAATGAAGAGGATGAGAAGTCTGTATAAACTTCTTTTTAATTCCTTTTCTGATCTAGTCAGAATCAACTGACCCAGTTTTGTACTTTCTCCCTGACTTTTATCTCTATAAACAGCTAAATATTATAGTCAATATTCTAAGAAAACTTGTTTTCTTTGAAGTTAAGAGCTCTTTATTCTTCTTCAGGTGACTCATTATAAGAAGGTGATTTTGGCCGTTTCACCTCAAAACTGTGATTGTCACACTATTCAGTCAAATTTTTGCACATACCTAGAAGAAGATGTCTTAGCATAAGAAGACTCATCACAGAATCCCAGAATGGGTCAGTTTGGAAGGGACCACAGCAGGTCTCCTAGTCCAATCTGTCTGTTCAAAGAGAGTCATCCCAGAGCACATGGCACAAAACTGTGTCCAGATGGTTCTGGAATGCCTCCAGTAAGGGAGATTCTATACCTTCTCTGGGTCATCTGCTCCAGTGCTCAGTCACTGGACAGGAAAGAAACTCTTCATGTTCAGGTGGAACTTCCTGTACATGGTTTCTCCTGTTGCCTCTTGTCCCATTGCTGGGCCCCATGGAGCTCTGGGTCCATGCTCTGACCTCTCCCTGCAGACACTGACAGAAATTTATGTGCTCCCCTCTCAGTCATCTCCTCATGAGGCTGAACACTCCCAGCTCCCTCAGCCTCTCCTCATAAGATATGTGCTCCAGGCCCTGCATCATCTTGATAGCCCTCAACAAAATCCATTTCAGTAAATGAAGAGGTTTTTATTCCAGCTATGTCTCGGAAGGGTGTTTCAACAGTACATTGGAGTGGGTTTAAGTCACACCATCACACCCTCCTGCATCAGCCTGTTCACAGATAGTACGAGGCCACGCATAAGACTGAAAAACAGCCAGAATGAAGGTCAAGATACAACCTGTAATTTCATTCTTACTGGACGTCTACAGTATAAGCAGTAGTTCAGTTGCTTTTTCTTTCTGTTTGATCTGCCTCTCTGAACTAATAGAATAATTTAGACTCTCCAGAAGGTAAGGGTGATTACTTATCCTCCCCTCTTTTGTAACCTTTTTGTAGGGGTACAGGAAATGCACTCCTACCTGGAAAACAAAGTATGTTTAGAAACATATGTATAAAGGTCTTATATAATTGTATGTCTGTCACTAGAAACAAAATATTTACTAAGCCATAAATAGGTCAAATGTTTGGCAGAAAAATGTATTCATCTGATAAAGGAAAGCAAAACTTCAAGAAAACTTGCAATTCAGTGACATGCATCAAAATCTAAAATGGTTTTAAATATCTAAAGCAGTTCTTATGGTAAAAACCTTAATCTATGATGTAATTAACACATAGTGCTACATAACTTTATCGTTGCCATTATTTTTAGACTAACCCTATTCACATTCCCAAAAATTTGGTTGAGAAACTGCACACACGTTGACACATCCAAGGTAAGAGAGACTTCCTGATATTATCAGTGTTCCCCACATATGTGAAAAGCTATTGGAGAAAAGAAGAATCAGCTCCTGGGAGGCAAGAAGCTCTTATAAAGGTGACCTTTAAAATCCTTGTAATAGTAATATATTAATAAAATAGTTAAACATAATATTTCATGTGTATCTTCTATGTTTGCAGTATTTGTATGGTTAAAGCAGTATGTTTGCTCTCATAAAACTTATGATATAGCATTCTGTCTGTCATTTCCATGGTGCATGAGAATTCCTTTAGTATCTACTAACTTCCCTTTGTTCAGAACTCAATTCACAATAACGATTTTATATCCTATATCACAGAAGAAACAATGGAAACCTGTTACTGGCTTTCTTCATTTACTAGGTGGCATCGGGATTGTCCTGGTTGCAGAGAGGAGGTAGAGCATGTGGGCATGGCCAGGTTGCTATTCTACACCATCCACATCATGTCTGGGGAGTGTAGTTTGGGGGCAGAAGAGAAGGTGAGCATACCCCAGAAGACTATTTGTCTAACTTAGGTAAATGTGTGGTTCACTGCTGTAATGTGCTTATAAGATTTTTTGCATATTGATGCTGTTCTGGAGACTTCTCCCTAGCAGAGGCCTGTACCATCCCATGCTGTAAGCTTATTGGTTTACCCCTTTTCCCCTCCCTGGCTCCTCCCCTCTGGCTTCCCCTGGTTAGCTCTTCTGAGTAACCACGCCTCTCTTCCCTCTCCTGATAACCCTCTGAGGGAGCCTCCCTCTGGGTTCACCATCTCGGCTTTCCAGCGCCCCGCATCCTCCCCTGCCTCTCCATCCCTCTCCACCCTCCTCTGACCCTCGACTGTGGACCTCAATAAATCCCTGGAAAGCTCAGCTGGTGATCCTGCATTTCTTCCATCGCCACGCCTCTACGATATCTCGCGTCCCCCGCAGCTCCACCGCCTGCCACAGACACGTGTCTGCCTGGCGCGTTCTGGCCCCGGGCGGCCCCTCATCATTGCGGCATGGGGTGGCCGTTCCGGAATTGCGATATTGCAATGCCGCAGTTCACCATTTAAACTTTTTGTGCTTTTCCCATCTATATCCATGACTAGATAAAGCTGCTGTATATCTACAAATTTCAGTGCTAGACTAATGGTATTTTCATGTCTGATATCTCACAATCTGTTAGATATATTAGACAGGTATTAGACTAGATTTTCAGGTTTATATCAGCAACTTGTTAATAATATCTTCTCAGCTGTACAACTGAGGAGCTGTCATTCCTTAATGAGACAGATGGAATCCCAAGTTTCTTTGTGGTTTAAAGAACTATACGGAAAAACAGATTTTTGTTTTAATCTTGTCTAAAATATGTGTTCTAGTTTGGGGGATGTTTTGGGTTTGTGGGTTTTTTTCACTTGAAGCCATCATTCAGACAGGAAGAATATAGTTAAAGAAGAGATAGTACCTGCTGAATGTATGTATATGTTTGTGTAGGTATCCATACATGCCTATGTACACTTTTAAAAAAAACGTAGATGTTTATTCAAATGCTGGTTACTATAACTTAAATCACATACAATACTACATGATTTGGTGTAAAATTTTGGGGATGTAAAGTAATATGAATAGTTTTTTGAAACCTTTCCAAAGAGTCATGCATGCACACCCAGAATATTAATAAATACACCACAATTGAAACACCTAAATCTAACATATCATTTGAACACTGGAGAATATTAAATTTAAAATGAACCCTTTTTTCAGCTGTGATAGTTAGGAATTTTTTTGAATTTTGAACTGAGTAAAAGTCAAGTGAGGCCATGTAGGAATTTTCCTCTGGACATGTTAAAATGCCAAAAGCAATTTTACTGTGATTCAGAACATTAGACAGCTATTCAAGTTTTAAATTTGAAGCAATGGAAATAATATTTTAACAGAGATTTTAATTTTTTTTTGTTAGTTTTCAAGACACTTTTGCTACCAGAAAAATTCACAATGTTAATACAAACAGTAAATAAATTTAAGTAAAATAAATAGTTACACTTAACACATTTCCAGAGAAATACCAACTTAGTAATACAGCTATTAATTCAGTGTGGAAGATAGAAATAATAGATTTATGAGGACCAAAGCATTTCAAGTCAGTGAATAATTCATTGGTTATTGACAAAAATTATATTGTGCCACCCTTTATACAAATGAGTTCAGTTAAATTGGCTGTTTGTTGATGCATTGTTTTACCACAAAGTAACATTAAAAAGCCTAGGAAAAATCACTTTCGTGATCTTGTGAGCAGTAATTCTTTGAGATTTCTTTCACCAGTTCTGAAATACACATTATTTGAAGTGGTATTTATATAAAAAGTGCATATCCCATAGAGATTACTGTTTATTTACAGTTGTCTGTCTTCCTTGCCTTGATTACCACGTTTAGATATTTTAGACTAAAACAAATTTCAAATAATATTTGTCTGTTAAATGTTTCTAGGGTTCTTGTCTCTCTAAAAGAGGGGAGGATTAGAAAGAAAAGGACACTTGGACAGTTGACAAAGTCAAGTGGGGCTGCCTGTTGAGGACAGTCCTCAGAAAGGCGTCTCAATTTATCTTCTGCAACTTTCAACCTCTTAGTAACACAATAGATAGAAATACCTGAAAACTGCCAGAAAAGGCAGACTTACAGAACTCTATACCAGTAAAATATAAATCCTTAAAATAAAGCAGATGCTTCTGAAAAGTACCTATGTCTGCACGTGTGTGTGTAGAAAATGTGAAGAGTTCTACAAAAACTTTGCCAAAAGTTCCACAAAAAGCCAATTTGAAAATTGGCTTTTTGACCTTTTCTCTACTAGGATTTTCACTGTAAATGTAATGTAATGTAATGTAATGCTAACATCTCCTAGTATTTAAATCAGGACTCCAGCCCTATATAGACGTGATGTCTAACTTTAGATAACTTCTCATTATTCACGTATTATTTTCCTTCTTTGCAAACATTTAGAGAATTCATGCAATGAAAACTTGTGTTATCAACATTGCAGCTGAACTACCATAGACTAGTTCCAAAATATTTCACAGCTTTGCAAGGTAATTGAAGTCCTAGTGACTTTCATATAGCCAGGATTTCATTCCATGTTTTTCATAATCAAGTGACAAGGTTTTCAAGTTGCAATTTGACTATGTTAAGCAGGTCTGGTTTATACATTCATATACCAGGGGAAAAAATTACACTCAATTTTCTAATTTTCAGTTATTTTTAATTAAAATACAGGTATTCCAGCTCTGTTTACTGGCTAATTTCACAATAACGGAAGACTGGAGAATATCTTGTGCCTTGATGTTATGACTATTAGATCATTACTTCATGTCTCATTATAAGTTCACTGTAAAATGCAAGTTTCAGATAGGTTTTTTCACAGCTTAATCTAGATTTCTCCCTCGTTTTCCTGGGTAGCTAAATAGCTGGATTGCAAACAAGTTAAGGACCCTGAAAGGTCTTTATTCGGATAGTCCTAGAACTTTTGCTGAGTTCCTAACTCTTTTGACTATCAACTACTTATAACTCACTGATATTTCATTTTCCTATAACGATTTACTGAATTTAGATATGAGTCATGCCCTGAGATAATAAAAATATCTATATACCTGAGAACATGATTCATGACAAACTTTCCTAATTACTTTCCTAACAATTTGTAGGCATATAACGTATTTTCTGTCTCAATCAAAGTGTGGAAAATGAATATTTTAATTTTTAAATATTCTTGACTATACTTGTTAAGCCTCTTGTAGCAGTGTGTCTGCAGGTTGTAGTGGAAGCAAGCACCATAGTCAGAGATGATTGGCACTGCATATCTGCCTTCCCCTATCCGATATTGAGTTAAGAGCCAGAACGTTCCTTTACCCGCAGCTTATTATTGGTTTTTAAAGTTCTGTATCTTCCCTCCTTGCACCCCCATTCCCTGAAGCCCCTGTCAATCTGTATCCCTCCTGCCCCTGTTGGCTCTCCTGAGTAAACCCCTCCCACCCTGCGATCTCTCTTAACCCCTGCAACGGGGACCCTCGGCGCTCTCAGCGCCTCGGAACCCAGCTGCTTTCGTACCCCGCGTTCCTGCCTGGTCCCACCCGCCTTCTCCTCCCCACCCTTCCCAGCAGTAAACCATGGACTCCGAAAGCTGAGAGACTGCGTCTTCTTTAATCGCCAAGGCTCCTGCTATCCTGCCTTCGGGGAGACGGCCCGAGCTGGGGTTCCGCAGGTCCCGGATCCGCTCCGCCCCTGCAGCGTGGAAGCACCTGGCGGGAACCTCGTTTAGTGGGGTTTTCGGGGTTCCCCTGCCTTCCCAGAGCGAGAAAACCTCAGCCTTTTAAAAAGATTGTTGTTTGTGGAGGGATGATAGAGCTATCTGAGGAAGAAAAGAACTCTGTAATATTTATTCAGCTTCTGCTTATGCACAAATAACCAAGTAATGACATGAATGAGATCTCCTTAGCCAACAGTTGTTCTCTTTGGCCCATATTTCCCACTTTGGATTTAACCTGTCCTGTTTTTCCCAGGTCCCCAAATTCACTTCTCTTCATTCCAGTTTCTTAATTCTGCCTTCTACGGGTGTGCCATTGGTATTGTTCTTTTTAAAAGTAAATATTAAGGATTGCAAAGAAACATTCTTGGATTATCAGCCTAATCACCATGAATCGTGTTCTCAGGTGCATTGACATTTTTATTAACTCTGGACATGACTCATATCTACATTCAGTGAATCATGGAGAGGAAAACGAAAAATCAGTGAGTTGTGATTAGCTCATATTCAAAACAGCTAGGAATTCTGCAAAAGTTTTAAGATTATCAGAATAAAGATTTTGCAGGGGTCCTGGTTTTAAGGCTCAGCCTTCCCTGCAGCAGAGCCTTTTTCTGGCAGCATCTGCTCTGAGTAGTCTCCTTCGCCTTTTCTCTTCCATGGCATTAGCAAATTTATTGTCATTAGGAGGACAGGAGGCTATGACACCATGTTCTCTTTTGACACAAGGTTTACAATGCATTTTGTGGAAGACAGAATGCCACATTTTTCCTGGAACTACTGACCCATGACTTTGGACAACACTAGGAAAATAAAAAAAGAAATCAGAAAAAAACCTCTCCTGGCATAATATCACTCTTGACTGACTACTGACAGAGCGCGAAGGGTTTGAGGTTAATTTTCCCAAATGCATTTGTTTCTAAATCTGAGCCTCTCAATACTTTGAAAATATATGTACCATAACACTTGAAATGTTTTAGAGCAACAGTGATCACAGCTTAAAAGAGGATATAAAAAGGGAAGTAAAAATGATTTAAAGCTCCAAGTATGTGTCTGTATATGTGTATGAACCTACTATCATAGTTAATTGAAGCCATACAGGTAAAGTGAAGAGGAACCTTCCACCTTCAGATGAAAGAAGACAGTAGAGTGAAAACACCAGAGGCTATACCTGCCACATGCAACCTAAATATTAAGTTTCTTTCCCAAATAAATGCTCTACATTTCCCAAGCTTCCTGTGATTCTAATGTTCCTGCAGTGTCATACATGGGTCTTCACATCAGCCAGCTGATACAGTAGTAGTGATACTGCATTAGAAGTACTGATATGAATACCTGATAAGTCCCATAAGAACCAAATACATACCGATTTTTATCAGAAATGGAAATGCTGATATCAATAAAACACAACTTTTTTTGCAGATGGGAATCTGCATTTGAATGTGTGCTCAAGAAGAAAGTTTTAAAGTCTTTTTCACAGTCCCCTGAAATACACACACTATTTTGGTTGGTTTTGTTGATTTATTTTTTAGGAGATTCATATATTGCCATTGGCATCATAAGTGGTAAAATGCATAAAGAAAATTTAGCTCTCTACATCATTCAGTTGAATTGCATTAAAGTATTATCAGAAAAAAAAGATGTCATTTCATATCAATTTTAGTAAACCAGAGTGCCAATTATTAGGCACAACTAAGCAACAATAGCATTGCCTCTGCTATTCTGTTTACAGCATGTGCTTTAGGACTATTATACTCCCAGGAATACTTTTGTCAGATAGTTTATCTTTTTATGTTAGATTTGACATATTGTATAAAGGCCATTCTAAACCATATTTCTGAAGAATAAGATTACTTCAGCTTGTTAATCTGGATAAAATCAATCAACAAGTCTGGCAAAAAGCAATGTGTTTTTGTCCAATACAGTTCCTCCATTTTGTCATATAAGTACTTCTCCTTCTTAAGCATGACTGTTATGATAGAAATGAGAATATGTGAACAATCTTTAGTCTCTCCAGCTTTTTATTGGACTAAATTTTGTGCTGTCATCTAAGAATTTTTTTCTTTTTTCAGTGCCTGCACCTTTCCCTTTTTAGAATAATTATGATCTCACACAAATTCATTTGATCCCTTGATTGACCTTCACCATCTGACTAACCTCAAATTCTGTAAAATGTGAAAGAAAATCAGAGTGAAAGGAACCTACTTGGATTGTGGTAGCATTACTAAGTGTAAATTAAAACTTTATCTTTTTATGGCAGAACTCATGTACACTATCCATATGATGATATTTTTGCACATCACCTTTTTTTAAAGCCATATTAAATTCTTCATATGTGTGCCAATAGAAACTGAGAATAGGTATTGCATATCAGATGAATTATCTTAATAGGAGTGTGAGCACAGGTCTCCTTTTATAGCTGCAATATTAACACTATTTCAGTTATATATTAATATTCCATTCATGAAGTTTAATTAGTAAGAAATACAGCTGGAGAATTTTTCATTACAACCAATTGTTATTAATTGTCACCAAGGTTTCTTAATTATTCACTTTGGCTGGAAGCTAATTAATTTAGCATCTTATATGCTAGTTAGCAAAGAAATATGTTTTCACCCATTTATGCCAAAAGAGAAAAAGAAAATTATTGTATAGAATTAATTTTTAGCTTTCATGGAACATATTTGTTTCAGAAATTGCAAAATTTTTGCTGGTTATTGAAAATAAGTGCTTGAGAGGTATGCCTTGAGAAGGGGAAGTGGTATAGTTCTTGGAATATAATAAAGTCTATATTTTTCATTTCCCTTTATTTTTGTCTTGAAGATAAACTTTTCTTATGCAAATCATAAAACCTTATCTCCTTTCCCACCTTGAAAGCGTTGGTTATTCAAAGAGGAATTGTTGCATAAGGGCCTTTTTTGCTTCATGTTGGATCATGCTACTGTCTCTTATTTCACGCTACTGGCTCTTATTTCACACAGTTTATACCAAACTTCATGTTTTCCTAATTTCTTTTTCTTTTTACAGAAGGATTCATTCCTTTTCAATTAATAGCTTGTCACTTAGATAAGTTCAAAATTTAGCTAATTATTTCCAAACTTTAAATTCAAATGTTCAATTAATTTTGTAGGCGCTCCTTTCATGTCCATGTTTCTTTTGTAGTACATGTATCTTAGCAACCTAACTCAAAGTGATTTTTTTGTGTGCAGATGTGAGAAACCCCTTATGATTTTTAATTGATCTCCATTGTTTCTTTGGTCTCAAAGTGGTTTTGGTAAACTTGACTTAAATTTCTTTTGGAGGAAGAAAAATTTCTTTCTGTGTGAGTTCCAGGAAACCTACCAGGATGTGGCCCCCTACCTATCCTCACATCACCCATTTACCACCAACTGTATTTGGGATCCTTAGGAGATCCCAGATTCTTCATGTGGTTCATATTATGAAGGTGTTCAATGCTGCAGCTTACCTTTGCATGCAACTCTGAAATCCTTACAAACCTCTGTTTCTATGTAGTCCTGACCATCTACTTGTTCATCCTTGCCTTTAGCTTTACTTAAATTTCTTAAATAATTCTAATCTACTTGCAACCTGGTTTCAGCACATAACCTTTAACAGGCCCTTCTCATCTTCCAACTTAATATTAGCTTTTATTTAATTAGCTTTTATTTTCAACTTAATTTTAGCTTATATTTTTTAGTAGATGTGTTCCAGATGACAGTGTAGAGGCAATACCAGAGAGGAGTATCTCATGCCTCAGCAGAATAACATATGGAAGTGCTTTCCCATTAAAGAACTCAGCATTTCTCAGGGACACAATCATCTCATGGCAGCTTTAGGAGGCAGAGAATCTTCTTTATGCTGCCAGGCATCTTGAAGCCAGTGATGTTTCAAACTCAGGATGCTGATGGCAGACTTTTTGTGTTACAGTACCTGGTGGGGGCAGCAACACGAACCTATTTCATGATCTCAGATATTTGGGCAAGAGGATACCAAGAAGTTACCCTTTTCACTGCAAGGCATACATAGGAGAGTCTTTCCAGGAAAGGTGGTGTGCTCTGCTGCACCTGTTGGAACGAGATCAGATGAGGCCATTAACATGTTTAGAGGGATGGAGCACCTTTCTTTTGAGGAAAGACTGGGAAAATTGGTCTTGCTCAGCCTGGAAAAGAGAAGACTTCGGGGACACCTAATTATGGCCTTCCACTACCTGAAGGGAGCCTACAGGAAAGATGGAGAGAGACTATTTTCAAGGGCTTGGAGTGACAGGACAAGGGGGAATGGCTTCAAATTGTCAGAGAGCAGGTTTAGATCAGATATAGAAAAAATTCTTTACTATGAGGGTGGTGACGCACTGGCACAGATTTCCTAAAGAAGCTGTGGATGCCACATCCCTGGAAGTGTTCAAGACCAGGCCAGGTTGCATAGGGATCTGGGCAACTTCTTCCAGTAAAAGAAGTCCCTACCCATGGCAGGAGGGTTGGAAGCTTTAACGACCCTTTTAATCCAGGCCATTCTATGATTTTATGGTCCTGCAACCTCCATTCACAACTTCTGTCAACAACTGTTACAAAGAATTGCACCAAATTCAAAATTACTTTTGCCATTCACTCTAGCTTTCATCAGTAGTTTTATGTGTTGCACTTTAAGTCAACACACCCGCTTCCAATAAGGATAAATGTTCATCTTTGATATAGATATCCTTTAGCAGGGAAAGACAGAAAGATATATATTAAAATAATGAGTTCCAAATTTTGGGGAACAGCTATAGATTAGGAATCCCAAAGCATTGCTACTGGGTCTTTAAAAATGTGTTTTATGCAGAAAGAAGTGGCAGGAGATATTTCCTGTCTATTCCTTACCTTCTTTGAACACATGATCCAAAGGAGCAATATAGGTAACAGGACATGATACTGGAGTAATCTGTAGCTCCTTACAAAGTGTTTTATTGTAGCTCAGATCTGTAGAAGAATTGCAGATTCAAAATGTATGTATCATCACATGTTAATTGATCTTAATTGGCTGTCCTGCAGGAATATCAGTGTGCTATCACTTTATACATGATTTAGCTAAAGAAGACAAATGCTTCTTAGTGATCATAGTTATCTGCTGTCATACCTAGCAAGGTTGTTTTTTGTTCTTTGCAGAAATGAAACAAGAAAAGTACCATAGCCAGATGTGTGCCATCACTCAGGAGCTGCATCCATAAGAAAATAAATTCAGCTATTATTTCTTCACCAAGCCTGCTGCCATGGGCAGTGTGAAAGCACTCAAGCTGTAAGCAGAAGCTAGGTACAGTCTCTTTGGTTTTTCATGTTAACAAACGGCAGCTCAGGCTTTAGACAGTATTTCAGTGAAAACAGATGTAGAAGGAACTCCATCTAAATTAATTTTTTCTGTGAGAGGCACATAAATATCAGAAGGTCCAGTAATGTTCTGCCCAGACTAAGCTCTACTGTTGTACATATAGGTATAAACTAATTGAGTTTTGATCACAAAACCTGTATCCTGAGCCCACCCAAAATATGAAGGCTCTCTCTGCAACAATAGGCCAAGGATGGAGGGCAGTAGCCCTATTACCAGTCAGGACAATGTGTGCCACAGTTACTCAGATGTAAACATTTTAAATACCTTTTGTTGGTTTAAAAATTAGGTTAACTGTACCCAGTTAATAGCAAACACATGCCTGGCACCAAACAAACCAGTACCAGTCCAAAAGATTTCAACGTCTCTGCCTCTGCTTTGCACTTAGCAGCAACACCCTCCAAGTGCTCTCAGGGGAAACCTCTGTAACTACCTGTGGATTCATAGCCATTCACCACTGGTGTCAGACATACTCTGCTTGAGAGACAAGGATCTAAATATTTGTTTCTATGCTGGAAGTCTTACATCATTTTGCCAGATGGCACTTAGATCCATAGACAGTCCTCAGCTGATGAAAGGCCCTATTTGCTGATGAAAATTTCCCTGTTACAACCTATTCCTGACAAGTTAAATTTTGACAGAGTATTCTGTATTCTTTTGGAGAATTATTTTATTCAGAATTATCATTCAGAACACCAACAAACACATTTTAGCTATCGATTTTATCAGTCTTATATATTTGCACAGTTATAACAAACTACCTGAAAACAAATTTATAGACTGAGTGATTGCATTAAGATTTACACAAATCTGATTTCTTTTCCTCTTACTTATCTTAACTAAACTTTTACACATTTAAATATCTCCAAACTTTTTAACAAACTATCTCAATGACATTTTTTTCCTTTTAGTGCTTCTTAAACTACTTCTTCAAGCATCTTTTGTGTTGCATGTTTAAGTATACGGCCAAAACCACCTCAAAATAAAATGACATGGTAAAAACTTCTCATTATTTTCTTGATTTGTATTTACTTAATTTAATGTCTGGCGATGAACTGGACCATGGAGCACAGAGTTAGACCAAATATCTGCATGGGAATCAGTCACTGTTTGAAAATCTATTAAATTAGTGTGATAACGTAGTTCTGAGGCCATGAAGCATTAACCATAGACTTACACAAGTATTCATGTGAAAAGGCAGTAACTGGTAGAACAGGATGAAAATGTTGGCATTCTCAGTGGAGAATGGGAAGAAGGTGAAGCAGGGGCAGATTAACAAGAAACCTTTTTTATGGCATGCATTAAATGTCCATGTTTTCCAGTGGAGTGGCTCAGGATGTTGTTTAATACTTACCTATCATAGATACATGTACATGTTTGAGTGAGTTTCTCTAGAAATGTTTAGCCTTCCACCTCAATTGCCATTTTGTCTCCCAAACAGTTCTCTTTTAATCACAGTTGTCATATTTCCTCTATTAAATATGGATAAGAATCTGTCATAGATCTTAAAGACAACAAAAAAACCAAAAAATTTTTTTAAATTTTCTTTTTTTTCCCCAAAACTTCCTTTGCTAATTTCATTTTGTATGTTTTATTTTTCATCTTGTTTTGTGTCTAATCAGACTAATATTAGTCTGTTTCACAGGGACTCAACAATAGTAACTCATTCAAGATTTGCTGTCATGAAGGAAAGCTGTCAATGAAGGAAAGCCTTTAAAGCCAAGAAATAGTGATTAAAATATTTGTATTGCCTTCAAAACATTGTCTTCAGCTTGACAGAAGGATCAAACTATATTTGTTTTCATCAATACAAATACCTTTTCAATGAAATGTGAAAAAATTATTCATGAACAGAACTGCATTTTAACATGATCAGCTTGACTAAAGAGAAATGATGAGGTGTTGCACTGCCATCATACCAATGGTTTTTTGCTGTATTAAGAAGAAAAATCACAGTAAAAAAAGCCCACTAAAACAACATTAGTAATTTCTCTGGTAACTCCCTTTCTAGATTTCAATTAAAATTTAATAGGAGTAAATAACAAACACAACAGCTATGAATGTCCAAAGAAGAGTGAGAGACTAAGATCAAGATACTTGGATAGGTGGACCTGATCAGATTCAATTTTATAGTATCCTTAATAATCATTATATTTCTTCCTAATTTAAGTCTAGTTATACTAATAATTGCTTTGTTTTAATGACACTGAATAGACATCCTGTTGAAAGCATCTGATGTATTTCCTCTCATGGAATGAGACACTGGAGAGCAGCACTGTACAAATGGACCTGGGGGTCCTGGTCCATGGCCAGTGGAATATGAGCCAGCAGTGCCCTGGCAGCCAGGAGGGACATCTGTGTCCTGGGGGGCATCAGGAACAGTTTCGCCAGCTGGGCAAGGGAGGGAATTGTCCCGCTTTGCTCTGCACTGGGGTAAGGCTCACCTCGAGTGCTGGGGGCAGTTTTTAGCACTGCAATATAAAAAAAAAATAGATATCTATTAGGGAGTGTCCAAAGGAGGGCAACGAGGATAGAGAAGAGCCTAGAGGGGAAGCCTTATGAGGAGTGGCTGAGGTCACTTGGTCTATTCAGCCTGGAGAAGAGGAGATTGAGGACAGAGCTCATCACTGTTTGCAGCTTCCTCACAAGGAGCAAAGAAGGGGCAGGCACCAATCTCTTCTCTCTATGACCAGTGCCAGAACCTGAGGGAATGTCCTGAAGTTGTGTCAGGTGAGATTTAGGCTGGATACCAGGAAAAGGTTCTTCCCCCAGAGAGTGGTTAGGCACTGGAACAGGCTCCCCAGGGAAGTGGTCACAGCGCCAAGGGTGACAGAGCTCAAGAAGTGTTTGGGAAAAACTCAGGCATATGGTGGGATTCTTGGAGTGTTCTGTGCAGGGCCAGGAGTTGGAGTTCAGTCATCCTTGTGGGTCCTTTCCAATTCAGAATATTTTATGATTCCATTATTATTTTCTGTTACAATTAAGGATAGAAAAAAGACGTGAGGCTGAAGGATCAGTATTAAAGGCATGTCTTTTAGGTTCTAATTCCTATCATTGATTTTAGTTTTGAACATCTGATTAAAAACCCACCTGTGTAATCTAAAAGCTTTGCATCAGCCTCTTGAAAAGATTCCCATGCAGCTGCCTTAGCTGTAGAGATTGCTTTATGCATACAGATTCCCCAAATGGGGAATAGTATAGCAATTCTGTAAAAGATTCAAGACAGGAGAAAAGGAAGGAAAAATTATGACAAGTAGAAAATAAAATTGTGGTAAATGACATGCTCAAAAGCCAGCCTGTAATTAGAACAAATGAATAAATTAAAAATTAAAGAATATATAATAGATAGACATTCTGCAAAGAAACTATTAAAGCAACACCTGAATTTTTTTAATCACTTTTTCCAATGTCAATTCATTTGTTTCCTATTTCTAATTTCTTAACTGTTATTTCAATCCCATTTTTGCTACTTGTTTAATTCTGAAATTGAAGGAAACTTGAGAAGACAGTCCTAATACCTTCCTTCTTTTGCTTGTCAAACTTACAGTTTAACACTCTGGTAGTAAGAAAGCTATTGAGAGTTCAGCCATTGTATTCAATATATCAGAATTTTATACACAAGTTTTCTGCAGCCTTATTTCCCACAGTTATGTGCATAAAACATAGTTTTTGTTTCTCTTAAAGAATTTGAGAGAGCATCTTGGAAATAAAACTTGCCAAGACAGTTTAGATTTCCAAATCCTTGAATATACTCTGAAAAAATCTTTTCTTTCAAACACAACATAGTCAACTAAAATCTTACCAAATACATTGCTGTGTTTTTCCATGTAATTCAGTATTACTTCCCTCTGTGTCATTCCCTCATGTCTGGTTTGGCAATATGGCACTGTTGTCAGAACTGTGTGTGCACTCACAGTCAACCAAACCACAGTAACATCTAAAACACAATCTTTTATACTTTGAGTTCATGGGAGCTTTAGTCAGCGACATAATGTAGTAGCTCAGTACTTGCGATGAAATTCAAAATTCAAGTACAAATATTTTTAGTACATCAACTGTTAAAACAGAGGTTTTTACAGTAAATCTGCTTAAAACATTTAAATCACAACAGAAGTAAAAACCGAATCTTTTATATATATACATATATTTTTATTCTTTTCTTAAATTGAACTCAGTGAAACTACTTGCACTCTTGCTTACCTGCTGTACCAAAACATGTCTCAAGAGTCTATATAATACAGGTGGAGCATAATAACAACAAAACACACCTAAGTGAAAGGAAAACACCTAAATTAATATCTTTGCTGTAGAATTTGTTTTGTTCCAATTTACATATCTACACAGAATCCTAAAGTCTAAGATAGGCTAAATCTGCATAAACCACAGCAAAATAGTGATATGGAAAGTCAAGATCAATATAAACTGTGACTCAAAGAGTTCCCTCTATATAAAAAATAAAGAAATAATTTTATATTACATTTTTGTGGACAATTTTATGTAGTTGCTTTATTCATCAATTAGTCAAGGAAGGCCGTAAAATTCCAATCATCCAGGTTATCCTTTTAAGCAACCAATAATGCCAAATCCCTTATTCAGCTCTTATTGGGATTCTCTCAAGTCTTTCCAACCAATGAATGAAAGCGAAAAGTTGTCATGGTTGAACCAATTGCTCACTGCCTTGGTCCCTGCAGTTAGAATGGGGTGGAGAATTGTAAAAACAGAGGTAAAACCCACAGGTCTAGATAAAACAGTTCAATAATTTAAATTAATTAAAATATAATCTATAAGGAGTTAAAGAGCACAGTTGCCTGTCTCAAACCCTGTCAAGGCCACAGAAGGAATTTGCTATAAGCCACCACAGCAGGAACTTGAGACAAGCACAGAAGGGAGTGTCACAAAGACCCTAATTCCCGGCCTGGTGGAGGTGAGATCTAGTAAACACTTCCCTATTAATGTATCCAGACAAAAATTTCCACTCTGGCAAACTGAGTGAAAGGAAGGAATTGTTCATATACATGTCACCAGTCAAAGATCACTCCAAGTTAAGGGACAGATGGTGTCTGCAGCCATCAACAACCACCAAAGTACCCCCAGACTAATTTCTGGGGTCTCACATCAGTGAACTGCATATGATTCACAATCAGGCATCAAAAAAACTTCCCTCCAAGGGGAAGTACCTGAGCATTTACAACTGAACTTGAATATACATTAACCCATTGAAATTTATGGTATGGACTGCGACCATCACTTTGACCAATGGACACTGAAATTGCAAAAATTAAGTCTCACCACTGGATCCACAGGTGATGATGGCTTTCCTCTCCACAATCAACTTTCATCCTTTCTTTCCCTTTTTTCCTTTTCCTTATATATTTTCTTAAGTGATATCTTTATACTTCTATATTGTTATATTTCTATAGATAATAACCAAAATAGCAGAATACCTCTTTTCCACTGCAAGCAAAGTGTTCTACACAAACTGGTCATTCAGTGTAATTTTAAACTAAATCACCCCAAAGGATCTATTAACAAGAACCTCAGTTACCTTACCTCAGGGGCAGGTTGTAACATCATCACCACCATCATCATTAAAAGGAGAGGGAGAGAGAAAGAGAGAGAGAGGAAGACAAAGACACAGACAAAGACAGACAAAGACAAAGACAAAGACAAAGACAAAGACAAAGACAAAGACAAAGACAAAGACAGACAAGTGATGCCCAATGCAATCGCTCACCTCTCACTGATCATTGTCCAGCCCATGCCCCAGCAGGAATCAGCAGCTCCCAACCAATTCCCCCCAGTTTATATCCTGAGAATGATGTTCTGTTGTAGGGAATCCATTTGGCCAGTTCAGGTCACCAGTTGAGGTCAGGCTGTGCTGCCTCTCAGCTTCTTGTGCACCTGCTCACTGGCAGAGCATGAGACACTGAAAAGTCCATGACTGGGGTATGCACAACTTAGCAACATCCAAAGTATTAGCATAATATCAACATCATTCTCATACTGAATCCAAAACACAGCCCTGTACCAGCTGCTAAGAGGAAAGCTAACCCTATTCCAGCCCAAACCAGCACACCTGTTTAAGACTTTGATGTCTGAAAGTGAAATCCTCTGTGTACTTCTTGTAGGAAAGCATAGAAAACTGCTCTGTATATCACTGAGTTTACTTTTATGTGCACTATTTAAAAATAATATGCACGTTTCCATCAGATAAGGAATTATAGCCAAACTTACCCTTTAATAAGCTAACATTATAAAACAATTAACATCTTTAGTCTCTCTCTCTCCCATGTAAAATTATCCAATATGGCTTAGCAATTCATCTCCATATACAGACAATACAAGCTGTTTCTGAGGAGTTATCCCTTTCTTATACAGTTTAATTTACACATTATTACAGTGTTTTAAGAGAAAACAGCAAGCTTCTAACTTGCAATCACTTCTCATAGCTATTTAAAATGTCAGATACCTTTAACTTTTGCTGACTTCCTCAGCAGGGATTCCAATGCTCATTTAGTTCCCTTTCCATTAAGGACTGGGAGATACATTAGCCCTAAAGCCTAAACAAGATGATTGCACACAAACATAAAAGTTTAAAAATCCTCTGTCCTTTGGATATTAGAGCCACAAAATTATTAACTCCTCCTTGGAAAAAAAGAAAAAAAGACATATCAATAGTAACATCTTTAATGCAGAAACTGAAACTAGCACCTATATTTTAGAAACAAATTTACGTATGACAAATCTTGTATTTTTTTTTCAATTTATTCAAAGGTCATTAAATCCATGAAGCTGATTTTCTCTTTTTTTTTTTGAGTGGCTGCCTGCATTCTCACAAAATTACTTTTAAAACTGTTAAACACAAAAGTATTTTGTATGATTGTTTTAATAGTATATTGTGCACTTGGCACTTAATTTTGAAGCATTTGCAAATAAGAGTAATTAAATAAATAGTCTAAAGTTTAATAATTTGGTCATTTTTTCTGGGTACATACCTGACTGTCAAAAGAATTCAGCATTTCGATGACGGCACTTAGTAACTGAAGGCTTTTATAAACCCTTACTTAGTAATTTACATTTTTGCTACACTAGGAGTCAGAGGTACTCAGAGAGATGTGTTTTGCTGCTATGGAAAGACAGTGGCCATGCTCAGTGGGTTCCACTAAAGAAGATTAGCAGAAGTAAAAACATTTATAGAGCACTTTATCATAAATTTCTGAGTGGAAAATAATTGCTTAGAAAAAGCATCTTTATGGTTTGTTTTATAAATATTCATAGTAAATATTGCTCTGTCTATCAATAGGTCTCCATGGCTTTGTCACGCTTTCCACAGCAGATCTTTTTCCAAACAAGCTCAGCCTGCATTTCTTCTAAACTAAGTAGGTTTGCCACTGATGTGAGCAAAACTTTGATGACATCTCTAATAATTAGCCTTGAATCACATTTGTAAATGGGACAGGATTTGTACTTGTTCAGAAATACGCAATCTTCTTCTGCCAGGAACAGCTTTTTAATTGCATCTTTAATGAGTCTTCCATGGACTAGACTTCATAAAAAACAAGACTCATAGGGATTCCATCAGTCTGTCTTGTCATCATGCTATATAATTTCTTCTTCAGAAATACTGCATAACTGTACCTCCAAAAAAATGTCCAATTCTGTCCCCCATACCTCCCAAAGGAAGTCTGTTAATTTTCCTCATTAAATCCAGCTAATATGACTTTCTCCACTTAAAAAAGTTATTTAAGTGCTTCTTTCTCACTCTTTAGGCAATTTGGCCAACTGTTCAATTTAGTGCCCAAACGATAACACTGTTTTATTTAGGAAAAAACCTGGCTATATCAAGAACAAATATTTGGAGTAATTTACTTAAAAATATTTTGTTTGGGAATAAGATACAGTTTAAGAACTATATAAATTAATGAAATTAATGACTTAGCTAGTGACAGAGCACATTTTTTCATCATTTGTATTACTTTTGGACATACCCCTCTCGAAATGTTAAAGCTCACAGAGTTTATAAATTTGGTGAGCATCAATCTCTGTTCCCAAGTAATAAGTGAAAGATTGAAAGGTAATGGCCTCAAGTTGCAACAGTGAAGCAATTTTTTTATTAAGAAAAATTTCTTCACTGAAAGGATTCTTCACTGAAAGCACTGGAACAGGCTGCCCAGGGAAGTGGTTGAGTCACCATCCCTAGAATTATTTAGAAGATGTATAGACATGGCACTTGGGGATATGGTTTAATGGTGGGCTTGGTAGTGTTTACAGTTGCACTTTATGATCTTAAAGATTCTTTCTAACCTAAATGGTTCTATAAAACTATGATTCTATACTATGAGTGTATAAATAACTTCTTTCTAAAAATACTGATACTCTCTCCCATACAAGACTCTGTGTGTCTCTGTGTTGGTGAAGATGAGGTTGAGAAGAGTAAATGATTATATCTTAGTTTATGAGCACTTAATATCTAACCATACAGGTTCTATTGTATATACATGCATATGTGGCATATTATATATAATATGTATATAAATAAATACATATATCTACAATGGTATATATTCATTTTCATGTAAAATATTAGCTGGAAAAAGAATTAACCCCAAGCATCTTTTTAACCTCAAATAAGGGATAATTATCTTTAATGGTTCCACATAACAAATACTCCAGTCAGGGTTTACTTACATTAAAGTTCATCCAAAGAGAATCTGGAATCAAAGGGTCTTTAATATTAGAAGAAATTAAACATACTCAACTAAACAAGAACAGGATTTGAATACAAAATTACCGATCTGTAGTTCAAAAAAGTATAGAGGAGTTTGATGTGCAAAATGAAGCAATCTCCAGGCAGTTTTTGTTTAAGGGATGACAGCTAGAGAATTACTATAAATGATTTAAGATTCATTTTATGCTGGAACACACCTGAAGTATTGCATAACTACAAAAAAATTTACTGCAAAAACTGAAATATTATAAACCTTGTTCTTTCTTTTATATCAAGATAAAAGACACAACACACCACAAAAAGGAAAAAAAGGTCTGTAAAGTGATGTATTTTTTCATTTGTAATCTTACTGTAGCAGAATGTGCAACTTTGGTCTGACATTTATCGTGATTCGCCACTGGCATGACAAAGAGGCCATGGTAAACAGGAATATTAACTCAAAGAAGTTTTGAAACAAGATCAACACGTACAGAAATATAAAAATCAGCTTTTCAAACAGGGTCTGCATCTCTCAGATATTTATGAATATAAAATATATTTTTCCACTTCTAATTATTTGCCTATTTAAATTACTTTAAAGCAAATATATTTTTTCTTGTATTCCTGGTTTCCAGTGTCTGTTGATATAAAATGTATCAGTTAACATTTTTCTTTATCAACAACCAATGGATAACTTTGCTTTTTCTGGACTGTCACTATCAATTTTTTTTTTGACAGCAATGTTTAGTGGCCTCAGAGAATACTGTGTACTTTTTGTTCAAGGCACAACTACACGACATCACAGAGCTAATAACAGTCCAGAATAATCTAAACAGGAATGACAGGAGTCAAACTGATGCAAACAAGGACTAAAGGCATCAATCAATCAATGGAAATAAGAAATCTTGCACTGATTTTTCTTTTTTCTTTTTTAATTGGAGTTTGTAGTCTTGGTTCTGCCACCACGTGATTCTTGGAGTCCTGCACAAATGAGATATTCCAAAGCCTGGTAATCTTCTTGGAACAGACAGGTCTATACAAAAATCTGTGTCTATTAAAAAAACCCCAAGCAGCAATAATTAAAAAATTAGGTTTTGGGTTTTTTAAGCTGCACAGGGAAGTTCTTGGAGATGGTTGGTGCAAGAAAATTTGTTGGGAACCATGGAGTTTTTGCTGCATATGTCCACTGGCCTGTTCTCATGCTGATGTTCTGGTTCACTGGGTCTCAGCTGAACACACACATCTGTTGGTATCTAAGGAGATTTTGAATTCAGAAATCAGAGGAGCACCAGGTTGTGTTCAGTCAAGATTAGAGAGAAATGAAACATTTTTTCAAAAACCATGAATTTGTCCAGAAGTTTGAAAATCATGAACTTGGGAGTTCTATCCAGTCTGATGATAACTAAGTCAAAATGTACAACAAGCAAGATCATGATCATAAAGACAAGAGCAAGCACTAAATATCTCCTGCAAGAGAGAGGAAATAACATTGTAGAGGAAGAAATCAGGAGAGACATTTAGGACTTCAGTTTCATCCAAATGATACAAAGAACAGAGGGAAAGTTTTCTTCACAAGCATGTTAGAGAAGAGAAGCCTTTGGTTAGGATATGCTCCAGTCCTCCCCCAGATGGACAATCCTATCTGCTACCACTAGGAATCCAGATCATCTCTAGCCTGTGAAGATGATGTCTCTGCACAGTATTTGTTCCTAAATAAGTCTCATCCCTGGCAGTATTCAAGGCCAGACTGGATGGGGCTCTGAGAAACCTGGCTGAATGGAAGGTGTCCCTGCCTATGGCAGGGGGTTGGAACGAGATTATCCAACACCTTAAGGTCTTTTCCAACCCAGGCTGTTCTGTGATGATTCTATGGGTACAAGGCACTATTGAATGCTCATGCATATGACATGTCAACTAGTTGAAGAAAATTGCCTATGGATGACATCAAGGTTTTTGTGCTGGCAAGATCTTGGCAGTCAGTGTAGTCCTGTCAGGATCACTAAAATGGATTTGATTTAAAGAGAATATTAAATAGATGGGTGATTCTGACTCATCAGTTATTACTAATATTTGTGGGACAATTTTGTAAGCTGCTTAGACCTGCAAAGTAGTTATTTTCAAATGGTAAAAATTTCTGCTATAGTGCAACATAAAATTTGAAGCACAGTCACCAGAATAAAAGCAAATATTTATTATATTAGGCAATAAGCTATCAAACGACTCTTCTGTGCTTCTCAGAAAGACAGTGAAAGTAACACTTGGGATCTACATCCATTTGGCCTCTCAAGAAAAATATGCCAAGCAACCCACCCCAGCTCACAGGCCAGATGTCCTTGAAGTTTTAAGGTTAACTGAGTTTTGCTCATCTACTTCATCTGGCATGCTGAGGTCTGCCAAGCTGATACAGACTGTATGGCACCACTGTCCCACAGGTACAAGCTCTGGGGTCTCAGGACTTTTACCAGATCTAAGGCCAATTATCTTTTGTTACCCTGCCCCAAATATGATGCAGAAGTGTGAAGTTGCCAGTGGTTATACAGTCTGGTGTTTCTTTATCTAGCCAATAACAAATGGATTTACTCACAGTTGTGTCAGTCTGGCTAAACATGAACTCATATATCTGGGCAGTGCTTTGGGGTAGCTCTCACCCCTTCTCAGTCAGTGCTTACCATAGACTGTGTAGAGGAACACCATTCAGGTAAGACACATGCCACACTGCAGAATTGCAGAAACCACTCTATGCCTCCAACAATGTACCAAAGCAAAGGCTCTGTAATTAATTATTTCAGTTTCCATGCTATTGGCATGTTTTTCAAAGGAGAACTCCAAACCGATAAAACAACATCACACCAGGAGCATAACAGAATCACACTCCCAGTACAATCAGAAAAAAAAAAATCATTGTTGTATTTGGCAAATTTACACTACTCAGGATTCATGAGCAGAACCCAGCACTGCAAAACCGGATGGCAGAATCTGTTAGTATATCTGCTTGTGTTTTTGCAAGTTAAATGCAAAATTAGTTTGCAGTAATTTGACAAGCCTCAGATGTTACAAAAGAGCTTGAAGGCGTACAAGCTACTTTGTGCTGAGTAGTAACAGCACAGTGATATTTTCAGCTGCTTTCTGTTTTAATCACCTTTGCTGTTGTACTGGATTTGCATGGCCAGGTTTTGGTAGCTGGGGGGGCTGCAGGGCTGGCTTCAGTGAGAAGCTGCCAGAAGCTTCTCCCATGTCCAACAGAGGCACTCCCAGCCGGCTTCAAGACAGACATTCCACTGCCCATGGCTGAGCCAATCAATGAAGGTGGTAACACCTCCCTGATAACATATTTAAGCAGGAGAAAATAAAAAGCTTTTGCACAGAAGTAACTGCAGTTAGGAGAGAGGAGTGAGAATATATGAGTGGAACAGTTTGGCAGACACAAAGGTCAGTGGAGAAGGAGGGGAAGGAGGTACTCTGGGAGCCAGAGCTGAGATTCCCCTGAAGCCCATGGTGCAGCCCATGGAGACACAGCTGTGTCCCTGCGGCCCATGGGGGACCACAGTGGTGCAGAGATCAACTTCAATTCATGGAATAGTCACACACCAGAGCAGATGGATGCTGAGAGAGGGCTCTGATCCCATGGAAAGACTGTGCTGTAACAGTTTCCTGGCAGGGACCTGTGGACCCATGGACAGAAGAGCCCAACTTGGAGTACTAGGAGGTGCTAGTAGGATCTCATCCACTAGGAGGTTTCCTAGTAGGACTTGTGACACTGTAGGAGATCCATGCTGGGGCAAGCTATTCATGAAGGACTGACCCTGTGGGAGTGACCCATGCTGGATTAGTTTGTGATGAGCCCATGGGATAGACTCACACTGGAGAAGTTCACAGAGGACTCTCCCATGGGAGGGATCCCCATACTGGAGCAAGGGGAAGGACTGCTCTATTAGGAGGAAGCAGAGGCAAAAACATCCTGTGATGAGCAGACCATAACTGCCCTTCCTCATCTCCTTCTGCCTGGGAAGGAGGTAGAGATAGAGGAGGAAGGAGGTTTTAAGATTTGGTCTAATTTTCATTATCCTGCTCTGATTTTGATAGGTAATTAAGTCTATTAATATCCCCAAAATGAGACTGTTTTGCCTATGATGGTAATGAATGAGTGACCTCTCCCAGTCCTTATCTCAACTCATGACCCTTTTGTTTCATTTTCTCACCACTGTTCAACTGGGGAGTGAAGGCATAGAGTGGCTTTGGTGGGTACCTGACATCTAGCCAGGGTCAACCCATAACCCACAACATTCTTCATTTTTAAAAAATTCCTATTCATTTTAACAGCAATTCTAAACAAAAATAAAAGGAAAACATAATAGTTCCTGCTCTTTATAGATGCCATATTTTTATTTTTCAGTGCAGAAAAAACTATGACATACATAGTTTCCTGAGGTTATCACAAAACTTGCAAAGGTTACTTTTAATTCTACTTGAGATTATAAGAGAATTCATACTGGTAATAAAAATGCTGTTGCCTAAGTTTTGAATTTATGTGTGCATGTCTGTATAGATACATATGATACAACACAGTAAAAAGGCATATAAAGCTCTGGAATAGATGTCACTTGGCTTTCAACAAATTACTTTTCAAGTATTTGTGCGTAGTGCATTAAGTGCTGTGTTTCAGCACTTAGAAGTAAATAAGTTGTTAATATACAGGATCCATTTGTATAGAAATTGTCAGCAAAAAGTAATAGCTGTGCATATTGAAGTATATAAAAATATGTTTAGCTATGGAAAAATGGAACTATCAGTATTCATTTTAAATAATTACTACTAACCAATATGATGCCTCATTAATAAAACGTGCAATTGATCTAGTTAAAAAACTATCATTAAGAAATTTCATGCAACTTTCAGTGACTCAACAAAATTACATTTTTTCCATATTCTAAGGAATTAAATAATTAACTTATAAAAGATAGATTGCAATGGTTTTAAGTCCTCTCTAATAAATATGATGTGCAATGCAGATCTTCCCATATCAGTGAGAGGTTTTGTGTTGAAGAACATTTCAACAGGATTCCCTCACCAGTGATTTTCCATGCAAGTAATTTTTCTTAGGTGGTATACCAAAAGAGCTGATATAGTCCTTTGAAAATTATGTTTTCCATCTCTTCTCCAAAGATGATAGATTTTTAATTTTCTGCCAGCTCAGTTGCTTTTTTTTCTACTCTAGAAAAATTTGATGAAGAATGGACAAATTCTTTGTCCTTGAAACTAGATGGTATTGCCTGATAAACTGAGATGTGGAGGTGGTTAAAAGCCAGTTTTGTATCTCCTGCATATTTCTCATCTGGGGATTTTGAAAAGCTTTGAAAAATGCTACAAGGATACACATTAACATATCTAATATGCAGTAAAAGAGATTAATAACACAAGTTTACTAACAGTACTTAAGTGTTCAGTCTTTCTTTTTCGCTGTTCCAAACCATTTCTGCTTCTAAAAAGAGCTACTTGTTCTCCTAAAATAGCAGAGTTTCGTAGACAGTTAAATAATAATGTTTTAAAGGCAGTTAAGATCATTTGATGCTTTCTATTACAAACTCTTGTTTTCAGATGATTACAACTAGACAAAACATAAAGCACTCCAGCTGATGTTTTCCATTTCAGATGTCTGAAATAGATTTTAAAAAAATAGACAACGTATTCATTCTTTTCAAAACAATTAGAAAAATTGCAATGCTTTGCTCATATCAATCAATAAATAGATCTTATGCACACGATTGAAAATGTTGAATCTTTATTAATGATATTTGAACTTTGTGAGAAGCCTTGTTGTGTGCTAGTGAGAACTAAGTACGTATCCTAGTATGTACTGGATGGACAGCAGCTGACTCATGTCTGTAAGGATTACCCTTGTTTTCCCATCTCAGTGGTCTGGAATGAAGGGAATTCTAATGAATATAGTCTTCTGTAGCTTGGAAGTCCAGCAGAACATGAAGGATGTGAGAGTGTAATTGGGGTATATGTCATTATGGATAGGCTCAGGGAGGTGAATCCCTGTATTTACCAATATTGACGGCAATGCGTGATTGCAGCCCAGAACCACCACCTGCAGCCCGTGTTCAGGGAGGAGATTCTGCCCCTCTGCCCTGCTCTGCTGAGACCCCACCTGCAGTGCTGCATCAGCTCTGGGCTCCCAGCACAGCAAGGACAGGGAGCTGCTGCAGCCAGGCCAGAGGAGGAACCCAGGTGATCAGAGGGATGGAGCAGCTCTGCTGGGAGGAAAGAATTGGAATTGTTCAGCCTTGAGAAGAGAAGCCTTTGGGGTGCCCTAATTGTGGCCTTCCAGTACCTGAAGGGAGCCTACAGGAGAGAGGGCAAGAGACTTCTCACCAGGGCCTGGAGTGATAGGACAAAGGGAAATGGCTTCAAACTGACAAAGAGCAGGTTTAGATTAAATACTAGGAAAAATTCTTTACTGTGAGGGTGGTGAGGCACTGGCACAGATTTCCCAGAGAAGCTGTAGCTGCCCTATCTCTGGAAGTGTTCAAGATGAGGTTGATGGAGCTCTGAGCAACCTGGTCTAGTGGAGGATGTTCCGGTCCATGATAGTGGGGATGGAACTGGGTGAATTTTGAGGTCCCTTCCAACTCAAGCCATTCTACAATTCTTGGGGAATTTTTTTTTTTAATTGTGCTTATTTGTCACCTGAACCCGTAGTAAGGAAGACATGTATTAGATCGTGTTTTATTAAGGAGTTTATCCTAACACAGGCATTTTCCCTACAAGAAAGAATGATCCTTGGGTATTAAGATTTGCCAATCATTGCTATAGGAAATGCAGTTTCAAAAGTGTACTGAAAAAAAATTTGAAACTCCTAAATAAGTTTTATTCACAAATTGAACTTTGAACACGTGATTTCATAAGAAACTCTCTGGCCACCTCATTTCAGTAATTTGTTCTTTTGCAGTATTACATAGGTATATTTTCACGCCCTGAAAATGTGCCAATTCATTTCACATAATTTCCTGTGCTCTGACTGCCAGTGTTGCCGTCCTGAATTACAGAGACATGGAAAATAGGAGTAGTAAACTTCATTTCCTACCACAGTGTGAACATCTTGAAATCAGGAAATGGCAGCTCCAGTGCAGTGCTCTGTATAAATGACATGAGTAACTGATTCACCCTTTTTGATATCTTACAGAAAAAAATGCAAAAGAAAGGAGTTTCTATGTTCCAACTCTCCTAAGTGTGATTTTGAAGCTATGATCATGGAAAAACACTATTGAATTAAACACTTCTTACAGTTAATATAACAACAAATAAAGTTAAATACCATGTGAAGATGTTTTTAGGCAGGTGCAAATGTCACTTTTCATTAGGTGAAAAGTATCTTTTCCCCAAACATTTTGTGCAGAAGTACAGCCTAATAAATTGTGCTTCCCCACTGCAAGCACAAGCATAAGAGGCATGCACCATTACATACTTTTAATAAGTAGTTTTGGTCATTTTAACTAGGATTATATCTCTGAATCTCAGAAATCCTTTGTATCCATTTAAATAAAGCCTTGTAGTGTCCTAATGTTAGGGTTATTTTTTCGATAATGTTTCAAATGTTCATAAGAATTTAATCATTAATTTTCTTTTCAAGTGTATGTTTTCTACAGTTCTAAAAAACAGATGCTTGTACTAGTTTAGCACTACAGGACAAAATATGGTTTTCTTATTTTTTCACAGAACTTAGTATAAAGATCATTTATCTGAGGTAGCAAAACATTTTGTAAGTACGCCTTGAGGGAAAATATTGTACTTAAATGACCATTTTATTTTCACAATACAAAAATATTAATAATGCTCAATAAATCATTCAAAGCTTTCTCTCTGAACCCAAAACTATTCTTCTAAAGACATTAAATACCAGTATTATGGTACCTAGTTTTCAGATTGAATTTCTGCAGTAATCAGTACTTTCTGCCTTTCTTGTCACATTTTTTACTTTATTGGTGTATTAGCTTCCAAAGTACAAAATTGTCATTTTGCTGACCTGTCTCCAAACAGCAGAATGTCATCTATAGTACAAAAACCTTTTTAGTGTTCTTAGAAGATACATAATACTTTCTGTGCAATCTAATTTAAAAGAGAATGTATTTTTGTAGGAAACAGGGCTAAAGATTGGCTAAAGCAAAATTATGACAAAATTTATTAATGGCCTGTGGTGGGCTGACCCTGGCTGAATGCTAGTTGCCCACCAAAGCCACTCTATCACTCTCCTTCTCATCTGGGCAGGAGAGAGAAAATATAACAAAGGCTCATGGATCAAGATTGGAGCAGGAAGAAATCACTCACCAGTTACCATCACAGGCAAAACAGACTCAACTGAGAAATTAGTTTATTACCAATCAAATCAGAGTAAAATAATGAGAGATAAAACTAAACCTTAAAAACACTTTCTCCCCCATCCCTCTCTTCTTTCTGGGCTCAGTTTCACTCCTGATTTTTTCTACATCCTTCCTGCCAGTGGCACAGTGGAACAGGGAATGGTGGTTGCAGTCAATTCATCACATATCTCTGCTGCTTCCTCCTCAGGGGCAGGATTGCTCACACTTTTCCCATGCTCCAGTGTGGTGTCCCTGCCATGGGAGACAGTCCTCCATGAACTTCTCCAATGTGAGTCCTTCCCACAGGCTGCAGTTCTTCACAAACTGCTCCCATGTGGGTCCCTCCCATGCGATCCATCCTTCAGGAGCAGCCTGCTCCAGTGCAGGTCCCCCCCAGGGTTACAGGACCTGCCAGGAAATCTCCTGGGGTGTGAGCTCCTCTCTCCATGAGTTGACAGGTCCTGCCAGGAGGCTGTTCCAGTATGGCCTTCCCAAGGGGTGACAGCATCCTTTTGGCATGCCCCTGCTCCATCTCCATCGTGGGTTACCTCCACAGGCTGCAGGGGGATCTTTGCTCCCCCATGGACCTCCATGAGCTGCAGAGCACAGCTGTTTGCTCCCGGGTTGCACCATGGGCTGCACCATGGGCTGCATGGAACTTCAGCTCCAGCACCTGGAGCACCTCCTGCCCCTTCATCTGCACTGTCCTGGGTGTCTGCAGGGCTGTTCCTCTCACCCATTCTCACTCCTTTCCTGTCTGGCTGCCATTGTCTGAGGTTTTTTTCCCCTTTCTTAAATTGGTGATGGGCTTGGCCAGCGTGTCCATCCTGGACTGGCATTGGCTCTATCAGACATGGAAAAAGCTCCTGGTATCTCCTCACAGAAGCCATCCCCATAGCTGCTCCAATATCAAAATCTAGCCATGCAAACCCAGAACACCACCATATCTCAAATTCAGTGTCCTAAATAGACCACTGTGGATAGTAATTTAAAAATGTCATGCCGTCCATGATTTTTAGATGGCATGTGATTTTTATTTATATGAGTAGAAAATTCAGTCATTATTCTAAGAGTCTAAACAAAGGCAAGCTATCTGGAATTTAGACAGTGTAGAATTAATAAACATGTTTGGACTTGGTGAGATAGTGTACTAGAGTTAACTTACCAATTCTGCCGTAATGTAGCATGTTGCACCTGAAAATTTCAAATATAATCAGATCTTTTTCCCTTCAGTTTTCTCTTGTTTTACTTCCAAATTGCAAATATAAGTTTTTTCCTCTTACAGAGCTATTCGGTAGAAAAAGGATAATTGTAAGAGGATAATTTTCAATATTTGTGGTTTCTTATGGAAGTTTCTATTTTGACACATCTCTTTTTTCTTTGTTTCTACTTTTAGCGTAATTGGTCTGTCATTACATTAGAACTTAGCATTCTCTGAATTTCAGTACAAGTTCCATTAAATTTCTTTTTAACAAAAACCATATATATATCTATATAATTAAATTCACCAAATGAGTTTAATGGGTTTCAGACCATTTCCTGCATTCAGCAGTAGAAAAATTTTAAAGAAACCAGTGCCAATCATATGCAAAGTATTACTCTAAATAAAGAGTGACTGTACAGTAGCTTTCAGACACTGTTGGGTAATTGCACGCAGCTAACAACAAAACATATGTGAAATATAATGACTTGACAAAACAAAAGAAAAAAGGAGAGGAAACTCTGTTGAAGGGTCGAGTTTAGATGTTTTTTCCACTGGAAAGAAAGGGAGAGATTTTGGTTGTAATTGCTAACTTCTGATAATACTGTATTATTATCAGTCAAAATTGTTAATTCAAGCAAAATCATTTATTCAATTACCCATTCTCTACAAGAACAGAATGACCTTCTGTTCCACACAGAAGCTTTAGTTCTCATACTGTTTTCAAATGATCTGTTTCCTCTAGCTATAAAAGAAGTAACACTACACTGAGATGTTACTAAGCTCCTCTATAACCATTATAAAATCCATTCAGCACATCCAATTAATAGTGAACATTTACTGAATAATGACCGTTCATTTTTTATCCACAAAATAAAATCAGTTGCACTCATGATGAACGCAGTGTTGACAGTATAACTATCTAATGGCAAGAAGGAAGACAAACATCTGTTAAAACAATAAATTAAACCTACTGATACCAAAGTTTAAGGAAAAAAACAAACCTTAATGGATGCATCTGGTTGTGATGGCTGCATCCAACCCATACTGGCTTTGGGGATAATACAATGGCCGAGGGCAAATCTGAGCCATGCACACACCTACCTCCAGTGCTGGTGAAGGTCTAACTCAAGTCATGTTTGGGAGACACTGCCAGCTGCAGTCAGGGTGCAGGTGTGACCATGAGCCCATTTCCACACTCCATGAACAGAGGAGAGCCCAGGGCTCACCAAGCTCTCCCGCACAGCAGCAGGATACATGCCAAGATGTACCTGGAGTAGGGACACCTCTAAAGGTTGTTCCTCAAGATTTAGAGACTCCTTATTGAATCAGACATCCAGTAAGCATTTAGTGGAATGATAAATTTTAAAATCTTAGACAAGTGATGCAAAATACAGTCGTTCAAACATAAACCATTGACCAAGTCCAGGATTAAGTCTGGATTCTGCTGCACCTCAAGTCCCCTGTGAGAAGGAGTTTAGAGCTCAAGGGCATGCTTTCAGAAGTTCATCACTCAACCCAGAGTATCTCCCTGACAGTTTTGTCTGACCCTGTCCTGTTAGCAGCAAGTAATCAAGAGTACCTTGCTATCAAATCTTGTTAAACCACCATCAGATTTACTACCAAAAGTCATTGAATCACTGTTTTTTTCCAATAACATACTGCTATCTGTCTGTTACAGGTGAAGTGCAGCACTACACCTGTAAAAGCACATCCACAACACTATTACACTTTAGAAAAAGCAGGAGATGTAAAGCTCTGTGTTCTGTTGATGACATTGATTTAATCAGACCCAAAAAAAAAAAAAAAAACCCAAAAAAACCCCAAACAAAGAAACAAAACCACAACAACAAAAAAAATCTAAACAGAAAAAAAAGAGAAATTAAGCTGTTGGAAGGAGGTATTCTGTAATTGAAAAGAGGAAGAAAAATGTACCTCCCCAAAACTAAAATTAATGTTTCTATTTTGTCTGCTGAAAATGGTCTTGCCCTTCACTTATGTGTTACTATATTTTATCAGGGTCAAATAATGGAAAACTTTGAATAAAAGTTACTTTGTTTTTAGCACTGTGTGGTTGACTGACTAACAATAAAAACTTAGTAGAAAATACTGATTCCCACTGCAAATTACAATTCTTCCTCAAAAAATTTGACTTTAATCTTTAAAATATTATTTTTTTCATGGAAGGAAAAAGTATTTTCTGAAAACTGAAAATATGCTTGAGTTGTGGCAAGGAGAGCAAATAGTTTAGGACAGAAACGTTTTCAAAGTCAGACACTCCTGTTCAGTTGAAACTAGATAATTAGGTTGTAAA
>VZRM01000407.1:11057-90385 GCA_013397955.1 Grantiella picta | reverse complement strand
GCACTGATGAAAAATTGCAATTTTCCAAAATTGCTTCATTGGATTTTCCTTCAAGTTTCCCAAATCACCCTCTGTACTTAAATCAAATCTAGCACATTCACAGTTCAAAACAAAGTGTTTACAAGATTCTACTGACCCATGATGTAGCATTTACCTATGTAAATGCTGTACACAAAGCAATTATACATAACAAGGAATATACCTTTCCCCATCTGAGAAGCAGTCAATGAAAATCAAAGGATTTTTTTTTTTTTAACAAGATCATTGTTATGCATTATGTTGCAGTGCTTTAAGTGCAGAGTGCTTTCATATTGGTGAAAATAAGTGTACACAATGTTACGTGTGGATGTGATTCGTGTGAACTTTTAGTGCGCCCAGAGGTATTTGGTTAGCTCATGAAGCAAATGGTGCACTTAGCCTGATGTCAGAGCTCTCAGAAAATATGTTACATTAATTTAGGCAGGCTAATGTCTACACTAATTCTTTGCATAGATAAAGACAGATAAAATTCGGAGATAGACATGATAAGGAGTAGCTTAAAAGGCAGGGAGATAATAACTTAATTGTACAATAATGAGCACTAACTATGGCAAGAAAGGGCAAAAAAGGATATATACCCTACAGAGGAAAAAAAATGGAAAAACTAATTGGTTAAAATACTTCAATTTAACTAATTTTCAGAGGCTTGAATGCTGAGAGACCTCCCAGGAAGTTGGGTTGTGCCTAGGACTAGTCCATGAGTAGAATGAACTGTCTGTCAACACAAAAACAGTTTCTTGGTGCCAAACTTGGTCTGCTCAACTCCTCATCAAGCAGGCTACACATGAGCCTTGCTGTTGGGTGGTCTCACCAAGTTCACAGCCCTGGGATAATGCTATGGGGGTGACACAAGAAAAAGTGGAAGTTAAAGCTGGTCATGGGTTGTCAAGTCTCCAGAAGATCAGAAGCTAATCAAAGCAATTTAAAAGTTATCTAAAGCAATAAATCATACTACTGGTATGAAAGGCACTCACAGAAATTTATTCTACTTACTCACAATCCACAAAATTAAAATTTCCTCCTCATCTAAATTGTTTAGCCACAAGTAACTGTAGATACCATGTACCAATATCCTTAATAGTATTTACTTGAGAAATCCCCCAAATTAAGGATAAATAAAAATAGCATCAGATGCTCAGATGATGTAAATGGACATTACTCATTTGATTTCAGTGTAGTAATCACAATTTATAACAAATGAAGATCTGTCTATGAGTATTACACATGGAGCCAGTGGGATAAATATAACACAAACTCTTTTTTTTTTTCTTTGCCTTTGGTCCACACAGCTAAGCCCCCATTAAAAGTGAATCACTTCACTGAACAACACCATACAATTAGTAAATAAATGTCTGAGGCCAGAAAGTACTTTTCCACTTCCGTCAGCTTCCAAGTCTCTTTGTCTTTGATTGACACTGAAGAAATACTGACCTGAATGCTAAGTAAATGGAAAGTGCCACAGTGCCACCGTGTCTAAATTCTCTTGACCTTTTTCCTATATCTGTATAATGATGTAGAAGAGAGCTTCAAACTCAATGAAATAAAAAAATTTTAAAAAATTAAAATAAAGTGAAGTGTTTAGATTATGAGGGTGTTTTTGGCTTATCCTAACCTCTTTACAAATTCTGAGTTGCAGATAAGAAATGCTTTACTTTCTTTCAATAAGTTCATCTGTGTAAGCTTTCATAATTCATATTCAAAATTGCTTCTTATGATATTGGGTTTTTTTTCAGAGACTTAGAGTTACAGAATCATTAAAGTGTGAAAAGATCTCCAAGACTGTCAATTCCAGCTGGTAATCAGCATGTTGATCGTGCACATGGAAGTTCATTGCCTAGTTTTCCACCAGAGCAGCCCCAAAAAGTAAACACAAGTAAACACATATATTTGGAACAATCTGTAATAGATATGCTCTAAGAGTCTCATCAACTTCAGTTGTCTTCTATGAAGAATGAAAATCAGTAAAAAATGAATGATCAGTACTGCGGTTTTTGCTATGTGTGGGCTTTTTGTGGGTTCTTTTTATTTTTTTTTCTGTAGCCAGACTCTCAGAGGTAGCTTTGAAGCCGTATACCTCACAACTCTGTATAACACATTGTAGGGGAAGCATGATGCTCATGTTGGATACAGAAAATGGAGGGCTTAAAATGGATTCAGCCATCTAAATCCAGAGACCTCCATTTGCAAGTTTTCCCTGGGCAGTGATTTCTGTTCCAGGGCAAGACTGATTTAAATCACCTCCATTCTTCCCAAAGGTTTGTTGCTGTCTAGGCAGTGCACATCCCACTGCACCAGCACAACACAGATATTTGTATAGCTGGGCTGTGAATCTGATTAGAGAAAAATGGCATCTTTACAAGGAAGAAAGAAATAACAACAAAAAGGGTATTTTAATTTTCTCCAGATCATTTCTCAGATGCCGTTGGCAGTGTGTGACAGATTGTGTGAAGAAAGAGCAACACAAAGGGATGGGAATGAGCAGTGCAGCTGCTATGAAGGTAATTCTCCAAAACTAGTATTGTTGCACAGCATTTCATATTTGCGGCGTCGCAGCCTCGTGTTTCACAGACGGGCACCCCACGCTGCACAGAGGGGGGCCGTCCGGAGCCGAGACACGCCGAGGCACACAGCGGTGACAAGGCACTGCGGCAGGCAGTGGGGCTCGGGGGACGCGAGTCGTCGTGGAGGCGCGGTGAACAAAAAAGTGTAGGATCGCAGTCCGGGGTTCCAAGGGAGTTTATTAGGATCCACGGGCACAGGGTGAAGGAAGGCAAAGAGGGGTTAAAAGCAAAGCACAGGTAAGAGCCGGAGAACCCAAGGCTGCGAACCCCAAACAAAGCGGTGCAGAGGATCAAAAGGGAAGGGAAAAGGGGAGTGGTCAGCTCAGAAGAGCCAACCAGGAAAAGCCAGAAGAGAGGAGATAAGGAGGGCAAAAGGGGTTACAACCAATAGATTTACAGCAGAGGAGGGTACAAACTCAGGAAACGAATAATACATTGAGCTAGGGAGAGATTTCTAGAAGATAAACCATATACAGAATGGGGGTGGGGGAGAGCACAGGACCAATGATCTCGTGCTAATATGCATACCCTAAATCCTGCTAGCACACTGGAACACATATTATTAAACGTCTTCAGTTACCAGCATTAAGGTTTCTAAGAAGTCTTAACTAAATGTGTAACCACACATACCTGACACTTGAAAAGGCTTAGATGTCCAACACATATCTTTCAGCTAAACTATCCAATAATCAAAGAATCACAGAATTGTTTAGGTTGGAAATGACATCAAGATCACCAAGTTCAACCTTTGACAGATCACCACATTGCCAACCAGACCAGAGCACTGAGTGCCATGTGAAGTACTTTCTTGAACACCTCTGGGGATAATGCAGTTGGGGGTGTGGANGGGATAATTCAGTTGGGGCTCTGGAGTGAAATAGGCCTCTGCATTTACCGAAAGTACCTCTAAGGCTCCGAGAGATCACTTTGGCCAGTACAGCTTGGTACTGTGCAGGCAGACCCTTCTCTCACCCATGCCAGTGGAGGGCACAAACACACACTCATCCAAGAGGCTTTGGATAGTTCATGTGTTTTACCAGAGACAAAGCACTCAGAAGGCTCAGTCGCATAGAGTTCCAAAGAATGGTCTATTCACGAAGGTGTCCAGCAGCGAAAGAGTCCAAATGACCCTGAGTGACCATTGATATAGAGATACAGAGCCAACAGTCTGAGGGCACAGGGGCGGGGAGAGGGCAGGGGGATACAACAACCGATGGGGAGAAGGGAGGGGCAGAATGAGGGACCAGGTCAAGGCCAACCAACATAGGAGGATTAACATAGTCTAGGGAGAAACCATCCGATACTCAGGGGGGTAACTTCAAACCTCGGAGATGTCCCACCACCATGTTTCTGCTGCCCTGGGAGCCCTCAGCTCCCCGGCAGCCCCCAAGGTGGTCTCATCCACCACAACATAGGGATAATGATTCCACCACCTCTCTGGGCAGTCCATTTCAATGCCTGACGCCTCTTTCCATGACAAAAATCCTTCTTGAAATAATACTCAAGTTTTCATGGTGTTTCTTGCCTCCTCTTTAGTAAGCAGTGCAATCAAATGACTATTTAAAAAAGGATGATCCCAAAATACAGTGTAAATAGTTCTTTTCACTTGGAAGCAGTTTGTAAAGAAAAAATCAGCCACCTGAATGAACCTCTGGCAAGAATAATGAAATATTACCTTCTGAAGTACACTTTGGTATATGCTATCTTAGTTATAATTATAAAGAATTCAAAAGATGAAAGTGCAAAGAGTTTTCTAATCACTTCTGCACATTTGGCTGTCACCCACAGACAAACTTGCCCAATAATAGAGTCAGCTGTAACTCTTAAGCAAGCCTTGACGGCAAAATTATAAGGGAGGATAAATAATTAGCCATCAAGGAAAGAAAAAAAAACCTTTGCTTTATTTTCTGTCCTGGAATACATACTTTTATCAGCTATGGACAGAATTTTTATTTGACCTGGTTACTTATTCGTGTAGAATCCTTTTCTTCCCCAAGTTTTTTTTCACAAAATACTCAGTGCAGTCCAAATTTAAAACCAGTGAACACAGAAAAAAAAATCTTTCAAATATTTATATTTGTTTTATGACAGAAGAGAATATCCCTTTCAAAGTTAAAGCATAAACACTAAACATAAAGATGGTTGAGAAATGTGACAGAATAAAACTCAAGAAACTTAGTCCTGTGCACAAGGCACTGAAGTGTACCTGCTGAGAAAAACGCACGTATGCAAGTATATGCATGAGCAGATTTCCATTTTTTGCTGAGTGCCATTGAGAAATTCAGTTTACTATCTTTAAGTGTGTATCTCTGTGTCAGAGACTTGGAAATTTAAAAGATCTGTCAATTTGAGGTGGGAGAAGATATCAGAATGGATTTCTTTCATGAGAAGATGAAGGTTTAAATAGCGAAGACATTCTTGGTTTGAATAAAGATGAAAATTCAGACAAAAAAATTCGGGGTAAAAGATATAGCTAGATGAACACTTGAAATCTCCTTTTGGAACATGTATAGAATTAATCCAATAAGTTTTCTGGAATGTATTAACTGGGAAGCCCATGTTACAAACCAGAAAAACTTTAAACTGATTTGTTTAGAAAGGCAATGATGGAGTGGAAATCTAATTTATTCAATGCACTGAAAACTGGTTACAGTATGGGTAGGAGGGTGGTACAGAATGCAGCTGACTATTGATGGAAGAGTGAAAATATGGCAGAGAGGAGTCTTGGTAGGAGCATCTTTTCTGGGAAAAGTCACAGTAAAGACAGTCGTGAAGGTATAAATTTCAGACCTTGTTTCTAAAAATGTTAGGGAAAAATCAGCTAACTCAAAGGTTATAATCTGATTTTCTCCCTCTTCTTATCATGAAAGAGTACAAATGCAGTGAGAAAACTCAAGTCCTTCACAAAGATCATCATATATAAATTAGTAAAAACAGTATAGTTAAGGCACTGTTATCTCGAGAGAAATAGATTTAACCTATGAATTCTTAAGATACATCAGAATTCCATTTCAAATACTTTTATAAAAGCTATAATGTATTTAATTTAAAATTTATTTTTGTTTAACTGCACACTGACAGAGGTTGGTAATCATCTCCTAACAAATGCATACATTAAGACCACAATGGCTCTTATAGTTCATTAGAACCATCTCTTACCCAAAATTTCTTTTGTTTCACAGAAAAGCATCCGGGAGGTTGTTGCTTTGTTAAAGGATATCACATTATATTCTAGAGATCAATCCTTAAGGCTGGCACAGTTTTAATGGGTCAGTTTGGTAAATATTACAAAGTTGGAATATTAGTTAAGTCTCTCTCAGGAGACAGAAGTTCATTTTTTCTAGTCTTTTGCAATTCTAGTTACTTTGGCAGAGAGTCTATATTTCCGAATTCCTCCATGTGAAAGAAGAAACACTCTGGATTCTGATTTTCCCCCATTTTTTCTTCTAAGAGGTAGTGTTACAGGGGACACACTTTCTACTTTCAGTTTTTGTAGACTGCCCATTATGATGAGTTCTGAAAACCAAAATGGAATCATTAGTATTATCGCATATTAACTGTTTTAATTAGCAAAATGTTAGCAGTTTTGCATTTTCTTACGCAGATTTTCTCTTTCCATAGGTTTTCTCCTTCCATTTGCGTCATATGTTATTGCTGACACATCACTCAGATTTCTGTAGATGACCAAGTATGTACAACTGAGGTGGATGCACATGGTTCAGTTTCAGCTTTTCTTTTCTTTTTTTTTTTTTAATTTGGATTAATATAATATTTATTTTCTTATTGCTGGAATGCAAAATTATGTTTCATTAAGTTCAAAGAAACACCAAGACAGGAAGCTAATCAAAATGTTTCCTAAAGTTTATTTCAAGCATAATTAAAAAATCAGTTCTTAAAATTATAAATTCTTGTTTTCATGAGAATTCATGTATCATCCCAGATGCTTTTTACAAAAAATTACTCACAGCATTAGAGAGCTGCTGTTTTAGACCAGCTTGAGATCAGACCTTAAGAGTATTCACTAAAATGCAGAATTCTTAGACAACCATCAAGAATTTTCCACGCACCAAAATTATTAGCCCACGGAAGTAAAAATAGCATCTGGGGATTGATGAAGTGTCCAAATGTTTTTCCTGCTATTTTAAACATTCTTTGTTTCCTGCAAAGCTCAGTCACACACATTGGTGTTCCAGAACTGTCACTGGGTCTTGCAAATGCCAACAATGCACTGCGTTTGCTTGCATTCTGATTTGTCCAACATTTCCGATTAAAAGGGTGAATTCAACCTGAATGTTTGTTACACGAGGGATAATGGTCTAATGTTCAATGAGCAGAAGGTGTTTACATTATAGAAAGGTATTCATTATATAAATCTAGGCTGGGGTTTTCTACTTTGCCTTGTACAGTGTGTGGCCTCATACCTGCAAGAGAAAGCATCGCAATACTGTCTTTCAGTTGTCCTATGACTGAAGTTTTTTACATTAAACCAGAAAATATTATGTTTTACTTTCCACTGGAATCCACTAATTGGCCTAGGGCAGAAAGGAACAGCACTGTTCTCTCACTATCCATTTTCACATCTTTTGTTCTCAGTGACCCTTTGAAAATTAAAACCAGCACCACTCCTCCCCTGACAGAAAATCTGCTCAGAAGATCACAGTGCCCTAATTTACTTCTCCAAGCAGGGAGTTGAATTCCAGCTGTCTACATGGACCTACATGGTGAATTGTACATTTCATTTCCCTCTTACCTTGAGAATTGCAAGACAAGAAAGGCTCTTGATAATTACAGATAGCAATACATGTAAAACCTGTAAGGCAAAGAAAGTAACAGCAGGAAATATTTAAATTAATATAATTGGTGAGATTGTAGAGGTTAGTGTGCTTCTGGTACAGATTTCTGTATTTTTTGCTAGGATTCTGTACAGGCATAACAAAATCTGCACCAAAAGGGACTGAAGAAAAAAAAAAAAGAAGTATGTTGGACAAAAACACCTTACATTGAAGATCTATGTATCTAAGAGATTTATATTTGTGAGTTTGGCTGCTATGCTGGAGGTATACATTTTTATTTTTAGCAATTATTATGATTGTGTTCATGCTATATGTAAGACAGTAAAGTCCTTTCTTGCCCATAAGTTTCATCTTTTTAATGTGGTTCTTTGTAATACCTTTGAAAAATATCCAGCATCTGATAATATACGTGGTAATTACAGCATTATCTTGAAGGCTGCTCCCAGCTCCTTTCACAGCTCACGTTTCCACTGAAGGTAATTCCAGCTCTGTGAGACTAATCAATACTAGGAAGATTTATGGTATTACTGTAGATCCTAACTGAGAACAACTTAATGCCATTTATTATAATTCATAATATACATATCACTCAGGATAACAAAAGCTAAAGCTCCTCACACTTCAGTAAAAGATAAACATATTTTTTAAAAGGTAGCACCAAATATAACACCAATATTCATTTCAGTATCATAAGAAAGACTAGTAAATTAATTTACTAGTGATCTATTCTGCAGACAAATTAGTTTTTGAAAATTCTAGGAAGTACATGAGAAGAAAATGCTTCAACTGATCTATTCTCTTGGACCACACAAAGAGCCCATTATGAGTTCCTTGGCGTTTTTTCCTTGAATGAAATTGCTGTAATTCTCATTTTGTATGTTGCATGGTCAATTCTCATGCTCAACATAGGCACAAGTCACAGAAAGGAATACTCAATAAACTTGACTGATCTTCCTGTACTTTAAGGTTCAAAATTATGTTAGATGCAGAGAGAGAGAACTGAAGATATTAGCTTTAATGTGTTTTCCAAATTGGAAAACAGCAAAAATGAAGGGTTAGCTATAAAATTTATATTACAGCTTAGCATGTTCCTCGTAACTCCATACAGACATGAAAAAATGCTTAGAAAGGAAAAAAACAATCACAAAGTTTTGTAAGAGGTTTTGTGGGTCTGGTTTTGTTTTGAGGATGTTTTGAATGTTTGCTTTTTTATTGGGATTTTTTCTGTATGGAAAGACAAATTGGCGAAGTCCAGATTGTGCAGCTCTGCCTCCTGATATCACATCATCACTTCATGTAGTAACATTCTGAAATCTGCAGCTTAAAGTAGCTAAGGATTTGATCCAATCCTGTGTCACTCTTCACCTGCACTTCTTTGAAGCGCTTAGCGAAGTCACAATGCCCCAGTCCCTGAAAGCAAAGATGTATGGCAGGGATATCAACACTCTGCATGTACTGACAGCATCAGTCATGAAATGACAGCATGAAAAGTCGAGCCTAAGCTCTCTGCAGAACTGGCAAATGAATCAAGCTATTTGTCAGGACTGGACAGGAAAAAAACAATTATTTTCTCTGGGAGGGAAAGAAAAGGATTGAAAAAATGCCAAGGTAGAAGGCACCAGGATGAGCAAAATGAATAGCTTCCTTTACTGGGAGATAAGGACAATGACAGATCTAAGGAGGTCCTAAGGTGGATGTAAGTGAGGACTGATGTGCTGAGCTATCAGAAGCAGATCCAAAGGGCTAAAATGACATTTTTTTTGTGCAGACCTCAGACTTCTGAACACAAGTTTTCTTTCCTTGCTTCCTAGAGAACATGTACTTTGAAACAGCTGAAAAAGGTCAGAGGCCTTTGATATGCAATGTTCTAAATACCACATTAACTAACAAAACTATGTCAAAAGTACGTCAATTAAAATAAGGGCAAGCAGGCTTTCCCAAGTCAGTAAGGAGACAGCTTAAATTCTTCTTCATTTATGAGATTTGTAGAAGTATCTTTTCCAGACTGATGACGCTAAAGAACATAAGCTGCCTGGCAGCCCATGAGCACTCAGTACCTTTGAGTGAAGCACACCATGACTGTACCTGCTGAGGTATCCAGTGCAGCAGAAAGTCGAGTGTAGCTTATTATATGTGACTGTGTCTCTACACCATCTGTGAGAGAGAGGGAAAAGAGGACTCCAACTGGGAAGCTGCTGCATAAATTCTCTCATGGATTTCAACTCTGAATATGTCAAAAGCCAATGTATACCCACTACTTTTTGGGCCTCTTCTTTTATGAGATGTAACTGATTTCCCTCCACAGTGCAAATCCTTCAGTCTGATATGTGAACTATGTCTTCCATATCTTCTTCTTACTAGACTTAACATGGAAAACTACTCATGAAAACCAAGGTTCCTAATGCATTTCCATGCATTTTGAATCTACCCTTGACTCCCAGAGGAACAATATTCTGAAGCATTGTCAAGGCTGGGGGGATAATACTGGTTGCTTGGGAAGCCTCTGTCCTTGCTGGCAAGCTCTACTCTTGCATTATAGAGGCACCACAGATACCTCTCGTGAGGGAATTTCTCCTTCTTTTCTGCAATTCTTAACAGGCCCTTTCTGTTACTTAAAAAAATTAATAAAATCTATTAAAGAGTTCATTGTTTCTACTGTGAAGTACATGGTTTTGAATAATTGGATTTTTAAGACAGATCCAAAATTTTAGATGTACACATACATTGTGTTATGAACACCTAAGGCAGTAAGTTTGCAAGTGCAATTTAATGGTTTACGCTGTATCTTTTTGTATTTTACTTAAACTTTGTCATATTTACTCACAGAAAAATAATTTCCAGAATAACTGCACTTCCTTGCATTATTATAAATCTGTGAAAACAGATGCATGCAGCTCCTTATTTGGCATGCTGATGTCTGACAGTGGCAATTCATCTATTCCACAGCAGTCACTAAATGCTTTTGCATTTCAGTTATTGGATGAAAGTGGCACTTGTGACATAACCCCCTGGATCTGGCTCTTATTTCTATGGAATATTCATATGTTTACATAGATGTATTTTTTTGGGAACATGGACAGTGTAATCAAAGAACCCTCAGCAGATTTTCTGATGATACCTACCTGTGTGGTGGAGTCAACATGCTGGAGGGAAGGGATGGATCCAGGGGAACCTGGGCAGGTTGGGGAGATGGGTCTGAGTGAAATTCATGAAGTACAACAAGGCCAAGTGAAAGGTTCTGCACCTGGGTCTGGGCAATCCCAAGCGCAAATACAGGCTGGGTAGAAAAAGAACTGAAATCAGCCCTGAAGAGAAAGACTTGTGGGTGCTGGCAGATAAGAAGCAGAATATGAGACAGAAATGTGTGCTCACAGCCCAGAAAGCCAGTCCTGTCCTGGGCTGCATCCCAAGGACTATGATCAGGAGCTCAGGGTCTCTGCCCCTCTACTCAACTCTCATGAGACCCAGCCTGGAATGCTGTATTTAGCTCTGGGACCCCCAGCAAAAAGAAGATGTGGACCTTTGGAGGGAGTCAAGAGGAGGCCATAAAAATCAACAAGGCAGCTCTCCATGAAAGTGAGCTGAGTGGGCTGGGGCTGTTCAGCCTGGAGAAGGCTCTGAGGAGACCTTACAGCCCCTTCCAGTACCTAAAGGGGACCTAAAAAGAGATGGAAAGTGACTTTTTACAAGGGTGTGTAGTGATAAGACAAGGAATAATGGCTTCAAACTGAAAGAGTGCTGGTTAAGCTAGGATATTAGAAAGAAATTATTCCCTGTGAGGGATGTGAGGCACTGGAACAGGTTTACCAGAGGAGATATGGATTGCCCATGCCTTCTAGGTGCTCAAGGTCAGCTTGGAGCAGTCTGGTGAGTGGAAGGTGTCCCTATCCATGGAAGGACTTTGGGACTAGAGGAGGTCCGTTCCAATGCAACCCATTCTGTTATATTGAATTTTTATTTGTTTCCCAGATAATGTTTGCTGCAGAAAGTGTTTTGTTCTTTGTTTCAGAGCTTGACAACATACTTAGCCACTGAAGTTGTCTGTTCAGAATCTCATCCTAATGGTTAAAAGTCAGGCTTTCCAAGACCATATAGTGATAAAAGAGAAATTTCTTGTATACCAGACACCTAGAGGGGAAGCAATGTATTTGAAAAGTAGGAGGGGCAACTGCTGAACAAGTCAGATTTGAATAAAAACCAGTGAGATGAAATACAGTGGTATACTTCTGAAATGAGAAATATCAAACCTGTTGTGCAGAACCAGATTTATGACATGGCTAGAGAGAAAAAAATATTTTCCATCTTTGATAGTTGTATGTCATAAACAGTTTTACAGTAGGTGAAAAATAGAATAATATGACGCATATTTTATAAAGCATAGAAAACAAATTACCTTATTTCTTTCAAAGAATTTCAGAGACTTCTACTTTATTATTTCTATAAATTAAAACAGTGTTCTTACTAGCTCTACTTTTATAAACATTTCAGATAGTATGATGGGACCAACGTTGGTCTTTTCTGTAATATTTTCTTGCTCTGTTCATTTGAACAGATTATATTTTCTACCATTTTGTGCATCCCTGAAAACTAAAAAATACCTTTTTTAAAATTAATAATATGTAGGTTATGGGAGGAATTGTGGTGCTCAAGAGTTTCGATAGCTGCTCCTCTTCTCCCTTTGCCGTATCTAAAAACACTAAATTAAAAATAATAAATATTTTGTCTCTTCAAAGTGATGCCTCTGACAAGAGAAAGAAATCCAACAAAATGCATGTATTAAAGCTACCTTATGTGGTTTTGGTGTCAAGCAAATTTCCATGCAGGCACCTCTGCAACCTACCAACATTTGGCCTTGTGGAGTCTACAAAATTGTTTTACCTTTCTTTTTGAACTTACCATATGGAACTTAATTTCTTGTAAACATCTATGTGGGTTTATTTTATGTACTTACAAAGTAGTATTTTTATTATTCTCAAACTTGTTTTTTTTACATTTATGTCACTATGTAGCTGGACATCACTGTACTAGTTCCTCTGTTCTTTTCGCAGAAAAATTACATCAGCAATAATCATATGCAGTAATTGCCTGTTACAGTATTTGTAGCATACATATTCTTTTCATGATTTTGTCACTTAAAATTCAATGGATTTTTGGGATTCTTCTTGCTTCTATGGTACAGTCCAGGTTTTTTCTGCCTTTTGCAGGGATTCCTAGCATACCATTGTCCTCCTCTATTGTTTTTTTCTACAGTAAGGATTACATGTTTTAGGCATGCTCCCTCCCCCCCGACCTGCCCCCCAACCTTCCAGATATGTCTGGAAAGCTTCAGTATTACTGTACAAATACTGTAAATATCTGGATGAGTCCACACATTCTGGTATAAAAATTAGATGTTTGGAGTTTTTTTCTCTTGATGCCAGAATGCTTCTTTTTCAGAAATATCTTTATTTATAACAACAATTTACAGAAACTAAACAGAAAACACAAAAAAACCACACTGTTTTTCAAAATAAAAATATTTTTAGAGTAGCGGAACTGTTTGTATATTTCCAAATATTTACTTAGCGCAAGCTGGTGGACACCAAACCAAAATATCCATGTCTACAGGTTATTAAAAATCCTCTTGTCAGCTAAGCCATGGTGAGTGACTCTGCATGCATTCTTACCTTATATCTGTAATTAAATATTTTAGTTTAATCCATCTATGGTACCTTACCCACAAGTTTCCTGCACAGTCCACCTGAATCACAGGAGTTTAGTTGTTTTAATCAGTGTTCTGCCTCCCTCAAATATAAAGAGGTAAGGCTGGATTCCAGTCAGTTCTCACCGCAACACTTGAGCTTGAGAAATGAGAGAAGAAATTGAGCAACAAAACAAAGGGTCCAGCTTTCTGCAGTGCCAGTAAGGTCTGGCTGGGGTGAAGGAGCAGACTCCTTAAATATAACAGAAATTAAACTTTCACTAGTATGGATTAATCTTGCTAATGAGGAAAACATCCAGGCAGCTACTGAAAGTGAATAAAGAATAGGCAAAAGAAAGCATCTTCCAGAGACAGGGAATTGCATAGTTCAAGAAGTGAGACACTGAGATCTGAATGCCTCAAAAGCTCCCAAGCTAGAACTTAAAAATAGGTGGGCAAAAGTTCCCAAACAGCCTAGAAATAATCATATCAAAAGATGCTTTTTTCTTATAGGGAGAAAGCATTAAATAGGAAAAACTGAGTTCTAAAATTGAGCCTGACTTTCACTTTTGAAAGGGTAAAAATAAAAATAAGCTGCACCCAGCTGGACAACTGGTTTGTGATTTCAAACTATGAAGGTCCTTGAATTTAGGATCAAGGTAATAGATGCATAATTCAAGTGCATCCAGGAGAAGTGTCCTCCTAAAAACCAACCTATATTATATGGCTACTGTTTTCCTTTATTTTCTAAATTATTTTTCCAGTCTCCAGCTGATGAAAAGAATTGTATGAACATATGGTTTTGTCTTCTAGTTCCCTGAATGCTTTATTTTGAAAGGAAAACAGGGTTGATCACTAGCACATATGCTATACACATGTATCATAGTGGACATGTGTGTACATGCACAGGTGTACACTGTTATTTTGTTCCTTTTCGCACAGCAGTGATATTTCAGAGGTAAATTTTTTTGTTATGCAATGATTAAAAAAGCCATATTCTTGAAGGTCAACCTAATGCATGATTCCTAAGCTTAATAATTATGGAATAATCTCCTCAAGATCCTAAACATCCGTAATTTCTGTATGGAGGTTTTCTTATTTCTGGGCTGGTTTACTAAGAGGTAAGGTTGATAGGAATAGAATATCTCTTATGAACTTTACCATAGCAGTTTGTAGAGCAAATTGAAACGCTCTTAAAGTCATTCTTAGCTTGCTTTTATTCACACTATATGTTTAAAGTAATGTCTCTCATTTTAGTCTATTAGATGTGAAATTGGATTTTAGGTGAGAGTGCAAGAGTTATTTCAGCTAATATTGCTTTCCCATTGGTACTAATTTGTAGGTTTTTGAAGAGCAAATAATTAGAAAATGTAGAATTTTTGTAAAGAAATATTAATCTTTGTGAAGTAAACTTATTATCACCTCCTTCACATTTCATAATTACATTGGCTGGTGTATATGCCTATGGTTAAAAAGTTTTTTTAAAATCTACCCACTTCCCCCTTCCTTGTAAATAATTGTATAAGGACATGAACATGTGTAAATCAGAGGTCTTTGAAATACAGTGTGACAGGTTCCAAATCAGATTCCTTATTATCTACTATAACAGTAATTCCACAGTTAAATGGTATGGTTTTCTTCCCTCTTAGGAAATGCCTGTAAATGTTTGCATATATGTCATTAAAAGCCTTTTTTTACAAAAACAAGAGGTAAGATTATATTTATCTCATTCTAGATACAAACTAGAATGAGGCAAGGATAATCTCATGAGGATTTCTTGTTCCTCACTAAGCCTCAAGTTCATAAATTACCAAGCCATTCTGTCTCCAAGGAGGCATTATCCAAAGCACAGCAGGCAAAACATCTCCCAAGTATGGACCAGCTGCAGCTCATTTTTTTACTCAGTCCTTAACCAAAACAACTGTTTCACATCTGTGAATATTCAATTCCTGTACATGCTGGAAGCTGTTAATTCTGGTTAAATTTCACTGAACCTAAAGCAATAGACAGCTTTTTTTTCTTTCTTTTCTGAAGCCCTGATTCCAAGGTTTCCACTGCCAGAGACACCTGGAGCTGTCACTCCATCCACAGCCCCCAAGAATGGACATCCTATATGCCTAAGCAGGGAAAATGGGGGAGCTGCAAAAACGCTCAGAAATACCCATTTCTATTCCGACCTTAGCGGGTGGTTTCTGCTCTTCTTTGCACTGCTTGATCTCAAACATGGAAATTATGCCAAAAGGGACACTGAGGGGAGAGGAAGTCTCATGTCCTCTCATCCTGCCTCTGAGTCAGTTGTTAATCATAGAGTAAAGCAGTTTTCTGTAGTTGTTGAGTCATTTATATGCCTCATTCGTTGGCAGGTAGACAGACACAAGACACTGATGAGTACAGTGATTTTTTACCAAAGCACATGGAGAATAGATCTGTTCTGTACAAATAACCACATTGATATGCAAATTAAGATATTTGCTATTCATAAATACTTATTCTCATTTCAAATGTTTCAGGAAATTGCCAAGCATAAACAGGACCACATGATTTTGGCACATCAGATACAAAAGAAATGAAGTAATAATGAATAAACAGGCAATCTGCATTTGAAAGTAGGTTTGTTTCAAGTCATTATGTACAGTAGTGGTATTCATTGTGATGCCTAATGGTTTTTGTCTTTTCTCTTTATACCCTTTTTAATAGCCTTTTTATACATTTTAAACCCATTCCCATTCCTTGTACCTTTCACTCCCTGTACCTTAGCTCTACATCTCTATAACTCCTGTACTCGGATATTTAGCCTAGTTCGGGGTTCTCTGGGGAAGACGAAACATCCCTGCTATCTCAGAACTAGAGGCTCTAACCTTGGATGGGACCTGCTCTCTGGAACATGTTTTTTTAAACTAGATTGTAGTCTCATTGGGGGAGGGGGATAATTAGAATAGGGGCACAATTACTTCATTTTTTCAGTTTCTTATTGGGGGATTTTAGGTACGTATGCTAATTTGTAAGGTCCATAAAATTGTATATGCATTGTACACGGGGTGTGCTCCTCGGCGTAATTCCATCTTTGATGAGGGGGCACCTGGGATCCTATTAAAACCAAGGTAATACCCTTTTTCTCTACACTGCTGTGTCTGCCTCTTCTTTTTACCAGCTTTTAAGGCATCAATTGAAACAATTTTGATCAGAAGGAGGAAAGTGAATGAAAAACTAGTTCTTCAAAAGGGTTTAGCTAGGTCTTGTTTACAGAAAAGATCGAGTCAATATTTGATATAACTTTTATCCCATTTACTGAAAAGGATTTCATATCAATTATATTTGACTGCTTGACCCCTAAGAATTTCTGCTACCTCTGAGCTGCCTTACAATTTCTCTCCTAATTTGATTATTTATGATTATCCTTAAAAACAGTTAATACCTTAATATCAGGACTCTATCAAACACCTGTGAAAACAATTTGCAATCTATACTCCTGTAGAAGTGTCTATACAATTGGTTTCTTTTCATTCTTGAGTACAGCGTGCAAAAAATCTCCACAACTGTTTATATCATTCAAATTGAATAATCACTGCAAACTAATAATTTTCAGATATATAGAAGACATAATTATAAATAAGTCTTTAAAATTTAATCCTTTTTTTACCTTTCTTTCAGCATTTTACAAATTTCATATTTTTTCCCTTCTAATTTGCAACAAAAAATATTTTGCATACCCAGTTTAGTTAATGTCAGTGAGCTCATCTAGCTGGCTGAAAACAATTGTTCAAAGATAAATTTCTATATAGTTTATCTTGTGGTTATATACACTTTATAACTTTTCACAAATTGATCATTAAGAAGTGCTTTTTTTAATGCTGCAATAATTTTCATGCAATAAGTGGGAATTTCTTCCTGGGCTGCAACCTGAGACTTTGATTCCTGTGGCTTTTTTATGGCACTCTGTGAATAAATACACTAACACCGATCAGATAGCCTTTCTGTGGGAATTGCCTATTATATCCCTAGTAAAAACTGACATTAAAGGGTCACTGAAGTTCTTAACATTGTTTAAAACCAACCAAAAATATGGTAGAAGGCCTAGAGCACATTCCCAGTGCATCGAGGTCGGGCATGTTGGGTTTGTATAGTGCAGCAAAAAAGGGATTCAAGAATGATTTAAGGGCAGTCTATCTCCTCTTGAAGGAAGTCACAAAGTTGATGGAATCAAATCTTTCTCCAAAGTGACATCCCATAAAAGAAGGTGAAATGGCTGCAAATTAATCTGGGAGAAGTACAGATGGGATTAGGCAAAGATTCTTCAACCAACATTTCTACGATGATGACTTTCCAAGACTACCAATGAGAGAGACCAAACTGCCCTATAAACTTTGGCTAAACCTTGTAATGGACCACTTTTCATGGGAGCTTTTGTATTTCAAGATGCTGGAGGACAGAGACATGAGATCTAGCTCCACTATATTAAGGAAGAATTCCTTGCATCACACAGGTGTGTATCAGTAGAACAATAATGAGATTTTCCTTATTGCACAGGAAGACCAAAACTATCTCCAGTGTCTCAGAGAATAAGTGTCAGATACAAATTCAATCAACATATTTGAGATGCACTAATATATGCAGAATAATTGTAATTTATAAATTAAAGTTTTTAAATGGATAAAGTTGTGTCATTTCAGTAATATTTCAAAGCCTAGGGTAAAACTTGGGCTTATATACTACTTGTCTCTCTCTAAAACTTTACTATTTATTCTCCTCAGGCAAAATATAAAGGAGGTAAGAGGTTTTTATGAAATTTTACCAAATGAGTGTTCAGTTCTAGCCAAAAAATTGAAAAATTACATTATTTTATTCTCTCAGTTCTAATACCTCGTGCTACAATGTAGTGAAACAGTTAAGGTGTTTCTCTGTGCCTGACTTTGAGCTAAATTTTGATATATAGAATTTACTATAAGTGAAATCCACTGTGCATATTTCTATTTCTATTTTTTTTTAAGTGTGTTGAAATCTCACTGTAATTGCTCAAAGGAAATGGATGTGACTTCTCTTCAAATTAGCATGAAGAATATGGTACCCAAACCCTTTGTCCTGATGTATGAGGTTTTGGGGTTTTTTTTCTTTTCTTTAATGGAGTGTAATCCCTCCATAATGTCTGAAATCAGCATTCAAATACCAACAGTGTCACATATGTGATATCTACTAGCTATTGAATTATACTGACTAAAAGTTGGAATATATTTTTCATAGTGTCCACCATTTAAATTAAACATGTGGATGGAACAATCTGAGTAAGAAAATGCACTCTCTTTTAAAGGAACATATTAAGCTTAATGTGATAGATGTGCAAGAAGGTGTCAAGCAATATTCAGAGACTGACATTTTTTCAAGGGTACAGAAATGTTAATGAGAAATACAAAAATTTCGCTACAAACAAATATTCTGGAAATTCATAGAACTATAGAATATCTTGATTTGGAAGAGACCCACAATAATCATCAAAATCCAACTCCTGGCCCTCTAGGACACTCCAAGAGTTCCACCATGTGCTTGGGAGAGTTGTCCATACATGTCTTTAATTCTGTCTGGCTTGGCGCTGTGACCACTGCCCTGGGGAGCCTGTTCAGTGCTCAGCCACCCTCTGGGTGAAGAACCTTTTTCTAATATCCAACCTAAACCTCCCCTGACGCAGCTCCCAATATTCCCTCATGTCACAGACAGCAGAGATTACACCCCCAAAGAGAGCTACAGGCCATTTCAAGACATAGAAGGGAGACATGAAAAAGACTTTGAATAACTGTGTTTGGGCTATTTAAATAAACACACTAGAATGATTGTGTGATACAGTATTCAGATTAACACAGAGTCATAAAAAATATGAATTATACTTGATTATAATTTTCCTGAATCATAGTAAATTATTTCTTAATTAAGTCAAAAAACAATGCATTGTCACTGTTCCAAGATGCTGCTGATGGGTTTTTTTTCCCCCTAATCTTAAATTTAGATTAAAAATCTGTGTTTCTATCTACTCCAACCCTAGCTCTAAGAAGTGCTAATTTTAAAAAAATCTCAATGTTACAGAAAATTCATAATCTGGTATTCTCACTCATAGAAATCTGGGATTGGCAATCCTCTAGCCAGAGCATATTTTAATCCTCTCACTACACCTGTCCACTATCCCAAGCCAGTTCTACTTGGACAGTGCTTTGAGAAGATCCACAAGCATTCTCCATTGATAAGACTAGTGAGCTGGGAAAGAAGAAGTTTAAAAATATTTTTTTATTATTTTTCATGTACACAAAAATAAACTTCAAAAGATTACTGAAAATAATTGCAGCCATTGGTAGAGCCCAAGCCGCAACAGATACCCATTGAGGACCTCACACTGTAGTAGGTGGTTATTCCTTGAAGGAAGCTTCCCTGGAGAAGAGCCCACACTTGAGCAGCTCTTGAAAAACTGTAGCCTCTGGGAAGAAACCACAATGGAAGAGGCTCATCCTGAAGAATTGCAGCCTGATGTAGCAGCCTCCGGGGGGGCTGCAGGAGCCGGCTTCCCCCTGGAGCAGGGTCCCTGGTCAGCGTATCTCCACCGGATCTGTGGCAGGCAGCCCCCAGGGTCCGCTCGGCGTGGCATGAGTCTCGTAGCCACAGAAATTCAGCAGGAAATAAAGTAAGACGAAGAAACAAACTGGACCCATCTCTGTTCTGCCAGGGAGGTTTATCTGGGGTAAGGGGAGAGGGTTGCAGGGAAAGGTGGGGAGGAGGAAAGCAAGGACAGGATAGGGGCTGCCAGCTCAGAGATGGGGACCTTGAGTTGTTGCAGACACTGGCTTATAAAGGAAAAGAAGGAGGCGGGGCTGACTCTCTCAGAGCCAGTCCCAGGAGGAGGAAGGGAAGATTGGCAAAGGGTGCACACCAATAGGTTTCAGGTACAGCAGGATGCATATTTCAAAATGATCCAATAGCATACATGGCAGGGGAACAAAGGAAAGCCACATGGAGATCTGGAAATCATGCTGCTACAGCAGCCTGTGGAAGGACACCTGCAGGTGCAGGGAGAATGTGTGAAGAGAAAGGCATAACGGAGACAAACTGACATGCATTGATCACAACTCCCAAACCCACCATCCTGCATGACTCAGGGAAGAGTGAGGAGGTAAAGGAAGTCGAGCCTGGGAAAAAAGAGGAGAAGGGGTAGGAGGCAGGTAGTTTCAGTTTTGTATTTTTTTGTCACCATTGTACTCTATTTTTAATGAGCAAAAAGAAATTAATTTCCCCAAGTCAAATCTGTTTTGTCTATGATGGCAACAGGGAAGTGACCTCCCTGTGTTTAGATTGACCCACATGTTTTTCACCTTATTTTCTCCCTCTGCCTTGTTGAGGAAAAAGAGAAGGAGAAGGAGAACAGCTGAATGAGCATCTGGCAGCCAGCCAGTGTTAAATTCATCACAGTTTTTAGATGAAACTGGACAAATACTTCTCAGAAATCATTACCTCTTAATGTAGAGGAAAAGATGGAAATAAGAACAGAAGACTTTAGACATTATAAGATGATGTTTCACAGAATTGTTCTTCATAAAGTGAAGGTTAAAAAAGTAAACTCAGCAGATGTCTCTAGGGAGCAGAAATATATTAGGTAAGTTGATACTGTACTATGCTTATGCTATTTAGGTATTACATGAAGACTGCTGAAATTTTGAGTTTACTGCTACATCTTATATCTTTAACAGGACTTGTTTAAATACTCAACAACTAGATTTACAATCAGGTTTGAAAACTAAAACTAAAGATATGTCAAATAAATAAATTAATTCATTTTACTCTCTATCTTTTACAGGTTTACTACAGACTTCTGTGCAAAGATGAGCACTGCTAAGAAAACTGCAGATGCTCAGAAGCCCTGGGTGATGTAAACTGCACTCCATGTTGTCCATGGTGTAGTGCAGAAGGTGTTCCGTTCTTCAGAAATAAGCCCAGCAAGCTGCACTGGGGTGAACTATATTTCATGTTAATATTCAGCTGGCATTGCCTACCTGCAGTAGGGGTAGATACAGGGCTATAATAATTTGTTTGGTTGATTCTTTCTATTCTGTTCCTGTTGTTACATGGACACTTCACTGGATACAAGGGATCAACTCTGGCCTAACAAAAAATTTTACTATCTCTCACGAAGATTCTTTCTAACTCACTAGCTCTTTTATCAGAAGACTGTAACCTTGATTACCTTGACATTGTTGTGATTCTTGATTGCACTTTGCCCTCTCAAGTTCATATTTCAGTCTGGTACTAGCTCTGCTCTGAAGAGCAGAACACGTTTACCACAATAATGAAGACACCTTTACCCTGCCAGAATCAGCAGTGTGGAATTAAGGGCCAGGAAGTGGGACAGATCCCAGTTGTTGCACTGGCTGCTATATAAAAAATGTCTACAAATGTAATGATGTCAGCACTAAAGGTACAAAATAATAACTGCAGCAAATCCTTTATTTCTGCAGGCTTCCAGTAACTGAAGGGAGCCCACAATAAAGATGGAGAGAGACTATTTACAAGGGCCTGGAGCGACAGAACAAGGGGGAATGGCTTTGAACTGACAGGGAGTAGGATTATAGGGAATATTAGGAAAAAATTCTTTACAAGGAGGGTGGTGAGGCCCTGGAACAGGTTTCCCAGAGAAGTTGTGGATTCCCCATCCCTGGAAGTGTTCAAGGTCAGGCTGGATGGGCTTCTAAATAACATGGTCTAGCAGATGGTGTCCCTGCCCATGGCAGGGGGCTTAGAACGAGATGACCTCTAAGGTCCCTTCCAACCCAAATCATTCTATTATTTTGTGTTTTAGAGCACTGCAACAATCTGGGAAACACGTTATACTAATTAAAACTACTTTTATCATGTTATGTTTCTATCTTCCTTTCATTAGTTCTTGTGTCACACGTAGTCTCAACTTTATGATGTCATTTCACCAGTTATTTTCACTCATACAATGAGCTTTTTTTTTCAACCAGTGCATTGAATGCGCACCTACTCCAGACTTGGATCAACTGCATATGGGAACATAAAAGTATCTCTCTCCATTCTCCACAAGGACCTTTCATGCTGGAGTGGTGCAGAGGGGCAGACCCCAGTGGTAGCTGTCACGGAGCCACAGTTGCCACCAGAAGACCAGGACTCCTCCTCATGGGAGGAGTCCGAAGACAGCTCCAAGGTCTAGCTCCCCGACCTCCTTCCAGAAAGTTTTAGGTTCTGTCAGTTGTCATTGGTCAGAAATTTTGCTGTTCCATCCTTGCTTCTAGAAAGCGCTGTTGTCTATTAATATAGATTGGTTGTTATGTTGCTACCCTCCCCTCAGAAGTTTTGTTTGTTCCCTTGTGTGCCACTCGCCCCCTCGGCTGCCCCTTATTGGCTCTTATCCCTTTCCACACCCCATTTTCCCTACCCCAAAAACCCCTGTCGTGGCCGCGGCCACGGGATTTCCCAAAGATCTCTTGCCGTTGCGTTCATCCCGTATTAAAGATATCAAGGACAATCTCTTCTCGTGCCTCTTTATTGCTGCGGCTGCCGTCACCGTGTCATGCCAGTGCCTCTCCTGGAGCTGCGCTCCCTCGCCGCGAGCCACCCGCATTGAGGCAGACGCGCCTTCCGTGGCGCTCTGTGCTTGTTAGCCGGCGTCCTCGGCTGAGGGCTGCACGAAGACCCAGCCAACGACAACAGAGTGGCTTGGACCAATATCTCATTTGTGGAGATGTTTTAGTGATTTTCTTTTCTTCATCAGTGAAGTTTGTGGTGTTTCTGCAGCTCAGAAGGAGCTGCAATGCTGCCAAGAAACCCAGTAACACTTGCCAATGAGGAGGGGAAGGGAGATGAGGGGTATTCAGCATCTCCTCCCTCTCAACAGTAAATTCAAGTTAATATTCAATTTTCAACTGAAAGCTTTTTTCTTCGTTCAGCTACTTTTGGGGTTTATGTTATATTAACTTTTGTAGCTGTACTTAGGAGTGCCAAAGTGTAAAAGAACACATTCTTTGTGAAATATGGTACATAAAGTTCTTTTAGTTGGAGGCAGTATGCAAAAAATACTTTATTGCTGTCTCCCAGGTAAGAGACTTGTTTGAATAAGTTGATTACTGATTTAATATTTCATGGTCAGAACACATTTTACATGTCAAAAGACAAAATTACTTAAGATATAAAAGAACCTTACATGTGTATTTTAAACACCTAGCAATAAGAAATGGGTCATTTGTTTTGAGCTTTTGCCACACATCAGACAGCCTAAGAGCATTAAAGGGTAACTAGAACTGTCTCATTTACTCATTAACTGGCACTAGGAGTAAGAAATAAGCCTCATGCACTGAACAAAATTAATGTTCTATGCAGCCATCACCACAGAAAAGGAAAAACCAAATTAGCATCAGCATCACGTAAATGCAGAAACAGTATTCACAATTAATTATAGTGAAAACTGAGACACATCTGAGAAATGAGAAAAAAAACAGGTCGCAATTTGCAAAACAGACAGAATTTATGAGTAGAACTCCTGTCTAGGTACTTAATTTTTTTTTCTTTTGGGAAAAGCATGCTACCCTTTAAAAATCCTTTCTTCCTTCAAGGGTCTGAAAAAAAAGGACACAAAAAAGCAGAAAGGAAAGAATAAAGATTTTGGAGCAGAGAGAAGTAGTAGCTCTGATTCAAAACTTACTTCTATATTGAAGGCATTTATTTAAATATTGTCTTTAATGTGCTTTTAGAACACTTCCTCAAAAATTGAAAACCATATAAATCAAATTAATAGAACAGCAAGAGAAAAATGGGGAGAGACAGGTGGCAATAGATTGATAAACTCGCCAAAGAGTAGCTGCTTAAAATCAGGAAAGCCCAATGGTAAGGGAGCAGGAACATTAGTTCAAAGACAGTAGTCTTCAGTTTTTCATAGTTCAATAATAGCACTCTGATTAGATTGAAGAAGGAAAAATAAACCTTCAACAAACATATAGTACAGAAACAGTCCTTAAATCACCAAAACAAAACCCCAAATTTTCATTCATTCCCAGCATCTGCTTCCTAGAGGGAATGTAAAAGCACAAAAAAATTTGATATAACCAGAGGCCAATATAATAGAAGACACTTTACAATAAACTAGAACTGCATTTATGACCATCAGTATGCTTGTCAGGAAATATTCCTTACGCTGCTAGCTGTCCTCAGAAATAGATGATCCTGGAATATACCTTGCTTCCTTACTACTTTGTGAATTATAAGAAAAATAACCTCTATTTTTATCATCTTTTACGAAATCTGGATAACCTGAGGGTGCCAATCTCCACTCACATGACACAAATGGAAAAAAATACTTCTTTTTCAATGTATTCTGCTTCTTAATATGCTTACAGAATGGTTTGGATTGGAAGAAACCTTGAAGATCATCTATTCCCAATACCCTGCAATGATCAGGAACCTCTTCAACCAGATCAGGCTCCTCAGAGCCTCATCCAACCTGAACTTGAATGTTTCTAGAGATGGAACATTCACCACCACTCTGGGAAACCTTCTCCCGTGTTTCACCACCCTCTTTGTAAAGAATTTCTTTTTAATGTCCAATCTAAACTGACTCTCTTTTAGTGTAAAGCCATTACCCCTTGCCCTGTCACTCCAGGCCCTGGCAAAAAGTCACTCTCTGACTTTCTTGTAGCTCCTTCAGGTAATGGAAGAGGTTCTAAGGTTTCCCTGGAGCCTTGTCTTCTTCAGGCTGAACAGCCCCAACCATCTTAGCCTGTCTTCCTTCATAGCAGAGCTGCTCCATCCCTCTGATCTACTTTGTGACCTGCTCTGGCCTGGCTGCAGCAGCTCCCTGTCCTTGCTGTGCTGGGAGCCCAGAGCTGATGCAGCACTGCAGGTGGGGTCTCAGCAGAGCAGGGCAGAGGGGCAGAATCTCCTCCCTGCCCTGCTGCCCACGGGGCTTTGGCTGCAGCCCAGCACACAGGGGTTTCTGAGCTGCAATTGCACTTTGCTGGCTCATGTCCAGCTTTTCATTTATCATGATCTTTTCCTCTAATAAAAAATGAAGCAAAATCTTCCAGTTCATTCCTTCTAGAAACTACCACAGGAACACATACAGCATTAATCTTTTTTTCCCTTTTTTTTGACTGTTTGCCCCCCTGCCTTCTCCCTCATTCCTTGTACTTTTATGCACATCCTACACTCAGTGTCTGATTGGAGGCTGCTGTGTAATGTAAAATGAAGAATAATCAAGATTTTCTCTTGGTAACCGATTGAATCATGTAATTTTTCAAGAACAGGGCACCAGGACTCGAAAAAAAGGCAAAAAAGATAAAATTCTTATAATGTTTCTGAAATACCTTAATTTTCAATATCAATTTTCCCCCCTTTATGTTAACCATATTTTATGTGTTTTTACTTTCCTAACTGCCATAAACATCAGTGTTCTCCTGAGGACTAGCTGAGAGTTATGATACTTTTCAAGTATCATAGTGGATCAGGATACTTTTTTTTTATCATTTTCTTGGATTATTTTGTCTGTTTACTACTGCTTTTCTGTACTGCATCATTCCATCTGTTCATACAGTTCCAAAATGAGACTGGAATGTTTTTGAAGGAAAAAGGCAAATTAAAAAAAAAAAAAATTATGTGGGCTGAAGGCAATATGTAGACTGGAGGGTTGGCTATGTTTAAACTTCCAGTAGCATGACTGGCTATTAGATCTACACACAAGGAGGCAGGATGCATTCCTCTGGGAACAAAAGAGTTTACTTTTACTTGAAATCCCTATCTAGAGATATTGAAAAAATTACAAGTAGTAGGAATGATGAACCATATTTCTTCTGCTGCTTTGCAAAGCCTTATCAGTACCATTAATTTACTTTTTTTCCAGTGTATTTTTTTTTTTTTTACTTCATGCTAAGCAAAAACATTGTACATTACCAGCTAAGCTGGTAAAAGAATTGGACAACCTGAGTTGGTTTGTAAATTGGTAATTTACTAATGCTTTGTCTTATGGATTCCTCCCTGGAGACTTGAGCTGCCCCAGCAGTAAGGTACACTGAATTTCCATAACCTCATGACCTTTGACAATAGGAAAATCTTCAAAATGTAATTGTGAGTCCTTATATGTACCCTCTACATTTATCATAGAAATTGATCTCTAGGAAAAAAAATTTATGGTCTTTCATCAAGAACTCTGTATGAGAACTAAACATTTTCCTTTAGTATCACTCCAACTTCAGGCCTTCAAGTTGATGCAGAAGACCCAGAGACCCAGCCTGCTAGACCTCAGTGAAACAAAAGTCTTTGTTCTACTCAAGAAACACAGTTTTATGATGTGTTGGTATGTCTGTCATCTCACTTCCAAACTAGATGACTATTGCCAGAATTTCCAAATTTTTTGCTACTTGAGAAACAATCCTGGTATAAAGTTTTCTTCTTTGGAATTACCAACTGCATGTTGTGTTCATCAACCAGATTAAACTTCTCATGGGTTTTGCTCCTGTTCAAATAGTTTGTTAGTCAGGCATTAAATTCTATTTTTCATGGTAATGCTATCTCTTTTTATGGAATGCTGAAAGTACATCTGCACTGTATTGCAAGCACAGATGCAGTTGAACATGGTGATGGCAACTGCCCACACTTGAAGCCAGTTGGAAGCCAGCCACTTCCAAATGGGAAACAAAGTAGATACACTAGATAACATCAAATCTCAGCTAATAAGCCCCTGTGAGAAACAATGTACATTAGCTAAGGTTCATTGTCTGACACACACAGCTTCCAGGCAGGTTAGCAAACTGGCAGAGCAAATTCACATCTGCCTGCAAAACACTGCACAGACACATCTTTCATTAGAGCAGATAATAGAGGCCCCATTACCAGAGACTAGATTAGACACGAGATCCTATTCCCCAGTGTGGCTGTCCCTTCACACAGAGCCTGATCCAGTGGGAATTCAGCCAACACTGAATCTTCTTGTCTTCAGCTGATATTTTCTAGTTCATTAGGCTTGTCTTGCTTCTTTTCTCTCCTACAGTACTATCCTTTTCAACAAATTCATTGGGGTGTGCCATGTAGTGCTGGAATTTTTCTTTCACTACAAAAACTAAAGCATGAAGGACTCTTTATAAACTTGTCATTTTTAGAAATAAGCTTCTGTAAAGGAACATAATTTATTTGGCAAAGGTTATGAATATTAAATCAGCAGATGTGTTCATCAATCAATAAATTGCAGATTCCATAGCTGGCATTTCTTTTTTTTTTTTTTTTTTAGCATTTTTAAACCACTGTTGTTGTTTCATAAAGCCTAGGTCAAGTTGTGCATTTGCAATGCTTCCAACTTGTTTGAGCAGGTGTGCTCTGGTCTCTGTTGAGTAGTTTGGCAAACTACCTCTCGTCTATAAATTTGCAACAGATGTCTAAGCTTTGAAACATATGTATTATATAGTCTACAGATTGAGGGAAATAAAATTATCAGGATGTAGACAATTTGTGGAGTGACTTCCTAAGATTTTGACAATTGCAAAATCCATTACTGCTTCTCTACTACTGGACATTCTGCTGCATCTGGATTATATGTGACACATAAAACAATAGCACTGCTCTGTTGTTGCTTTCACTGTGGGTACAGGTACACATTTGCTAACAATAGCAATGTACCAGCAGATATTAGAATCCAAACATATCTTCAGAGAGTTAAAATGATGACTCTGGGCAAACAAAGGTACATCCCTCCCTCTCCTTGAAATGACTTGCAAATTATTTTGTCTCAGTAAATTGGAAAATGCTGTAGTATTTTTCCATTTTATTTACATTGTAAAAGTTTAGCATCTTGGTTCTGCCATGATCCAGCTATGACTGGATGCAAGACACAGGCAATTCTCACAGTATTTCTGTCCAGATTTTCAGACCCAGAAGTTTGATTAGTAGGCAAAGATTTTGAGATTTACCCACCACTAGTTTAATCCATATTTTGTGTTGTCATATTGTATTTTATAGACAGTGACTATGCAACGAATTTGAACCCCATTTCAAATAATTAATTTTAAATCTCTCATAAAAGTACTTATCTCCAAAGGCTACATATCAAGGTTATTTGTCTTCAATTTAAAAGACTGGTGAATGATAAAATTAACAGCTGCATTAATAATATATTAACACAAGTGCAATAAGCATGATTTTAATGATATTTATTATAGATAATATATCCTTTAAACCATACATATAATGTTTGGATTTTCTTTACATTCAAAAATTTAAGTATATCTTTCAATATAACTTTAGATTGTAACCTTATAATGTATTGTTCCCTCCAATGATCTAGTCACTGGCTTCTTACTGCTAATTAAATAAATATTTGTTGACAAATATTAAAGGAAAAGAAGCTATCTAACAGTTAATGCATTAAACACATTTCTCCCATCTCATTCAGTGAGAATATCAGATCTGGCCAAACTTCAATTTCATAAAATGTCAATTTTTCACTGTCAAAATTCAATTTACTAGGAAAAGGACAAAACATTTAGAAACAAGTTACTCTTATCATTTCTTACAATAGTGCTCCCAACTAAATAATTGGATTTTATCATTTCTTATCACTGTGAGGGAAGAAAAACTACTATGAAAAAGAAAGAAAATAAACCCTAGTACATACTTCAGGCTAGGACATTGTCACACGCATTTTAACTTCCAACCAAGTTATCTGAATTACTGATTATAGCAAGTGATGAGGCACTTTCAAATGCATTAAATTACTGAGAGCACTGATGTGCTCCATATACCTTCCCAGGGAGCTGGTGAAAAAAATATAGAACTTATTGTCAAATCTCCTCAGGTACAGAAAGTGAGGAGGATGTTTAATAGGGACTCACCTTCCTGCTGCAGACTTCCCCTGGGCTCCAGGGAGGTTGTTTTTGGCTGGCCATTGCCCTGAGGGTTTCAAGCACAGAATTTACACCCTGCACTGCACATGCACCTCCTGAGTCCAGCCAACAATTCACTTCCCACAGCTGATTCTGATTTTGCTTATCACCTCTCCAGCTCCTGAGGTATGACAGATGAAGCTGGCAGTTCTCATGTCACACAGTGCCTGGGTTATGAACTGCTGAATTTCTTATTTTTCATTCAGCATTTATGTGATGTCTGATTATAAGAGAGAATCTAAGAATCAGGGTACAATCCCATTTTGTCAATTACTCTGCTCACAAAACCCATTTACAGTGTGTTCATTTTTTATGTAAATTTCTGTGCTGAAGAGGTGACATGGAATAGTATCTGCAAATATATTAAAATTTAATATACTTTAACTTTCGTTAACAAAAAGTCTTAGCCACCTTTCATATACAGGGAAAGTCAGAGGTTAACTTCAGTTGCAGAAGTAAGGAATAATGCTTAGTATATGACGTACCTAAAAGATTAGGCCTGCTTCATCAGTAACAGAGATATTAATTTGTTTTCAAAGTGATTTGTTCATGACCATCCCATTGCAGACACCTTTTCTTTCTCCTGCAAATATGATTTCACAGACTGCATCCACTTTACATTGACTTAAGGTTAAGGAATTTTTCCAGAAGCAATGGCAATGCTGGAAAAATCTTTCCTGTAACTGCACAAATTGCTATCATTGAATTTTGTAATACTAAAAATAGTAGGAGGACATCAAACTAGTATTAACCCGGGTTAGGACATATGAGCAGAGGTTCAATGAAATAATTTGATGCAAAAAAATTTCTCTTTACTCTAAAATAACACTATTAAGCATCCAATTCAAAGACCAGAATAATGTACTTAGCATATTTAAAATCTACTTTAAACCTACAAAAGTAATTCTTGTAAATTTTCTGTATGACTGGAGATGTTTGAATTATTATAGCTGTTATGTATGTATGTGAAGAATTATATAGGTGGTGTATTTCAATTTGCTGACACATCCTTACATGAGATATAACATCCTATGAAATTTACATTCTAATTTTTCTTTTCTTTCATAATTGTAAAATAAAAGTGGGTTTAGGTAGAGAAACTCTGAAATATTTCTTTGGGATCTCTGACGGAATTAAAAAGTTCAGCTGAGCACAACTGAGGTCCCAAAACAGAAAGATTCCCATTGAACTGAATAAAATTTAGGATTAATAGATAGCCTTGTACAAGGTGTCTCACAGCAACAAAGCTATAGACCACTGTGACCCATTTCACAGTAGAGAAATGAGTTTTCTCTATAGATAACACTTAGATCTCTGCAAAGCAATGATGTAACTCTGTCTGCACCACAGTTTCACTGCTCATTGTATAGAAAGAAAGCAGTGATGTGCCAAACCACATCACCTGCTGGGGGCTTGTGTGTGTGGTCTTAAGGGTAGATGGAGGTTCCTGCTAAAGAGTGGGAAGAGTGCTGCAGAATTCGTCAGTGCAGGCTCACAACTGTACAGCAGAAATTAGTAGCTTCCCAATAGTTTGTCTACAATTTCTTAGTGAAATGTCTGGGATAGAAGCCAGACTTCCTACTTTCTCAGATATTTCAGGTGTCTGAGGAACAAATGAGTTCACTCAAGTTCAGCTGATAATCACCTATGCTTAGCAGTGACACCCGTGATTTCCTGCTCACTGAACAAACCTACCAAAAGGAATGTGTTTCGGCCCCCTGTGAGACATGACAGCAAATAAAACTTGTGCTGTGTTGTAGAATTCCAAAGCAGCAAAAAAAGAAATTTAGTGTGTTTGCCCATAGATATCTGCGGCAGGACATCCCCCCCTCTCCCTCTCCGCATGGCTAGCGCATAAAGATAAACTCAGGTTGGGTCAAAAGCCCAGCAAGAGGTTATCTCTTGGAGCCCGAGAGTCTGGAGCCTCCAGCCCAACGTACACATCTTGGTACAGAGAGCAGATGTGGAAAGAGATGAAAAGAATTAGTATGTGACCAAAAGACACACTTTCACACTCTAAAAGACACACGAAATATCACAGAGGCAGAAGTCTCCTACACACACTCTGGAAATGTGCAAAGGCTTCTCCCTGGAGTCTGGACGCAGGCTCTGCTGGTTACTTTCCTGGGGATTGAGTGAAAGGATTCCGAGGTATACTTCACCACCAAATTGGTGTTGGTAAGATACATTGGTTCCTAGGTTATATTACTTCTTGCTAGCTGTGATAATAGGTCCCTTTTTGCATGCTGAATTCTCTCTACCAGTAGTTATTTCTCTTTTATTTCATTTCTGTGTAGTATGTAGTTTTGTCTCATTCTTATGTCTGCTATTTTCTGTGTCTAATAAATAATAATATTTGTAATATTAGACCTAATTGGCTATCAATTAAGAACTTGCAAACGAGATGAGGTCTTGGGGTGCTGACCACCCCAATAAGAGCTACTGCTTCCTGCCAAAGCCTAGGCAAAAGGCAAAGATTTGTCTAAGCTCCTGTCTCCATTTGTAACAATATCCCTAAAGGCCCACAGAAACTGATCTCCTTAAGGGAGAGTCCTCAAAGGTATCTTTAAAGAGAAAACATTGTGCTAACTCATATAATCCCACATTTTGGAACCAGCACATGTGTTGTGACCAGCTTCCGAGGCAGGGAATTAGGGTCTTTATTAAAGGATCCCTCAGAGGGGATTAAAGCGAAACACTGAATAACCCATACAACAACAGCAATAGTTTTTATTTTAACAGCTCTGGAACTGTAACAGGAAAAAGGGATGTATAGCTGTGCTGGGATTTGTGATTACCTTAAGAAAGGTGAGACAGTAAATTAATGACAGGGAAAGAGACAGAGAGAGATCAGCAGCAGTGGCTCCAGTGATCCGTGGATGATCATGGTCAGTAGCTGTGGTAACAGTTCCCAGTCCTGGTTGGCCACGGTATGTGGACATACACAGCAAAAAAGAGAGTTTATCAAGGAACACCCCTGTACTGCTGCCAGGAGGAGTTCTGCTGGGATATGCATGGTCTTTCCTTGGAAAGATATAGAAAGGGGCTTTGTGCACAGGGTGTTTGCAGCTGGGCAGTGGTGCCTTGCTGCACAGGAAGGAGAGGCACAGTGAAAAATGTTACCCTCCCTCTGCAGAATCTGCTGCTTACTGGCTGCTTCTCATGATTTGGTTCAAAACCATCTTTTTTAAGAAAAAGTTTAATCACAGGGCCCCAGCAGTTTACCACACTATCCTAAACTGGCTGATGTTGACCCTGCCCTTGCTCTAAGGGAAAATTGTGTTGCTAATCTCCTCCAAAGCTGAATGCACATAGAAAAAGTGGATAAACAGAAAAAGTTCATAACATATATGACGCACAAGATGCTACTGAAAAGAAAAAAGTTTTCTAATACTTTAAAACTGTCTAGAAAAAAAAGCTAAAACATCATATTGAGACTCCAAATCTTATTATTGAGAATGCCCAACCAACGACATTTGTTTTCATAATCACATGAGATGATCATGTTTATTCAAAGTTGTTTCTGCCTGTGAATTGGTTTCATGGCGAAAAGGACTTTCAAAATCCTTCTTGATAATCTGAAAAAGACAAAAAATAATTCGTCAATTCCTCTGTGAGGAATGTCAGAGAAATTTGTGTAAGTTGTCCTTCATAAAGTTGTCATTTATCTTTCCATTATACTCTGCAAATGAAAGTACCCCACAATACATGTAAAATAATCTGTCAATTACAAGTAGAAATTCTGCATAAGACATTAGAAAAGACAATGCTTTCTCTATATAACTCTTCCATTATTGTAGGCAAACATAAACTTATGTTTTACTATTTGAAATTATGAAGATAAGTGTTTTAGACATATCTTTTAACAACCTATTGATGAAAAAAATGAAAACAAGCAAACGCCACTTCTCCTTATCATGAGCCTTATCAATAATATATTTTTAATGGAAAATATGTCAGTACATTTGAAGAGTTGCTGAGCAAATACATGACAGATTAAAATAGCATGATAGATTAAAAAATTTTCTTAATTTACAAAACATTATTACCAGATATTCCTAAAACGATATTATCTTCTACTTAAAAGTACTTGTTTTCTGTCAGTGCCATTGTTGTCACTAGTTCCCAGCATACTCTGAGTTTGTTACCAACAGTCTTCTGAAACACAGAGAACAAAATGGATACCTTGTGGGCACCTTGTGGGCAAGAATGGCACATGTAGGGAATTACTAAATCAACAAGTGAGACTTAATCCCTCATAATCACCAAATATATATTAGTGTCTATTTACAAACCATGTATCAGAAGGGAAGGATGTAAATGAACATTATTCACCAAACTCTCAGTTTATGTCACCTGTTTAAACTCTTGCATGTATGTTTAATTACATGAAGAGGAAACATTTGCAGAAAAGAAAACAAAAAATCCCCTGGTAAACAAACCCCTCGATTCCATACACATAGTATGTAAGATTTCTTTTGTCTGTGAGTGTCCACGTGCCCCATACAAGCATTTTATACCATACACTGCAAAAGCTGGTTGATTGATTTTTGCCTGCGTAACATAAAAATTTTTATAGGCACACAATACAGTTTTTATGTTCTGAAATATTTTGGTGCTGTCTTGCAAATAGTTGGCACTAATTGACTTAATCTATCCATCTACCAAACACTGAAGTTGTGTTCCCAGAGTATTGCCCTTTGCAGCTTTTCTGCCTTTAGGTTGAGATTTGATTGCAGCAACAGGAACAACAGCAGATCTTCAAACTGTAATCATATTTTTCAGCTGTGTGCATCCCTTATTAACTCTTACTTGATTTCCCTCTGGCAGCCACAGTTCCAACAAATGTTATCTTCTTGTTCAGTTTTGTCAAAATCACAAACCTGGCAATAAATGCTGTAGCTGAGATTTTCACTAAATAAACAAACCCTTGAACTGCGCTGTAGCTGCTGAGGTGCAGCAAGTATCCTGTCCTGTGTTAGAACTCCAATCTCAGAAACTGTAGTGGCTGAAAGAACTTGTCCTGTTGGTTGTGAGCCATTCAAAGTAATAAAAAGAATTCTTACTCTGTGAATCATAAAAAAATTTGCATCTATACTACGTCTCTCAATGCAGGTTACAAAAAAGAAAGTTTTCCTTCTAGGATGACAAGGGGCTTTACTTGACATCTTCTATTGAGGATGGTAGTTTGCTCCTTCTGTTTTGTTTTGCAAAAAAAAGATATGATCCAATGTTAAAGCAGTTGTATTGGCTTTTAATATAAATATTTTTAATATAAATATTTAATTTCTTCTTGGGTAATGTCCAAAACATATTAATTACCTGCTTTTTCTTTTTCTCATTACTGTACAAGAATGAAAGATAGGTTGATAACCCAGAAAGACAGATAAGACTGCACATGCAACTAATATTTAATTACCTATATTTCTGGATATATTATATAAAATGAAAATTCACCTGACTTTCAGGGGATAGAAGTTTTTCAGATGGAATCACCTAAAATCAAATAACTCGTAGAGACTCTGTCCTTCCGAGGAAATTGAATAAACCGAGAAATACTTCATTGAATTGATCTGATTTTTTTTTCCTATGCAGAAAATACCTCAGAAAAGGTGTGTCTTTCATTAAAGCTCCTTATTAATTATATTTATTGTGTATTCCTTGATAACTCTTTGAAATCTATAGATGTACTTAGGAGCAGTTAAATATTAGTATTATTTATTAATGTAATTAAAAATATTGAATAGTTTGGAGTAAATTACATGAAGAACACAGAATACTTTAGTTCCAGTTACAAAATGAATCCTTTACCCACCTACTGATCCATAAAAATCTTTAGAATTTAAATTTTTTTAAGGGAAAGGACTAGAGAAGTACCAAGACTGTCACATCCTTTCCTTTTTAAGCTATGTAGAAACTAGCTGGTGCATAGCTTATAAGAGTGACAGAAACACTATGAACGTGAGAAGATTTAGAAGGAAACATGCAAAAATACTGTTCGGAATAAGTGAAACTCTTCCTAGAGATGTTCCAAAGGGACTCATATAAAATCCTTTATTTATATATATAGTGATTCCTTAAGTGGTTTGAAGACATAGCATTCTCAAATACTTTTCCATAAATACAGATTGGAAGCAACCAGGTTTTTTTGTTTTTTCCCATCTAAATTATGAACTTCAAGTTATTGACCTCACATGCATTATTGCCTCCCTCTCTCCTCCTTCTCCCTTCCCCTCAAAAAAAAGTAGAAGCTAATCTGCTTTATTGCATGGGAAGAATTGAGGTTCAGGTTCTACATATTGCCATGAGTAAGATTTCAGAAAAAAAGCACAAAAATCCAAATAAGAGTTATTTTAGAACTATATAATCTTTTCCACATATATTCTTCCCATACTTTCTACATACAATGGAATGAAAAACACCAAAATACTAATGGATTCAAATGTACTCAAAGATAAACCCCTGTCTTGAATCTCAGATTAAGATACACTAACGCAGAGATACCTGTTGCATTTTGGGGGGGGGGGGGGGGATTTACTAATTTTTGGTTTGTTCCTGTTGGAAATTAAAATATAGAGAAAAACATGACAAAATATATTAATAGTATGATGCAGAAGCTGCAGCTGACCTTTTCTTTCTGAAAGCTGAAGCTTTAGGTTAAAGAAGAAATGTGTGACAAGTCAAATCCTTTACACTACTTTTAAACTATGCTTTGAACCACTACATTGCAATATGATATATTCTGAACACTCAAGACTGCATGTGACTGGAAAAGTATGATGCAGACTTAATCCAATTTTCAATCAATATCTACTCTCTATAATAAGAGTAGCATCTAACCTAAAATACTTGCATGACACTTATTCTAATGATTTCTGAATGTCTGGCTATAAAACTATTTGAATTTATCATACCTGTTGAGGAAAAAGGTCATTGCCTGTAATCGTAAGTGAGAAATGGCTTTCAAGGCTGCCCAATGGAAAATATATAAGGGCCATTAATAAATAAATAATGATGTAACTAAGCAGCAAGTAATTTTTAAGTTACAGTCCAGGAGTGTCTGAGGGTAGAATGAGGAGATTGGAGACTATCTTTTAAGCCAAAGTCCCCTGTGACTGAATACATAAGAAAGGGGTTAACTGCAAAAGGGTCGGTCTGGTTTTTCTGTCAAAGAACTCATGTATATATTTTCCAGTTCTGGTAAGGGATGCACACAAAATATCACATTTTCTTTGCAGCTTTAAGGCAATTAAGAAATCAATGATTGCATCAGAAAGTCTCCTGCCATAGAATTAACCTCATAGCTGCACCAAATTTTCAAAAGAAATTCAAAGCAACCATGTGTAAAGGAAGCTTAGTCTAAGTTCTCTCTGTTCTTAAAAATAGATCTGAGGTACTGTGCCTTCTATATTCCAGCACTGGGGCCAAGAAAAAAGCAGAGAGAGCCTCGGTAGTATCAGACTGCTCTATGCCTCTTTTCTTCTCTCTCCCCCCTTTTTTATCTTTAACTGTTGGAGGAGTGAAGAAAGAAAATCATAAGCACAAGGAATGGGTTTTTACACACTTTTGAAAAATATATGAAAAAACCCTGTGATAAATGCATGAGGTGTACCGACAGTTAGCAAAAACATTCTAATTTTTATAATTTTTCACGTCTTTGATTTAGAGGGGATTAAAACTGACTATAAAACTGCAGTTGTAAGACAAATTTTAAATTAGGTATGTCTGTAAGATTAGTGCTTATTTAAGCATAAGGTTTGCTGTATGTACAGTAAAGTTTCAAAAAGCAGATGCTGGTACTTGCACTTCCACACATCCAAAAGAAAACACACATCAGAGTCCTTAACTACTGTATTGATTCAGTGTTGCTAAAGAAAGAAGAAGATCTTCTCTGAAAAGTTTGTTTCAGTAGTAATTGTGGCTTGTAGCCATACCCCATTCCAGACATTCAGAGGACTGTGGTGTCTGATAGATGGCAAGACCACCCACCTTCAACAGCTGGTATTGCCTTTTGCAGCAAAGAAAAAGCAAAGTCAGAAAAGAAGTAAAAATTTTCCACTTTGTATTTGTCTCAAAAAAATTGCCAATTCTCTCTTCTGAACAACCAGAGAGAGCAGTAAAATAATAAAGTTCTGCACTTCCCATCTGTCTGATATTTCCTAAATATTTTCCTGACCTAAATCAATTTGTTTTGCTTATAGCACTGCTCTGCCTATGCTTTAATTGAAATAAACCATAAATAGAGCAAATTACTTGCAGTGAAAACTCGTCTAGAGTAAACGAGTGTATAAGTGACATGTCCCATGTCATGGTGGAGGCTCTGGTTTAAACCTGAATTATGTTCACACTCAGGAATGGGCAACCCAGAGGAATAATTGTAGTGCAGCTGTGACAGAGAACGGAGAGTGACCTGCTTTGAGCATACATGATTTCTGCAAGCACTTGATAAATGGGATAGATTGCATCCTGCTCAAAATTCAGGGTGCTGATCTCACCTTCAACTCAAAAGCAGACTCTGAGTGAGGTCAGCAGAGCACAGTGAAGCCTGAGATCTCCTGGGTCAGGAGTGAAGTTAAGTGTAATAGTGGGGCAAGGGCATCAGCAGAATGTACTGCCCAAGGAAAATGTGGCGACAATTAATTAAAATAGGTGGGCTAAGGCAGGTACTTCATTTGAATATATAAATGCCTCAGGCTCATACTGAGGATACAGTACAGATGATAAAGACAGCATAGTCTATGGTTTTACTCCTGTGCTGCAGAGGCCAGAACAGGCACCTACAAAATGTACCTCTGTGATTGACTACGAATTGATTAGACTGTTTTCACATGCAGAAAATGGAACACCAACCTACTCTCATGGTTTTAACTTCCTTGCAGAAGAGGATTCCCTACTGTTCTGCTAGTAAAGAAAGTAAATATCTATAGAAAATCTCTTTGCTTGACGTGTTTTTATTCCAGCTGATAATATTTTGTTCCTTAGGAAAAGAGACTTGCCCATATAACATCTTGCTCTGCATTTTGAGGAATCACTGTGTGTGAACATTGTATTTCATTCCTCCCAGACAAATGCCATCCTGCAATACATTTTAATTTCATTTTTACCACTACTATTTTGTGTTTTGATACTACAAACACTGCTTCTTTCTTTCTTTGAGTTCAATGATTTTTGTAGCAGTTCAAGTTTCCTAGACATAGGCATCTGAGGAGAAAAAACGGATCATTTGTAAGCTCTATCTATTTCTATATTGTCAGCCCAAATGCAGTATGACCTTACCTTCTTAATGTTTCCTTTTCCCCTGTACTTGAGGTAGTCACTTCTAAACAATACAGCTACATTTTGTGCATCCATAAAACTTCTTGTGTGTTGATATACACATTGTTCATGGCAAAAACAGTGAGTGTAGAATCTCAAAAAAGTTTCTTTTGCACCGGTCACAGAAAGAATAATTTATTTTACAGTTCAGTGAAAAAAACAAGACAGTAGTTTTTGTCTTGAAACCTGACACTGTTTCTTTTTCAGATTATATGGAATAAGAATCTGCTTGTTTCTTGGCTTTGCAAATGTCATATGTGATGTCTTTGGGCTGTTGTTGGGTAGAATGACACCTACTGACTAAGGATAGATGACAACTGTTCTTATATTGAAAACCTTAAATGCTACCCAGTATTTTCTAATACTATCAGTACTATCAGGACTATCAGTATCAGACTGGTTCTTTGGACATCTAATAAGTCCTAGGAGATCTTTTACTTACCTAAGCAATTGATGAAAGCCTCCAATCCAGGTTTCCAGAATAGTCATACTAAAATCTCTTCCATTTTGGATTTTTACAAGGAAAGAGATCTTGACAAAAAATTTGGCCAGTCAGCCATATGCTAAATATGCTCAAAGGAAATTATTCCACATAAAATGATTTTTTCTCTCTTTGGCATTTCCAGCTTCTCAGTTTATTTACAGAAGTCTATGTTCACTATCCTGAAAGAGTACTTTACTCTGGTAAAGTTTTCTGGTTCTATACAGGAAGCAGGATGGTACCTTCTTTTTCACAGCTGTTAAAATTTTTATCAGCCATACTGTAAGTATTACATAAAAGTTTATAAAATATTCCTTATAACTGTCTTTAAAGTATCATGTATGTTCTTTATCTAAAATTCTTAAAAAAAAATAAAAGAGCAGACCAATTTTTGAAGCTTTAGCTTAAAAAAAATTTCCCACTTCTTTATTTGCAAATCATATTGTAAAAAACAAAGTTTCACTGTCCTGTTAGAATTTAAGAAGTTAAATAAAGGACAATGGGGGACAAAGATAATAAAGCAAAGTAACAGAGATGGGTGCTTGGCCCTCAGCCAAAAGCACACAGTGATTACAGCGTTCAGTCTTTACATAGTTAACTATTGCATCATCCAAATGCATGTTCATAGACAATTATTCAAATTCAAACATTTCTTCAAACTAGTTTGCATGTTCCAGGAACATTTTAGCATGGCTCCTCCTCTGGAGGACTCTGCCTCTTTGGAGCATATGTGGTCCTTTTGGAGAGTTGTCTATCTCCCCTCAGTTCCATGGTTTCGGCAGGTGATGGTTGCTGATAGAAATGTCAGAGGCAGAGATCCTTGTCACACCAGCTTTTCAGATGTTATCCAACTAAGCAGGTGGTTCAATTATTTTAAGTTAACTATTAGCTATTTCCCCACTATAACTAAATTAGTTGCAAAGAAAAATAAAGGCATTTAGTTATTATTAAATCTTTATAACAAAGCTACTTCTATAAGAATTAACTTTATGCACATAGCATCCATATTGATATTTGCAAAAAGCCAATACTATAATATGTATTTATCACATATAATAATCTTCATATGAAACATACTTCAGATAAAACACTTTATAGCCTTTTGGACATGTACCAGAAACATTCTTTCCTTATCCACCTGCTTTATCATGAAAAATAATGCACTCATAACTTTCTTTAGGTCATCCATCAGTGTATCAGTAGTAACTGTTTGTTCAATATCAAATTGCCTCTGAAAAGTCACCATGGTCAAAAATAGCACTCTCACTACTACTTTACCAAGTTTAGAGAAGGCATATTTACACTTAGTCTGATTTTCTCCATTTAATTCAACAGCAAGTGCAAGGAAGAAGCAATAAATTTTTATGGTACTATAAAAGCATGTCTCATTTATCATTTAAATTTAAACACCCGGTGAGCAGAACATTCAAATGCAATAGGATGGTTTTGAACCTGATTAGGAGAACTGCACTTTGATATTCTGTACACCAATATTTCAGATGTATGAGAGGTGTTGTGGCATAATCTTGATTTTTTTATAAGATTTTAAATTATTTCTAATTATTGACTAATTCTAGAGATGAATCTACTGTTTATTTGCCACGTAGGCAAAGAATGGTAAGAATGCTTTCAGCATTGGGATTACACTTTCAGAAAATCCTTAAGTGGCATTCTGTGTGATATATTTATGATTTTCCCTACTTTCAGAAATAAATATGTCTGTACATAGGGGTGGAATACCTCTTCTTTAATTACAACTAGTATACGGATTTCTTCTCATAATTGGTTCAATGTTTCCAGTGCAGCACAAAAGTTACCACTGTCAGTATAGAAATAGTAATCAATTCAAGGCTAATTATTAGATAATAAATTAGAGGAACAATTTTAAACTGATTATGATGATAAACATAAGCATTTTATATTCAGGTTCCAAACCAAATGCAAGCAGTGCATAAAAAACAATCTGATAATCCAGGACAGTTGCTTAAATTTTACAAAGTCAGGGCATCATTGCAGCAAATACTAAACGTTTGTATATTTTCCACTAACACTGGTTTTACTCCTGACATTACATTAACTAATGTATCTTTCATTAATCCAATTCACTATCTCTACTAAAGCCTGAAATCAGCTAAGCCACTAAGAAAATACCCAAAGTTCAAAGTGTATTATTTCTAATAAACACTGTCCCAATTTACAGGGATTTTATCTGAAATTCACATTGAAAAAAGTGTGCGCTTTTCCTTGAGATACCATGTATTGGATTACTGTGAGTGATTTAATTATAAATATAATGTCCTAAGTGAGAGACAACAATAGACACAGGAGGTTTATTCAATTGTATCTCAGAGCTGCCAACCAGTAAGCCTCCTTTGGAAATGGAACAGAGTACTCCAAAGATAGCTCCATTAAAAGACAGATAAAAGGAATATTCTTTTTCTCCATTCAAGAAAGCAAAGTGAACTACCGCTCCAGTAATACCATTTTGCTTGGAAGTTAACAGACCCAGTCTTCAACATGAGGACAGCTTTAAGTTCCCAAGGAAAAACCATGTGCTATTTCAAAAACTTCCTCCTTACCCCCAAAAATCAAAGGAGAGGAAAACCTTTCAACTAAATACAGCACAAACTGAGTTTTAACACTGATTGTGCAAAACAGATAAATTTAAGCCTGCCATTTGTGTAGAGAAAACTTTCTGAAAGTTAAAATATTTACTATAAAGTCAACTTGATGCAGAACAAATATCTATTCATTAATTCATACTTTTCACAGATAAAAGTATGCAAAGAACATGCTTTGGTATGATTAAGTCATCCCTGAAACTGAAATATTGTGGTGGTAGATAAGTATATACATTTGTATATCTTGAAAACACAATCATAAAAGTATTTTTAGCATCAGAACAACCAAAAACTGTAATAACTTGAATTTTAGGCTCACATATGCCTTTTATTTTTCTAAGCTATGAAGAGGATTTCAGGAAATCAAAGTGGACAAAAGGAAAAAGTTAAAATCTGACAAAATGGTAAAATAAGATTATCTAAAGTGATGGTTTGGTGTAAACAGGAAATAAATTTTTATAATGAAAACTCTGCTATGCTCAGAATGCCAAAGGAAAATAAGGAAAATCGGTTTGCATCAATACATTCCATTCTTTGTACAGATAACTATTATTTAATCTGGAAATATATTAATGAAAGATATTAAACTGAAGATAACTAAAACAGAGAACAAATATTATTAATGTTTTAATAATTAGGTTGAAAAGTTGCAATTTTCCTTTCTCTTTGTTCACAAATGAAATTGCAGCCTTTTTTCATATGGTCTATGTGATTTGAAGCTAAGTGCAAAAAATTGGTATTATTCTTTATTTCTGTACAACCAAAATTTGAATCCTTTAAAATAAACAAGGATTTTCCAATTAGATTTACTGGAACCCTGCTCTTGTGAGATGAGACATCTCTCAGTCTCTGATCTCTGTGTCCCTTCCATAAACATTAACAATAAAATGCTTTAATATTCCCTGAGTATTGACCTGAACTGGTTAGCTTTGAAAACGGCACATTGATCCTCGTGTTCATAAAAGCACTTTTTTGTAAATAGAGAGCTCTTACATTTCTTTCTGTCTGCTCACAAGGCTTTCAGATTCAGTAAAAACACTTTGAAATTTTCTTCAGAGGTAAGGCTTGAAGGTGAATATATAAAATAACATATAACACTACAAAGTACAGCAATTCATTTCAAAAGTGTTGTCTGAGAACTTCAATATATTTGTTCAGAGAAAAACTGAATTTTCAAATGGTTTTCACACAACAAAAACATGATTATCCAAAGCTTCTCAGGTTGGAAAGAAAAGATTTAGATGGAAATGATCAATTTCTACCAAATCAGGGAGAGCTAAAATAGTCCACTGGTCACTCCCTCTTCTAACTGAAGAAAAAAGACCATGAAAAAAAGATGTTTTTAAACAAATACGTGGATTTCTTTTTTTTCCACAGAAGAGCTGACATCACTCTTGGGGAACATGCTAAAATGTATCATAGGAGAAATTGTAGATTCAGGTACTTCATCCATTTTCAGAGTTTTTTAAGTGTTTGCTGATGTCCACAACTGGAGGCAGGACACTGGGCTAGATGTAGTCTCAACTAGAACCAGTGGGTCTGTTCTTGGGTTCAGTTTGAGGAAAGAAGACTGAAAAATAATTTAATCTAAGGGTACAACAATTAATGTTTTTGTCTAACTACTCCAGTCCAGAAGAGCATTTCTCAAATGTTTCATGTGAACATAACATACAAATTACCATCGCAAACTAGGTGTGAGGGAAACCTCACCAATTTAGTTTGACCATTCAGGTAGTATTGTACCAAATACTCCTATGAGAGATTATTTATTCCTTCAAGGAAATGTGTTCAAATGGAGCATGAATTTCACAGTTACTCTTGATGTCAACAATATAAAGTCTGGGCTAATATTCCATGTAAAGACAAAATCCTACATTTGTCTGAATTGCATTCCTAGATGTGACAATGCTCTCTTCTTTCAGGATATAGTGACTTTTTTGAGGGCAATGCTTGTGAGAAGAGGCTGAGATCACTTGCCTTGTTAAGCTTGGAGAAGAGAAGTCTGAGTGGCGATGTTGTCACAGTCTATGTCTCCCTCCGGGGGGAAGTGGCTGGGGAGGTGCTGATCTCCTTTCTGAAGTGACCAGTGATAGGATATGTGGAAATGGAAGGAAACTGCATTGGGGAACTTCTGCTTGGGCATTAGGAAAACGTTCTTCACTCAGAGGGTGGTTGGTCACTGGAACAGGCTCCCTCTGGAAGTGGTCATTGCAAGTAAGTCTGCCAGAGTTCAAGGAGTGTCTGGACAATGCCCTTAGTCATATGATCAAATTTTAGGCAGTCCTGTGAAGAGCAGGGTGTCGGAGTCAACAATCTTATGGGTCCCTTCCAACTTGAGATATTCTATAATTCTGGAGTTACTGTGCCAAACGCTCAGAAATTAGATAAATGCATCAATGCAATTCTCAATTGATAGTCTTGCAGTTATTCTTTGGTAAGATTTAAAATTTTAACTGTAACAAGAAATAAGAGGTAACATAATAATAAACTAGTGTCAGGGATTAGCTACACAGTACAGGTCACCTGTCAACTAGACCTAATAGTATTCATAGTAGGTAGCCTGTTTCTGAGCTGACAAATTCTGCCAAATTGGATGTATCTTGACTATTCTGCAGGTGCTTGCTGCAGGCATCCAGCAATTATGGTCTTCATTTCTGTTTTGGTGGAGTTTAATTGGCTTGGGCATTTTGGAAGGTTGTTCTTTAATTTTTATTCGGTTGGTTTAGAAGGGTGGTTTTTGGATTTGTTTTGGTTTCATTTGTTTGGGTTTTTGGGTTTGGTTTTTTTTTGTTTGTTTTGTTTTGTTTTGTTGGGTTTTTTGGGGGGATAGGAGGATTTTTTTTTTGGTTTTGGTAGCTGGAAACAACAGATATGTACCTCCCTTTAGGCAGAGCTTTTCTCGTGCTTCTTTCATCTTATCACCTCCTTCTAGTTATTCCTTCCAGGATCCACTACTACAAGATCTTTTTCTAGTATTAGTATTTCCTGTCTCAATTCTCATTGCTCTTCTGGCTCTTTGTGTGTCTCTCACTATCCATCCTCACTTCCACTAATTTCCTAGCAGATGCTCTGTCCACATATTGAAACTATTGCCCTACAAAAGACTAAATTTGGCAGAGCAAAGCTAGTAAAAAGCACCTGACTGCTTTCCAATTAAATCACAAGTCCCTTCTTCAAAATGCAGAGGTTTAAAATTCCCAGGGAAGAACACAGAAAATTTTTAATAGAGGCAAAATAGCATACGTCCCTCTAATCTGATTCTTGAAAAGAGTTAGTGTTTTTTTCCTTTTTTTGAAATTAATCTTTAAAAAAATAAGCTACAGCAAACATCAAGTGGAATATTAAACTAAAGACATGAAAAATGCAGTTAAAGAATTATGATTTGGCTAAATATAAGAACTGAAAAACAGAGTCAAATAATAGAAAATGTTGAATGGCCTTTGTTATTGGAAGAATATGGCTTCTCCCCATACCAAGAGCTGTATTTAGCTCTGAAGGTAATTTTATATTATGAATAATTTTAATTCAAAATAAATGAAATCTTTTACATTAAGAGGGTTAACTCATCACCCCTGTATTTAAAATACATGTGGATGTGACACTTAGGGACATGGTTTAGTGGTTGACTTGGCAGTGTTAGTTTGCAGTTGGACTTGATGATCTTAAGGGTCTTTTTCAAACTAAATCATTCTATGATACTATGATTCTAAGAAATACTTTGCAGGCCTACACATAAACAAATGCTGAAAGCATTTAAAAGAAAACTACATTTTGGCAAAAATAGTAAAATATGTTTTTAATAACTTTTACTCTCACCTTTATAATATCTTCCCTCTTAAGTTGCTTAGTAATTTTTTTCAGTGAGATGTTTAATTTGAAATTAGGATTTTCATTAGCATATCATAATCAATATAAATAAAATATAAGAACATAGTACTTCATCAGAGAATGAAGACATCAAAAAACTTCATCAAGTTAGACAATAAAATGCATTTTCATTTCAGAATGTTACCACATGATGAAACCATATGTAGTAATTACTATTTCATGACTCTCAGGAGAATTTATTTCTGAAGTTAAAAAGAAATTGCCCTTGAAAAGAGTTTGCATATTTAAATCAAAACTATTTGTATTTGACATGGATAGCACTTTCTTTAATATACAGTTAGAAAATACTAATTTTTAGTTTTAATTATTTCATTACGCTTTTGTTGTTGTCAGTTTAAATTGTCAGTTAATAAATCCTGAGTTTCTTGAATACAAAGCAGTACTCCCCAGCAAATGTTAACAACAAAAAAGATGAGAATAAGCCTCTTGACGTCATAATTTTAAATGTCCCCGTACTTCATAATAAGAATTTGTATAGTAATTTTTGCAAAGATAGAAATCTTTTCCAATGTATGCAATTTAACACAAACTGCTGGAACTTGGACAATCTAGTATTTTACATATAAAACTATAACTGAAAAACATGTGAAAGCTTTTATTTATGAATCATCAATAATTAACAGGTAAGTTTACTTTATAAATTCTAATGTTTCATTCTGTAATTTCCTAAAACATCATGGAAATAGTAAATAGCTAGAGCGTGCTAACATTAGATGCAAGTATACTTTCTTCTGGTGTTAAGGTGATACAATTTTCCACTCCAACACAGCACCTAAAATTTTATCGTAGTTAGTTGTTGTACAAATTGCTGTATATTTTAGAGGAGCAAAAGAACTATTTTGTAAAAACTGGAAACATTTTTGCTCCCCCAAACTTCTTTGATATCTCTGTCCCTTTTTGCTCTAGAAAAATATTGTATTTCTATTTCCCTGCTGACTGCCTGTGTACCTGTTTCTTGCTCTCTTCAGCAGTCTCTGCTCCTATATTTGATACATCAAGACAATAAAAGTAAGGCTTGGTTAGTAGAAGTAACATGCAGACAAAACTGTTGCAATAAAAAAGAGAATTATGATAATGCAATTGAACGTGATGTTCTAAACTAGAGAGAACTTAAATATGAAGTGGCTGATGCAATAGCAGCATGCAATAACTCTTTGAAAACAGTTTCTACTCCAGAAGATGAGAAGTTTCCAAATACTATCTGTTTTTAAAGGGCTTTTGGGATTTTTTAGGAAAATTTAGAATGCTGGGTGGTCCATTTGTAGCAAGTTACTTAACATATCTTGTTCATCCTGACCAAAATGGAGTGAAAAAGAAGGGAAAATGTTAACCTGGAAAAGAAAGATATGTTGACCCTGCTCAGTACACTTGCTCTAAGAAAGAGAAAACTCTATTGCTAATCTCCTACTATGCTGAATGTACTGAAAAAAAGTGGACAAAGCAGAAAAAGTCAATGTCGTACAAGATACTATAGAAAAGTATAAAAGGGTTGCAATGGTTCAAATGGGTTGGGATGGTCTAGAAAACAAAGCTAAGACCTCATATTGAGAGTCTAATAATAAAAATCGTAATAATAGTAATGCCAAACACATGACCTTTTTTTTCAGAATCATATGAGATGATCATGTTTGTTAAGTATTGCTCCTTCCTGTGAATTGGTTTTACTATAAGAAAGGTGAAAGGTGCTTTCAAGATCCTTCTTGATAACCTTAAAAAGTAAAAAAATTATTATTCAATTCCTCTGTGAGGAATGTCAGAGAAAGTACCGTAATGTGTCCTTTATTACAAAGCAAAAGCATCACTACATTCCTTGAGATAACATCTTGTCTCTGTTTAGAGACAAGCTTAGGAGAAAACACTTTGGGATGAACATTTCCTCTGAAGGAAAGGGTTTCAGCAATCCCTTCCAGCCAATACAAAATGAGTTTTTAGTGGATGAAAGTGAAAAAACCCTGTTTATTTGACAAACAAGGTGCCTAAACGGCACAGGGAAAAAATGAACAAATGTTAGATATTGAATCATCAGAAGCTTACCCCACACACACCCACAGAAGAACAAAAAAAAAAAAAACCCAAAACAACAAAACAAAACAAAACAAACGAACAAGCAAAAAACAACAACAACAAAAAAAAAAAGCCAGGGAAAGGGAAAAACTCTGCTGACCACATGGTGAGAAAGAACAAAATGGCAGACAGCTTCGTATCAGGGAAAGAAGGAAGGTCCACACAACAGATTGGAAAAAAAAACCAGATGGGAACCTGGTGAACCTCCAGTGCTGGTCTCCTTGCAGCAGATGAAGATTGGAGACTCTGGTGCATTTAGAGTCCTTTCTTGTGTTGGTTCAGTTTTTCCCAAGGTCTGGGTCCGGACAGAGCGGCTGGGCGGTCCCACCAACTGTCTCCCCTGGGACGGTCTGATCTCAGACTAAAACGAAGCTGAGCAGTTCAAGAAGAAACAACAGAAGCTGCCGAAGAATTACAGCTGCACTCCAGGGAAAGAAACTTCTTGCCTGAGCTAGAAAAAAGCAAGCTAGCTAAGTAACAATGTAGCCTCCGATCTGCAGGGCACTGGAACAAGCCGGAGAGTGAGGCTTTGAACAAAGCCTGCGCACGAGCCCCAAGGCTCCCGCCCCTCCCCTGGACCCACCTTGAAGTCACAGCACCCATTTCTGGGCATAAAGCAGATGATCAGGAATAGAGTATCATCATAAAATTACCCCAAGACACACCAGATAAATATTCATTATAGAATTAATGCACAAAGTTGTCATCAGATTTTCACTTGCATTGGGTTTATATATTTATTATATATAATCCTGCATCTGAGTTCCCATATTCCATTGTACTTGATTATGTAATGTAAAAGTTAAGTAACTTGAAAAGGCAAAAAACATTTCCATCTCTCTAGGTAGTGTATGGGTAGAGCAAAGAGAAAATCACATCCAACTGGGGAATAAGCCAGGCCATCAAGAGCAGCAACAGATGTTCCTCAGCTGCCTCCCAAGGTGAGAACCAGAAGGCCAAGCACCTCAAGGGTCTGTATGGCTGTGTTGGATCCTCTCACAGACCTCCTGGGAAACCTGCATGCTCAATTCCCTCTCTGAAATGCCTGTAAACCAACACACACAGCACGGGGAACACACAGGAAGAATTAGAGAACTGGGTGCAATTGCAGCCGCATGATCTCACTGCAATTTCATGTCACTCCAGCTTTAAAAAAGGGCAAGAAGGAGGATCCAGGGAACTACAGGCCAGTCAGCTTCACCTCAGTCCCTTGGGAAGTTGATGGAACAGCTCATCCTGGATTTCATCTCTAAGCATAAGAGGAAAAGAAGGTTGGCAGGGGTAGTCAATATAGATTCACCAATACTTGACCAATCCAAAAGCCTCTGCGATGGCAGGACTGGCTGGGTAGAGGAGATGAAACAGTGGTTGCTGTCTCTTGACTTCATCAAGTCCTTTGACACTGTCTCCCATAATATCCCCATAGGAAAGCTGGGTTTCCTCATAGGAAAGTTCAGGAAGCGTGTGTTGGACGAATGGAAAGTAAGGTGGATTGGGAACTGTCTGGATGTCAGAACTCAGAGGACTGGGATCAGTGGCAGAGGCCTGTAGCCAGCAGTGTTCCCCAGGGATCAGTACTGGGACCAGTCTTCTCCAATTCATTCATCAATGACCTGGAAGAAGGGACAGAGTTTTCTGAGGAAACACAACCGGGAGGAGCAGCTGATCCACCAGAAGGCCGTGCTGCCATTCAGCCACAGCTGGCCAGGCTGGAGGGGTGGGCAGGGAGGAACCTAATGGAGTTCAACAAAAGCAAGTGCAGGGTCCTGCACCTGGGGAGGGACAACCTCAGGCACCAGCACAGGCTGGGGATTGACCTGTTAGAGAGCAGCTCAGGGGAGAAGGACCTGGAGATTTATTTAGGATCAGTCAGAGCGAAACCTATGTACACAAACTCACAGTTTTCTTGGCAAAGTCAGATCATCTTATCCTTATACCTAAATACCTGATATTGGGAAGGGACCCTTTTCAATGAGTACAAAGTGTTATTTTGCACTTAGTCAGAAATACCTAAATTATTGTTTTCATGAAGTCCAATGTCAAAACCCTGTCTAAATTACAGAGCAATCAAAACAGGAATTCAAAGTGAGACTGCTGATGGACTCAAAGTTTTTGCAATGTCGGTGCAAAAAATCCACCTGTAATACACAGCAGACACAGTGGTATTTATCACTTCAATTTGTACCTCTGCTAAGTAAATTATAGCAAGAGGGAAAAAACCAAATCTCACCTAAACTGAAGGAAATTAATTTGGCAGGAAAATAGGGCAATCCTGCTCCATTTCAATTAGTTAAAGATTATTTATGCTTGCATTTTTGTTTCACATTTCAATACATATCTCCTTGCCTTGTTTTTGCTATCTGAGCTCTGCACACAGTATTTTTGTTTGCCCTAACAGAATGCAAGAAGACCTCTCAGGAGTTTAAAAGGCCGATAAAGCAACCAGTCAATGTTGTTCAGCTTTTTAAACTCTTTAATCCCTTTAAGAACTTTCCTTGAGAAAGATTTACAAGATAAAGTCAGCAGCAATTAGTTTCCAAAGGGTTTCCTTTTCCAGGTGGTCCACATCATGCTTATCCTGCTCAAATTGATTAGGTGCATCTTACTGGAATATCTGAGTCTTGACACTTTCATGTTTAGGGCATAAATTTTTCTGAGGCAAGCTATTTCTTTTTTTTGAAAGAGGAAAGAATCAGGAAGAAATTTCTTATTTTAGAAGAATAAGAAATTTATTTCTTACTTATTTGTAATTTATTTCTTATTTACTCTTTTCTGATAGGACATTGTATAGAATCATACAATTGTTTGGGTTGGAAGAGACCTTAAATACCTAGTTCAAATCTCCCTGCCATGGGTAGGGATATCTTCTACTAGACCAGGTTGTTTAGAGCCCCATCTAACCTGGCCTTGAACACTGCCAGGGATGGGGATGCCACAGCTGCTCTGGGAAACCTGTGCAAGGGGCTCACCACCCTCACAGGGAAGAACTTCTTCTCTAACTTTCCCAATTTACAGCTGATTTCTTCCTGCTGAGAGATTTAAAATGTCTCAGTAAATCTTGATATGATTAGTAACCTTTGGATGATGCTATCAAAAGAGAATAATATGTTGTTTTATAATCCTTATCTCCATTGTATGAAGTAGGTTTTTTGGAATACATCAATGTATATATACTGTAATATGAAGGGCCTTGCAAGAATATGAGACATAAAAAATGCACACAGGAACAAGACTGAAAATAAAAACTTTCCATTTAAATAGGTGTTCAGACACTCCCAGTAAATTGGAATTGGAATACATAACTCTTAATTATGCTCATATCAGAAAGAATACTTAGGTAGGAACTGAAGCTGAAGAATCATCCACTGGGATTCCCATTGAGATCACACATATGCAATCAGAAAAATGCATAAGCATTTCTAGATAAATTATACATGAAACTGAACAACCAATTAACATCTTGATTTGATTTGCTCAATTTAAACATCAAAAATATCAGAGCACAACTTATGGTACAGTAAAATCACTGCTGTGTTTCTAGGGAGCAAGAGAGAAAGGAAAGTCAGAGACGTTACAGAAGAGTGCAAGTCACTCCACCAATTCCTTTGGTGAGGTGATTTTTCAAAGTCATTCTCTAACACAGAGAAAAAAACGTAATTTTTAAGGCTTAAGATGCATTGTAAACTAACTAAACACTGATTTACATAAGGCATTTAAAAGACTAAATAGGGATGTACAAAACATTTCCTCTAATATCTTCTCTCACACATGCTCTTCAATCAAGTCAGACATTTCAGAATAGAGAATTTATATTTCTTTCATTTCATTTTCACATATATACACAAGCCTCTGAACATCAAGATTTCAAGTCATATTCCTGGGCTGATTCAGAGTTCCCTAAAATAAAATAAAAATAATAACCTTATTTTAAGAAGAACTAACCAAACTATTCCAATGACAAGTCTTTTGTTCTACTTCTATCAGACAACTTCATCTAGTCTTTATCTTTTTTGATTTTGTTGATACAGCAGAAAGCTTGGATTTTTTTTATGTGATTCTAACTACCAAGTGGCTTACAAAAGTATCCAAACCTCTTATATTTTCTTACCAGTAATAAACTTGTGCTAATGAACAGCAAAATAGCATTTAAGACAGACAAATATCACCATTTCTGGTTTAAAGAAGAGTCAAACTAAACTTTGGGGAATAACATATTAAAAGATTTGTTTAAAAAAGAATTATTTTCCCCACAAATTCACTAACCTCAGTGGGCAAACATTTCCAAGATTTGTTCTGTTCTATAGTACTACGGAGATTAAAAAAAAAAAAACAAAAAAAAACCCCGCAGATGAAGAAAATCCATATAACTCTTTTTCTCATGCCATAGTCTTAATGTCCTATTCAATTCCTTGCAGGTTGTAAAACATTGGTAATTAATCTAGTCAGATGTTCTTGGAAGAAAAAATAAGACAGTACAATTGCTATTTTGATTCAAAGCTAAGTTCAAAAATGACATCATGAAATGTATTTCAGCATTACATGAAGCTTTTCTTCTCTAACTTGTCAGGTACTGGAGCAGGCTGTCCAGGGAAGTGGCTGAGTGTCCATCCCTGGAGGTATTTAAAAGGTGTGTAGAGGTAGCATTTAGGGGCATGGTTTAGTGGTGGACATGACAGTGTTTATGGTTGGACTCAATGATTTTAAAATTTGTTTCCAACTTAAATTATTCTGTGACTCCTTTTGAGATACTTCATTCTCAGTGGGGCAAGAAGTAGATCATTCTCTTTAAAACTTTCTTCTTAACAAATACATCCACTTTCCCTTCTTTTTAAAAGCAATATCCACCCTTATTCATTCTGATCATCTATGAAGTAGATAGAATATAAAAATGTCTTGACTTTACAGTAGTAGCTAGCAAATTAGTAAACTAGATAATCTTCAGTCACTTGCACATAAATCTATGTTCATAGATTAACCATTTTGATGACTGATGCATCATTCAAATCAAAGTTTCCTTCCACAAAAACATTTGTTGTTTAGTCTTTGAGTTGGAAGACTTTTTGCCAGTTTTACAGAATGATATCTCATAGGATTATCTTACACAGATGAGAAACCTGTGGATCGTGCAATGTTGATCCTCATAAGAAATAAATTGTTCCAAGTTTCATAACAGAGTGTCCAAAGCTGATGACCCTGGAGAGAAATGACTGTCAGAATATTTTTGTAAATCTTGTAGAGAAAAAGATAAAAAGGGGTAGTGACAGGGCAAAATAACATCATATTTTGATTTAGTTGGTAGGTGGATTGTAAACAAGATTTTTTCATGTGAGAAACTGTTCATTCAGTTTAATCGTCTGGAAATTTATGCAGAATGGAATTTTCATGGGAAAGCATTTGGGCTCTTTTTAGGCCTTTATTTCACCAGTTGTACTACAGACTGCATTATAAATCAAGAAATTTGCTTTGAAAATAATATTAAAGGTACCTCTAACAATTTCTGTTAAAACAGATAAGAGTAAGACTTTACAAAACTAGTATATTCACATTAGCGTGGGGAGTTGGGGGTTTTGTTCTTGGTTGTTTGGTTTTTTTAATATCCAAAATCTGTAATTTTTTAAAAATCATTTAGAAAAAAAATTGAAAAAAATCTCTGTAGAGAATACTATTTTGTAATCAATCATTCTTGGTGCATTAACTGCATAGTGTCAGACAGAAACATAAGAAAGCTGTTAGAGCTTCACAGACTTTTAAAAAAGAATAAACATCATAGAAGTCCCAAATAATATTTATTTTAACATCCACAGTAATTTTTAACAATCTATTGAGAATGTAATGTCACCTTTTTAGCAAAAGGGTTTTTTATTTGCATTTTTGATAATTGGGAGTGCATGAATCTTACCCAGGTATTCTGGAAAAATTCAAAAGCAGAACTGGACGACTTCCAGCCAAGTGTTACTACTCTGCACAGAGCCACAGAGCCAGAGATCTAGGCTGCCTTCATGACATGCAATTAGACAAGGGAAGTTCTGTAGGATACTGGGATATACTATGGGATATCTACAGAGTAGGATCCTATAGAGTATTCTGGTAACTGCAGGCTGGTGAATCTGACTTTCATCTCTTCTAGGATGAAAGGATTTGCAACCAGGAATATGTTGTCTGTGGAGAAACTCTGTCAGGAAAATGACAGTGGGACTTTTGTAATGGAAATCCTGGCTCACCAGCTCCCTGGCATCATAGGAACTGTCAATAATCACGTAGATAAGAAGAAGCAGGTAGATATAAAACCCTTGACAAAGTTCCGTACTAAAAACCAACAGGAAACTGAGCTGACATGGATTGGAGAAAAGTCACTTGCTTTGTAGGAGATGTAATACTTTTACATAGATAGAAAATTCCTTGAATAATAGGAAGAAAAGTCCTAAAGATCAAATATTGTAATAGGGAAAAATCAGAGGCTGGGTCACTAGCAGACCAGTTTTGAACCTGTTTTTATTCTATATCTTTATAAAAAGGCTTTTTTACAGATTATGAAGTTCATCCAGGTAGTCAAGAGCCAAATTATTGGTAAGAAATAGCAGAGGATATCAAAACCTGGGAGCAAAAAATTGGCACATGAGCTACAGGATAGATTAAACACAAATGTAAGGCAACACACGTAATAAAAATAATCCAAATCATGTCTATGTGATGCTGAAGTCGGAACTGAGAGTCTCAGCTCTGAAAAATGATCTGTCAGTTTTCTGAAATAATCTGCTCTGTGTTCAGTGGCAGCAAAAAGAGCCAACAAAATGTTGGGTACCATCAAGAAGGATATTGAAGATGAGACAGATGGTGTCTTTCTTCTGCTTTATAAAATCTTGGTACACTGACATCTTAAACACTGCACACAGCTCTGGCCCTGTTATTCAAAGTCTTGGAATTACCAAAAGGGAACACACCATGTATACGGAGCCAAGAATGTTTGTTCAAGCATTGTTTTAACTTTTTAAACATCCAAATTACCTAATTAATGTAGGAAAGTCTTGTTAGTAGCAATAAACTCAGATGAAAATCCCTTTTCTCTAGTGTTATGCTTACTCTTTCAATTAATTTTGTGTGCTAGTGTACACAGTTTCAGTCTTCTTTTTAGAAAAATTGAGTGGAGAAGGTCTACATCAAGTCATCAGCTTCCTGAGTTTGTCAGGGGGAGGCATGTGATTTTCTTAGGGGATAGTTCTTCCTCCTCGGGATTGGATCTCTTTGGGGTTATTTGAATGTGTGGCCTGCTTCCTTGTAACTGTAGGTCTGGCCATGTGCCTGATAAAGACCAAGAAGGCAGTCCAGAAAGCCATCTCTTTAATCCAGCAATGTGGAACACATTTTTTTGTTCAGGATGGTTAGAAATAGGCAACTGTCTTATGTACTCATTTAATATGGTGAAGACACTGTTCAGATTACAATTACTATAGCTAGGATTATCTCAAATGTTCTAATCTTTGTTTGAGATAGGAAGAGCAAATATTTATTTTTAATTATTTAATGAGTCATTTTAGAATTGCTTGAAAGGAATCATTTCCTAATTTAAAAGTATTAACATCTAGAGAAGCCTGACCCTTAATTTAAAACACAACATATTTATCACCAGGTATGTACAAGATATATTGCATATTTACTTTTTACTGTACTTTGGGATTATGGGTTTTTTGGGTTTTCTTCCTTTTATTGGACTAGTGAAACTGGGATAGTTTTGCTCTACATAGCAGTGAATCTAAATTTAGATTTAGTTCCTTAGCTATTAAAAATAAAAGGAGATGCCTGGAAAATGAAAACTGAAAAGAGTGTGGCACATCAAAAGCCAGTAGTGTTAGAGGCTAACCTGAGAGCACATAAATGCCCCAAACTAGGACTTTAATGCCTAGGTAAGTACTGTTACCTATTTTTATTAGGAAAGAGAAAAGTTAAAAGGAAGGAAAATAAGAAAATACAACCAAAGAATTTTTAATGTGAGGGTTCCAGTTTCATATACCTTCTGTGTCCAGATTCATCACTTTACACACAAATCCTGCATGCATGGATGAGCCTTTAGACACTATTCCAAGTATTCAAAAGCAGTGCCTTTAATGCAGGAGGGTAGCCCCTGGGTAAACTGTGCAAAACATTACATAGCTAGGGTAGCTCAAAGAAGATTAGAAAATGGTCTTGATCCTGCAGCTTGCAGTTCTCGGCTGGAGGGATCAAGATCAATGGCACCTTGTTATAATGCAACTTCAGCAGCCTCAGCACTGCTATTAACATCTGTTTCATACCAGCCCATTTTTAGCCTCTTACATCACTCTTCTTAGTCACCTTTCTAAAGGGGGAGGGGGAAACCAGCTGCGATTGGCAATGTTTATTTAGTACTTCATGCTGTATTTCACTAATCTGTTCCATAAAACACCGAATGAAACTTGTTCACTAGTAATTGAGATGGATCAAATGACAAGCAAAACAAATTGATCCAGGAATCTGATTCATCACTCTGCTATTGCAGAGGTTACAATGCGTACTTATCCAGCCAGCCTGTGAGAAGATAAAACTTTCAAGGGAAAACCTTGGGGCTGGATATACAGCAAACCACCTGGTTACTTGTTCAATCTTGTCAGGGTCTTTCCTTCATCTGTTTTTAAAGATGTGGCAAGCATTCTGTTAAAAACAAGTGCTGTGTATAAAATTTTCAGATTGGTAAGATTTGAAATAGAGACTATCATCCTGTCTCAACATCACATTATCAGAATTAATTTATTTAGGCTTACAAGGGCCTCAGTCTCTCAAAGACATTAGGATGCTACCAGTTTATGTATACGAGATGATTCAACTCTAACACTTTAATGAGCATATAAAGTGAAAAAGCTGTGGTCATATTTCTGTTATGAGAAAAAGCCAGACAGAACTGTGATGAGGAGATTCTAGCTATGTGAACTTTTAAAGGTAAAATTACACAAACCAGATCATGATGAAAAATAGTTAAAAGTATTTTTATAACATATTGAATATGGTCTGTCAACAGTTAGAATTCTTTATTTTGTATGTTTATAAACATATTTACACCTAAAAAGAAACTTCATTGAAAGACTGAAGGTAGAGGTAAAGTTTATGAGAGTTCTTCTGCAAGTCAAGCAGTTTCATGACCACTAGAACTAAAAAAGCCTGGTTTTCTATAGATTTGTGTCTCAGGGTTGATTTGTGAGCCCTGACTGATGAGTTACTTGCAGCAGAGACATATTAAAGAGCTCTGCTGGAGTGGGCTCTTTCTAGTCGCATAAAAAAGTGAACTCCTGCCTCAAGTTCTGCCTTAGTTGTGTAAGTAAGTGAAAACATACATGATAATCTGTCTTGGGCTGCTTCTAGACCCAAAACATGTGAAAGATTAGTGTCACTGAGACTTCTACATATTTCTGACATCTTGCTTGAAATAATTTATGGCATTTAAGAGTTAAATGGTGGAGAGTGAATAAAGATAGCTGCTTTTCCACACCTGAACTTGAATATATTGTAACTGAACCTAGTAAAACCATGTCAATACCTTCCTTTGTTTTTCATTCAACATGTACTGATGCCAGATGAATTAATAAGCAATGTGCAGTCCTCCTAAGTTCAATGTTCTCCTTTTTTTCCAGTTAGGCAAAATACATTGGCTCTTCCTGTGATGTAACCACATGCGACCATTTAGGTTTCATTTTATTATGTATTTCTCTAAAAATTTGAAGTAGCTACTCTTACTCGTATAAAAAGAAAATTCCAAACTGTTTTATCAGGTGAGGTAGGTATGTTCAAAAGTAAATAAAAATTAAAATGCTGTCTGGCATTTATCAATTCTGTTTTTGAAAAATCTCCTATTCAGAGGATGGTGTTCACCTGCAGTAGTGTTGGGGGGAAAGGGAAAATGTTGTGCAACTTTACATATTTGTGAATGTGCAAAATTTTAGCATATGGAAAGGCTGTGTTCATTATTTATTACACACCTTGAAATACAAAGGAAAAAGAGTATGGTTTGATTTTTTTCTTTACTGCTCCATAGGAACAAGGAGTGTTAGTGAAAGAAATGTTTATTCTTAGCCCAGAAATTAATTCATAAAACAAAACAGAAATTCACCTGACGAATGGATGCCCTGAAATCTTTACATAAAAAGTTCTATTTTCCCATTTTTCCTTAAAATTCTACAAACGCTGTTATCTCCTGAGATAATTCTGTGTGTGAGCATGTCTGCCCATTTTCCACCTCCCTACCCAATACAGGTACCTTTGTAACTGAGTTCTTTTTGGCCCTTTTTCAGTCATTGATACCTGAGCTGCACAGATTTCCAGTCACAATTGCAACTAAAAGTAACTTGATTAAAACCTGACTGAAAACTTGAAGAATTCACAAAATTAAATTTATTTGGTCTTTTGTATATGTGACAAAAATCAGACTACATTCTATTAGTGTTCTGTTTCCTTTGTAGAGATAATGGTGATTTTGCCACACTGCAACACTAATTTGAGGCATGAAAGACAATTTGGAATTTCACAAACACAAATTTGTAAGGAAAGGTCTATAACTAGTTTCTAATTTTGATCTATTAAACTAGTTCAGGAGTGAGAAAACATCACCCTATCATCAATTTTAACAATGGCATTGTGCAATTCTACTAAAAAAGAAAAAAACAGAAAGGGACAAAATACCACTTACAGCAAATCAATTTATTGTTGATCCCATGAGGGAAAACAGTGATTTTTAAAGGCTTTCTTTGTCTCCAAAATGTTTTTCTATCCTAAAGTGCAGGTCAAATTAATATAAATCTTCACAGATTTGATAGTGTATTAATGTCGTTTCCTCAGTGACAATCAACTGTTGAATAATCATTTGTGTTACATTTTCCTGTTTTTCTGGGTTTGATTGACTTATTTTATTCTAGCGTGAGATTTTCTGGGAACAATTATATACAAACCAGAGGGTGTGTTTTTAATTTTCATGCTCTAGGCTTATATAATGTTTTTTTTCTGATTTATTCTAATTAAATCAGAAGCCATAAATCTACTCTTCAAAGGAGTCACAGTCTTTGCAGAATGATAATTATAACTCTTGTCTATCAGATTTATCTTAACATCTAAATGATACCATAAAAATGCAAACTAAATCATTTTGAAAGAAGCTTAGCCTTCATGTTTATAGCTCTGAAATGTTCAAAAGCTTAACTTCAATGGAAGGAGGCAGTAAAGTTAGGCAAAAAAACCCAGCACTGTTAACTCCATTTATTATCCAAGATTTAACTACTACAGATATAAAACAAGTGTCACACAGAAAGCAAAGTAAATTGTGACATTTTATATTAGCTTTGGCTTCAGATTTTATATAGAATGGTTTGAGGTGGATTTTATTATACTAGTTGGCCCATACACTAACCCACTCCTGTCCTATCAGTCCAAACAGAGGTCAACCTAAATTTAAGTGCTTTTTTTTTGGAGAAATTTAATTACAGACTGATTATTTTACATAGTTTCATATTCAGCAAACCTAATCCTTTTGGCTTTGTTTGCATTCAAAGTATTTCTGGAGGGCATTTTCCCTCTATTTTTCAAGAGGAAGCATCAAAGCCAAGGATCAGATAACTCAAGTGACCCGTGGAATTCTTCCCATGCCCTGAGAAAATACTATTTGAATATGAACCAATAGTGTTAATTAGATGAATAGGCAGATTGCTGAGTACTTTACTTCAGGCTGTTAGAATGTTTAAAGTTGTTATTTTAGTGCTTTGTTGTCCTCAGAGAAATTACTTATTGGAATTATCATAATACATTTGTGGGGAGATGGTGGAGTTAATTACAGTAATATTCTTTTCATTTCTTCAGTTTACAAATTTTCTGGCTTGGATTTGTTTGGGTTTTAAATATCAATAAACCTGGGTATTACCTTTTCAAGTAAAAAATGGCAGAGGTATACTGCTATAAAAACCTAGGATTGTTTCCAGGATTGGTTTTCTCAGACACTCAGGATGTCTAAGCAAACACACATATATAGCATTATCGCACAAAGGTGATTTTTTTCTCCCCTACTAAATTTTTGTGAATGAGATTCCTCATGCAATCTGCAGGTACAGCCTTTCATGGGCAATAAAAAAATGAATGCACATATCCTGCAAGCAATGACTCCTTTAGCAAGAATTGCTGACTGCTCATTTACATTAAACAAGGAATTCCAGCACAGAAATTCCTAAGTTGTCCCCTAGCAAACATCCACATTGCTTTCACCCAGCCACACTTGCCATTCCAGCACTGGCTCAAGGGATGTTAGCTTGGCAGTCACTGCTTCAGTGTTGAAGGAAACTCTATATGGGAGAGAAAGAGGCTGCACATCTTTCCGCTTTTGCATCAAACAATTAGGAACAAGAGCTGACCTTGGCAATGCTAACAGCAGTAAAGAAGGATAATTCAGCTAGTCCCCTGAGAACCAGAGGAAATCTCTGTCTAGTGCTCTATCAGTAGACATAAGACTGCCCTTATGTATCATTTCTCTTTTCACTGTAGCAGAACACAAGCCCTGACAATGCTGAGAAGGTGAGCACCAGTTAGTCTCATCTAATTTGCATCAAGAGATATTGCTACTGACAGGAAAAGGAAATAAAAGTTAGGTGAGGAAAAAGTAAAAACAACACAGAACAAACACAGTGTGACGCTTCAGATCATAAATTGAGCAGTAGGTGGGATCCTCTTTCTATACTTTTTACCAATGAACGTTCTCCCCTTTTTGACTAACCTAAAAAATTCTGATAGACTCACTACTTTTGAAACAACCATGAAGCGCATTGTTAATATGGCAGAACCATAACCGTGAGCAACTATAAAGGGGAAAGTTTTTGTACTTTTTCTAGGAAAACAATACAACTTAGTGCATTCCTGAAGTGCCTGTATGCTCACAGATGCAACACAGGGAGCCCAAAAGAAAAAGTAGAAGTCAGTGAAAACTACAGGAAAACAACCCCTTTGGTTTCACAGACACATGGTGGGATAGTCCACATGATTAGGGTTGTGCCAAGGACAGATACAGGTTGTTTGGAAGATAGGCAGAGAGGGCAAGTTGCGAGTGAGAGAGGAATGGGATTACCGAGAGCTCAGCCTTGGGATAGGTGACAAGACACTTGAGAGGTGATGGATTAGGCTTAGAGGTCACATCAATGTGGGTGATGCTGTGGTGGGTGTTTGCTACAAACTTCTTGTCATGCTCCAATTGAGAGATGCCTTTGCCTGAATTAAGGTGCAAATGAGAATATATACCAAAGTCAATAATACAGATTTTATTTAACAGTAAATGTAAGGTAGAGAGATTGAAAGAAATCAGAAGATCTGGGGGAGGGAAGGAGGAGACAGAGATAGAGATCAAGCATAAAATAGTCACCAACCATGGATCCAGAGGCCCTTGGCTGGTCCTTCTTCACTAGGGCTCAGTGGTGGGGGTCCCAGAATCATCCTTCTGAGGTTACGACCTTTTTAGACAGTCCAAGTTCTGGGTATCCACAGGGCTGGTGCAGATGCTATTCCCATAACTTGGGCTGATATACATGAGAGCAGTTCCTTCCTTTCCCACAGTTTACCACAGTGGTAATAGATACATTGACTAGGATGTGGTAAACCAAGTCTCACCTCACTAGTCCTGGAATTAGCACCTTCCTGTTGCAATTTCTTACCTCAAGTTCCCACTGTGGTGGTGGCCTCGACAGTGTGTTGAGACAGACGATTGTGCCCTTAACAGCCTTACCCTGCATGTTGAAGAAGAAGCAGAAGATGATGTCTCTTCAGACACCTGGAAGAAGCCACATATGTGCAGACTTTTCACCTCATGAGTGGTTTGAATCACCCTGACATCTGCTGGAGGAGAAACACTAAAAGAAAAAAGGAATTTGTGGGGTTTTGGGAGCACATTGATAAGAACTTCGTGTCACAGGAACCTCACATCTCCCTGAAAGAGGAGTTAGTGAGGGAAGGTGCTCAGCTGGGCTTCATGCTTACAAAAAAAGGAAGGGCTTGTTGGGGTTGTCAAATTCAAAGGAAGCCATGCTTGCAATTACCATGAGGGGGAGGAATTCAAGATCCTGAGAGCCAGAAGTAAGGCCAAAAGCAAGACCATATCCCTGGACTTTAGGAGACAACTTTGGCCTCTTCCATTATCTGCTTGAAAAAGACCCATCAAATAAAGCTCTAGAGTGAATAGAAGCCAAACTGCTTTATAGTCTGGGATCATTTCTTTCAGGCTCAAGAATTGTCCATTCCAAGAAGTAAGAAATGCAAAAATGCCAGGAGGCCTGCATGTGTGAAGAACAAGCTCCTGATAACTTCAATAGATGAGAAGCAAGCACATAGAGGATGGAAAGCAGGGACAGCAACCTGGGGTACACTGTCCAAGCATGCAGAGACACTGTTAGGAAAGCCAAAGTTCACCTGGGATTGAATCTGGCAAGAGAGGTCAAAGGCAAAGGAAGAACTTGTATAAACATTTAGGTAAAAAAAAGACTGGGGAAAATATGGACCCACTGCTGAGTGAGGCTGGGGAGCTGGTGACAGAGGCATGGGAAAGGCTGAGACATTAAATTACTTCTTCACATCAGCCTTCACTAGCTGTATCAGCCTTCAGAAATCCCAGGCCAGAGGGAAAGTCTGATGCAAGGACAATACACTGTTTGTGGAAGACAATCATGTCAGGAAATACTTAAGGACACTAGATACACCTGCTCTAATAGGGGTGAGACTAGATGGTGCCATGCTCAACATATAAAGCTGGGGGAAGAAGATGGAAGGGGAAGATTTTGACAAATAAATTTGTCAAATATATTTTGACAAGATATTTGTTGTTTGTCTTCCCAAATCACTGTCACATGTGATAGACCCCTGATCTCTTGGATGTGGCAAAGCACCTGCCTGCCCATGGAGAGCAGTGAAATAATTCCTTGTTCTGCTCTGCATGTGTGTGTAGTTTTTGCATTATCTATTAAACTACCTTTATCTCAACCCATGACTTTTCTCATGTTTATGCTTCCAATTTTCTTCCCAATCCCATCAGGGAGATGGTGAGTGAATGGCTGTGTGGGACTCAGTTGCCCTCCCAGGTTAAACCAAGACACCTCTCTATTAAAGCACCATAACTGCTGGCACTTAGGATGTCCCACTATATTCTGTGTTTACAAGTACAATTTAACTACAGGAAACCCCAAAGTTTTGTGGTATTGTGCAAAAATGTAGAGGGTTTCTGATCCCAGTCGTAGAGGAAAACAATGAAATATTGGAAATAAATTGAAACAAGGGAGGACACTGAGGTATGTTTCTGCTTAATAAGATATGGCACACAAAATAAGAAGGAGAAAACAAACCAGTAGAGAGACATAAGCAAATTAGCCCTTTTTTTCTGCACTGGTTGTGCAATAAAATTGTTGTAGAAGGCAGATAGAATAAGGGGAGAAAATTGGATTACATTTCCCAGATTATGGGACAATATCAGGTAAATAACCTGAGAAGAAGTCATATCCTAATATTTATTAGCACAGAAATAGAAATCATTTCAGGTGAAACAATCAATAAAAATTCAGCTTATTATTTAATTTCCTGATTTTTTGAGGGAAGTAAAAGATATTTCTAAAGTTCCTTCTGATTTTATCCCAATTTCATTGCATAGAATATTTCAAGTATTTTTTGTTTTGGTTTGTATGTACAGTTTGGAGGTAATGACTTTGCAGTTTTTTTCAAGAATACATCTGGACCAGCAGTTTTATTCTCTGCAATGTCTTTAAAACTATCAGTTCTTTCTATTACAGTTGTTATGTTGCTGTTTTAAGCATCACATTGTTTTGACTTCAATTTAGCTAATTTTAGATTTTGAGCTGTTCCTGTGCTTAATTGTTATTAAGAAGCTGATAGCTAAATAATGATTTGAATAAGGAAATGAGTTCCAATTAATTTCCTTTATATTCTCTAAAGTAATGTCTTTATGTTTTTAACTGTATTTTCCCAGTCTCTATTATCAAAATATACACTTTTTACATAATTCTCATAGTAATAGATTACAGCTCAATTCTTCATTGTTCCTTATATGTCATGGATATTGATTTGTCTTCCTAACTCTATTTTAAATGATGCTCAACCTATTGTTTTTAATAGTGTTTCCATAAAATCTGAACTTTGTTTTGAGGAAAAGAATATGATATGATATGATATGATATGATATGATATGATATGATATGATATGATATGATATGATATATATGATGATGATATGATGATGTGATATGTGGTGTTTGTAGATATGTAAATTTGCATCTGGATGTTCTTTATATTTGAGAATAATTTTTAAAAATTCTGTAAATCAGTGTTTTGGATGTAAAATTTGGAAAAATACAACTTGTATGGGAGTGCAACCAACCTTTTCAATCACTATATGATGCATGAACTTTCAAAACTGACTGAAATCTAATGTAGCATGAGAATATAAGAGAAAAAGTGATAACTAAAAGTCTCTCTCACTATGACTTCTTCCAAATTTATTGTTAGAAACATTCTCTAAATTATTTTTCGTGTACCTGTTCACCAATGATAATTTGTTGATGAAATAGAACTATTTTAGTGACTGATTTTTTCTTTGAGAAGGCTTGAACATTCAGCATCATCATGTTGCTTATGTGTTTTTCAAATTACTTTAATTTTTTTTGGTCAGAAATAAATATATTACTATGGCCATAAAGGTAATAGTGGTATTTGGACTGTCACTATGCAAGAATTATAGAGAAATGCATTTGAAGGCTTTTGGCCGGTAATTGGAGCCACCTAAAGCAGTGATGTACTGACAAATACATTGTAATTACTGTCGTTCTCGATGTTGATAATGACAGTTGCAGGCAGATTGCTGTAATGGCAAGAAGAAATATTGCTGTCTTCCACAACTACTCATCTGATGAAGGCATCAATCAGATCTTATACGGAAGAACTAGAGCAGTGCTGAAAAAGTGCTATCAAACTCAACATGTTGAGAGGCACAAGTTCAGTTTCCCAAGGGAACTTCTTCCATGAAAACACGGCTGTTTTTCAATGGGACATAAAATTCCCTTTGCTTGGGGGAGCAAGCACTGGTTTCTATGCAGTTCACTTTGCAGAGATGAGGTTTCCTCTGAAACAGTTTAAAGCAAGCTTATCAGCAACCAAAATATAGGATCATCAAAGTTCAGTAAATGTTTGAAACAGAACAACTCACCCAATAAGGAGAACATCCTTGCTGCCTTTAGTTTATGAACATTAAAGCATTTGGATAGAAAATGTAGCCTTAAGCAATAAAATAAGCATAGATCATCCAAGGTAAATGTCCTGACTACAGAAAATTGTGCTAGAAAATAATACTAGTCTTTAAAAAATCCAGAGCTTAAAAGTCTTTGTGAATTCAGACAAATATCTTAGAAATATATGGCTCTTATTTTGCTTGTCCAAGAATATATACAGTAAAGATACTAGGGTATATTTGTTATTCATTAAAATATTTTTCCTGTAACATTCATCTCAGACAAATGATACAAGAAAATCGTCATCATCAGATGATTAAAAACAATTTTCCTTCTAGAGACACTAATTTGAAAGTTTTGGTGAAGTGGTAATATAGAGATTCAAGACAAAATTATTATGCTTAAACCAGATGAAACTGATTGGACTTGAGTACACTTGATACTGTGGGTCTGTGTAGGTGGGAGCTGAGGGTGCTCAGCACCTAAATGATGTTATTATCCTAGAGAGTTTGCATTCTAATCACCCAACTTTTAGCAGTCCTTGCTGGATATGGCCTTGAAGTACCAAGTAACCAAATTTACCTTGCAACTATGCAATTTTCTGTGCTTTCTTTCCATATATATATATATATATCTTGGAGAAATGTTAATGATAGTTCTGATTCACTCTCCTGGCATTTAACAGTTTAGCTACTGGCTAGTGGGAAGAAAAAGCTGTGGACTTAATGCACTTATAGTCTGAGCTTCATATTAAATGGTCAGCTAAAGATTTCTCTAAAGCCAGACAAGATAAAATTCTCCTTGATGAAGAGTAACATTTGCCAGAGCATGCTGAGGTGCTGAAATGGGTGTACTTGATTTGGCAGGGAGAACTTTCCCAGCTCTCAGAAACAATTTGAATAAGAGGGTTTTCAGTACCCAGCTAAGTAACACTGATGGGAACCAGCCTTGACAGCAGCAAAAAATAGCATTTGCTATTCCTGATAAACTCTGTGCTGTCTCCTGTCTTGGAACACTCAGAGGAGAAGAGCAGATGCATAGCCATGGATTCCTAACTTGGTCTCGAACTCTGAGTCAGTTATTTAAGCAACTTCTTCTCTTAGAGGCATAGTGGTATAAATCTTGTTGAATTCAGTAGGGCTTAAACACATTCCAAATTGTTTTCCCATATTAGGACTCTAGGTGATTTTATGAAGAAAAGAAAAAAATTAAATCCTCACAATCCATTGATATTGCTCCTCCTGCCCTGGATGGGACTGCAATGTAGAAAAGACAAAATCCAACTCAAGGTTCAGAAAAATAAATGTTATTTATAAAAATATATATACTTTCTACAAATCTAAGAATATTTTCTGAACACCTAATGCTCTGCTAACTTATTTTCTAATAATAATCATTAAGAGGAACAGATGGAGGTTTATTTCCAGTTTTTTACAGCATAAAGTATAAAGACATTTAATTTGCAGACCAATTTTCTTCCTAGCATGTTGACTGATACAAATTGTCAAGCTTTACTTCTTTCTCCTCCCTCTTCACCCACATGATGTGCTTTGAATGGGGCTGTTAGAAAAGTAGATGTTCCAGAGATATTGTATCATGTGAAATATAACTTATTGTCTGCAACAACTTTTGTGTCTGCTATGAGGTAACTTATGTGTAAATAGTAAGACTGTTAACTAATGTCACCTCTGTTCAAAGAAAAAATAGAACAGAAATGCTGCTCCCTTTCAAACAAATTTAGAGGAAGAGCTATTCCAAAACTACAAACACCATGAAAATCTCCAGGAATTGCAATTTTTATTTTGTAAAAAGTAATATACTAATATGTAATGAAAGTTCATTTGAATTCTGAGAAAAGTGCTCATATTTTATCCATCAAGTAGATGGCCTTTGTGTTATAATCCTCTAACTCATAAAAATGGATTGAATAATTCCAACAGTAGAGAGTTTGATGCACATGAAAATGGGCACAACAACTTAAACATATTATAGGACAAACGAAAAAAAGAAGTAAGTGCCAGAGGACATATAACTTTTAGCAGCAAGTGTAACTAATATTTTTTATGTGGATGAAAGAGGGCAGATCCAATGAAGTTTAAGGTGCAGGAGAGTACTCACTAAGATAAATTCTGGGTTGGAAGGCAACAAAAATGAGAAGACAGTAAATGAGCACATTAAAAGAGGGCAAAATTTTTAAAGGTAGCATAAAGTTTCCAGTATTTCCCTGAAGTTGGACAATCCAGAGAATATGTTATGGCTTACAGAGAGCTTGGAGAAAAAGCTATCATTTAACCTCCTAAAACAGACCTAATAATTCAAATAGACCCAAGGACTGAAATCAAGATATAAAACCCTAAGACATGCCTAAGCTGCATGAAACCCAGCAGCTGGTGAAGTCAAGTGTAAGGGACTTTGGTGAGGCAATTCCTATCTATTTTATATGCTATATGTGCATGCTGACCTAGATGTAAACAAAAACTTTAGAGCAAAATCACCATCCCTGATCAGCAAACTAGATTTGCTGGAAATTACATACTGCACCTGAAAATATTAACATTAAAGGACTGGGTTTTTTTCTTTTCCTTGAAATGAGAGATTGAAAAAAATGTTGTTTTAGAAATCAAAAAAGTGTTTGTTGATTCCTCAAAGTAGTGGGCCTGGGTTTTGGTTTTCGTATAGATCAACCCTGTATCTCAGTTCCACAGAAGATGTCCTAACTATAAAATTAACAAGACATCATCATTAAATAATTCCCTACCCAGTGGGCAGCAGAAAGCACAATAAGAGTGCACAGTTCTGTTACCTGCTAGTTACACTTCTGTGAATGATCATAAACCTGGATCCAAAAATTGCTTTTATTCTGTGACTTCTTGATACAAAAGATATAAATAACCATAATTCTATCTAACCCTCTGTAACTTAGTTTCCACATATAAAATGAAGATGATTAGAGCTTGCTAGTGTTCTGGAGTTGGTTGAAAATAAACTGTAAACTATAAATACTTGTCTAAATTAATACAGTTTCTTCATATTAAGCTACAACATTTACACTCAAAGCTGTCAAACCACATTTTCAGAGTGTTGAATAAACTATGCTCTTCATTGACTACTCTAAGAAATACATGCTAAGGGTCACAGGAAGGGCAGGGTAAACAAATAAGTACCTAAAAGGAAGAAATACATAGGTTTTACTATGAACTTCCTTATTCTAAGCATCTTGGAATGACAAATACAATGTCCCAAATCATCTGCAAAGACACATTCAGACCACAATCTTACCTGTCCTGTGATAATGCTGTTCACAAACCTTTCACAGTGATGGATGTAAGAAGTGTCAGGAACTCCTTTCCTCACAAGAGCATTATCAAATTTACCCCACATGCAGTATTTTGCTTTAATAGAACTATGAAAAAAGTTACAGTCTCTTGCTTTTTTAGGAGTTTGCACAACATTTTGCAGACAAATTCATGGCACAGTGACAAAACATGTAATAACCATTTTAAAATTGGCTCAACATATGGATATATAATTAACATGAGTTGTAGCAGAGTTGCTCACCGACTTAGGCTGAGGTGAAACTACTTAGCAGCATGAAAAACTGAATATATCATCCTGTCAGGGTGCAGAAGTGGTGAACAGAACTTTAGACACATGGCTCTATCTTGACTCTAGTGAAGACAGACTTTCTCTTCTCAAATATAAAGCATCCTGAGGACAGGCTTGTTTTACCTCACTTTCACCATGCAGAGGAGTGCCGAACATGCCTCAGCAAACCATTTCAAATATATCATATCTCCAGACACCACAGATGTTTCCACACCAGCTCATTTCCTCTGTGTCTCTCTGATGGGAAATTGTGGCTGTGTGTCATGGTGCCTTAGAAATCACCTATCACTATGGGAACAATTTCTTCTCAGCTTTTAGAGGGAAATCTCTCAAGTATTTAGGATAAAATGGATATTTACAGAGACAAAGATGCTGTAAGAAATTCAGAAATTGTCTGTGATTTAAGCACATTTGTGTAAAGTGAAGAAAGTGCATGAAAGTACTAATTGATATACCATCTCACTACTGCAAAGGAATATGTGGTTTGTATAATCATAGAATCATAGAATTATAACATCATGAAGGTTGGAAAAGACCTCCAAGATCTTTGAGTCCCATCTTTGACCAACCACCACCTTGTCAACTAGACCATGGCACTAAGTGCCTAATCAATCATTTCTTGAGCATCTCCAGGGATGGTGATCCCACCACTTCCCTGGGCAGTGCTGCTCCAATGCTTAATAACTTTCTCAGTGAAGAAAGTCCTCCTGATGTCCAGCCTGGTCAGCTGGTGCAGCTTGAGACTGTGTCTTCTTGTCTGGTCACTAGTTACCTCTGAGAAGAGCCCAGCCCTCACCTGGCTACACCCTCCTTTCACAGTATTATAGAGAGTGAGAAGGTTCTCCCTGAGCATCTTTTTCTCCAGGCTGAAAATTCCCAGCTACCTCATCCGCTCCTCATTGGACTTGTGCTCCAGACTCTTCCCCAGGTCTGTTGCCCTTCTCTGGACACATGCCAGCGCCTCCATATCCTTCCTGAATTGAGGTTCCCAGAACTGAGCACAGGATTTGAGCTGTGGCCTCACCTATGCCCAGCACAGGGGACAATCACTGGCCTGGTCCTGCTGCCACACCATTGCTGATACAGGCCAGGTGTCACTGGCTTCTTAGCCACCTGGGCACAGCTAGTTCATGTTCAGCCACAGCTGACCAGCACCCCCAGGTCCTTTCCCATTTGGCCTCTTTCCAGCCAAAACAGAGCCCCTTAACCGGGGACGAACTGTAGTCACCTGAGAAAACAATTGCATTGAAATTAGTTAGAAACACAGAAGACAGTTCTCTATTTCTCGAAGAAATATATATCAGCTATAATCTACAAAAAGGATCCCTTGACTTCACTCTCCTTTGGTCCAGCTAAGTCTTATTTTAACTTGTATGGATTCATAAGAGAAATGAGATAGGAAGACCAATCTATTTTATGATTTCTTCAGACATCACACTGTATCCTCAGCTGCAAGAGGAAAGTTTTTTGCCATAAATCTGTCTTAATTTCTCTACAGAGATCATCTATAGATTAGAAGTTTCTCTGATCTTCAAAGGCAGGCAACTTCATCCCACATTGTGTGGACTCCTGACTGTCAGGTTGATGAGCAAATTAATTGGTTTGGGTTTTTTTTTAAATTAAAAAGATAAACAGACCAACACAACAACAATAAGAACAAAACAAACAAACAAACCACCTCACCAAAAAAAAACCCAAAAAATAAACCAGAATGAAGGTAGAACGACTGGTGAGGAAATACCCACTCTTCTAATTCTAGGGACAAGCACGCATAGCCCTTTAACATTTCCAGTGATGCAAAAAACTTGAAAAAGAGCAAGTTTTAAGTGCTCTGCTAATATTTCCCTTTTAATAAACAGATTGGGGGCATAATTGTTACTATCTGATCTGTATGTCTGTCAATATTCCACTCATTTTTTATCAGCAAATTGTTAGTTAACATCTCAAAACAAATAAAAGATGTGCAAGGGAAACTATACCTGGGGAGGGGGATAATTATTCTTTCATGCAGCTTCAGAATTAACAAGGTAGTCATAAATCATAAATTGATATCATGAATTAATGAAAGTAGAAATATGGCCAAGAATGTAGAGGGCACAAAAAACAATTGCTGTAGCTGGAAACATGCTGTTCTGTCATGAAAGTTATTACAGTATTTGCCTTTTTCCAGCCCCTTAAAATACCTTTTTTATCTGATTCACCCTCAGAAGATGGCATTCAAAAAAATTCAGCCAGGGGCTGTGCAAAATTCTGTTAAAATACTTGGCTGATATAAAGATTAAGAAAGCAAAATTCTAGTGTGGACTCAAAATCTTTAATGTCAGGAGTTATATGTAAATGCTCAATTTTTTTAGGAATAAAATCTGGATTAAAGTATGTTTGACTCTAGACAAAACTCCTGGAGCAAGAATCCTAGATCTTTAATAAGCCAGACTTATACTTGCAAATGTTATTTATAAAATACTTAACTCTTATTTACATAGTACATGCATGTCCCAGGAGATGTAATTAATGATAAATCCAAATTTCACTATTTGGATGCTTCAGTTTTGTACCTTTACCCTCTTCTTATCATCTTCCTCAAACATGCTTTGAAATAAATAAATAGGGGTCAAGCTGTAATTTCTGAGTAAAAATTTAAATGAAGCTGTGAAGCTGCAAGTCAGGATGAATATGTAAATTGCATTTCCAGTGTCCCCTCAACAAAGATGTAAAGATAGAGATACAATATTTTTCATTAATCAAAAGTTTTATATCTTTTCAAATGTTTGGGCTTATTAAAGTCATTTACAACAAGCTAAACACATACCATTGATAACTGCAAATATTTTTTCATCAATTCCATAGATCAAAGATGTTGCTAAGTCTAATTGGATGAAGTCATATCAGCTTTGATAGTTGTGGCCCAATAAATATGATTGCATTTGCTCTCCTGGGGTCAGGTGTGGGGTTGTTTCAGGTACCAGGGGGTGGCTGGGCAACCTACGGCCACAGCAAGGCTGAGCTGGATTTACCAGGGTACCCAAATTAGGGACGGTCTCTAACAGTGATGCACAGTGAAATGGAACTTTGCTTCTGAAACTGTAAGATGTGAAATCTCATTTGTTCAGCATTGTCAGACATAGGATTTAAGTGCCTGATATTTTCTAGTCTTCTACAGGATGGGACCTGGACTAGCTCAAGAAGTGGCCCATGGGAATCTCATGAGGTTTAACAAGACCAAATCCAAGGTGCTGCACCTGGGTCAGGGCAACTCCCCGTATTAATCCAGGCTGGGGATGAACAGATCCAGAGAAGCCCTGCAAGAAGGACTTGGGGATGCTGGTGGGTGAGAGGCTTGACATGCCCTGGCCATGTGCACTAAGAGCCCAGAAACCCGTCATGTGCTGGGCTGCATCCAAAGCCCCACAGACAGCAGGGGAGGGAGGAGATTCTGCCCCTCTGCTCTGCTCTGCTCTGCTCTGCCCTGCTCTGCTGAGACCCCTCCTGCAGTGCTGCATCAGCTCTGGGCTCCCAGCACAGCAAGGACAGGGAGCTGCTGCAGCCAGGCCAGAGCAAGTCACAAAGTAGATCAGAGGGATGGAGCAGCTCTGCTGGGAGGAATGGTTGAGAGTCGGGGCTGTTCAGCCTGGAAAAGGGAAGGTTTTGAGGTGGCCTGATTGCAACCTTCCAGTACATGAAGAGCGCCCACAATTTACATGGAGTAACAGGACAATGGGGAATGGCTTCAAACTGAAAGAGAGCAGGTTTAGATAAGACATTAGAAAAACAATCTTCCCTGTGTGGGTGATGAGGCACTGGCAGAGGTTGCCCAGAGAAGCTGTAGATGCCTCATCCCTGGAAGAGTTCAAGGCCAGGTAAGATGGGACTCTGAGCAACCTGGTCTAGCGGAAGATGCCCTCTGACAATGACAGGGGGGTTGGAATATGATGATTCTCGAGGTCCTTGCCAATCCAGGCCCTCCTGTGATTCTATGATAGTAGTTTTTAAAATCTATTTTTTCAGAATATCTGTCAGTTTAAATTCCCATAGCGATTAGTGAAACAGTGTTAAATCCCTGTCTTACCATGCTTTTTAAGGGCTTTGATCTACTGCTTTTACATAACACATTAAGCATAAATAAGCTCCCACTTAATGTATACTAACAATACTATTTCACTGAAAATTCCTCACGATATTCTCTACCTTTGACACCATCAATCCATCAAATCAGTTATGTTGGGTAATGTTTACATTATATTGTCTAAATTGGTTTACTGTGAAATATGTTTTAATTAATTTCTTTCTCACTCTCACCTTTATTTCTTTGTATTTCTCAATTTTCTTAAAAATTTGTAACCTAAAGCTGACAAGTTTAACTTGATTTATAAAACAGTCAAACCAAATTGCCACATTCTCATAGACTTTGTCACTGTTTTGCTGGTCTTTTTTTCACAACACCCATTTACTAGTTATGAATGTCAATAGGATAAAGTAGTAATTAGATCTCTAAAGTGTATACTAATATAAAGCTTATTTTTCAGCAGAAAGCTACCTTTATCTGTGAAAATACTTCAGGGTAACTATCATCCTACATGTCACATGAATATATATTTGTTTATTAAAACTATCATATTAATTACATCAGTTAAAATGCTGTTAGAATCGGAGATAATACAAAAAAATATTAAGCTTACTTGAAATTTACACCAATCAACATGTTTGCTGATACATAATGTGTCAGACAGACAACTTTTCCTAATACTTTTCTAAATCAAGAAGCTAAACTTATGGTTCGAAATCTAATTTCTGTGTATTTTTTTTTACTGTTTGCAATACTTCCACTTGCTATTAAGTCAGACAAAGCCCTGCATGTTTTTATCTTAAAATATGGATACAAAATAGACAAGAATTCGGGAAATAAAACAACAACTTTTCTAATTTTGGTGCATTTGTTCTGCTCTTGCAGATCTGCACAGACAGACGGACACACAGACTCATATCTTTCTCCTGCACTCCTGTAGTATGGGATTCTTTGGCGCTGATGCACTGTGAAATTTGCTCCTAGAAGACACTATTAGCATGTGAGTAAAATACACCATCTCAAAAGAAGTTCTAGGTACAAAATCACAGTCCAATCTCCCTAGAATACTTGAGAATTACTCTCATGAGGTGATCTTTTTGGGAGATACGTAGAGAAAGTGACTTGTGCAGCAGGTGCTCATCTACACTTTCTTCCTGAATTTGGCCACCTCATCTTCACCACTCATAATATTCATCAGGAGGTCTCCTGGCCAAGTGAATGACTTGTTCTCCCCAGAGAACAGTTAGGGTGCTGAGGAAATAAGATAGTCTTTTAGTCAAAGGAATGGCAGTGTTAGAGGAATCAAACTGGCACAAAGCAAAGTGCTTTACAGTGAAAAGAACACAAAAGTTGAGTTTTACAAATTTCCTCAAGTAAGAAACTATTCCATAAAATTCTTCTTCTCTAAAAGAGCAAAGCAAGAGGCTTCTATCTCCTAACATTGCTATTCAGAGTCACAGGGTGATTCAGTTGGAACAGATCCACAAAGACCATTTAGTTCCAACTCTCCTACCATGGATGGGGACAACTTTAACTTCATCAAGTTGTTCAAAGGTCCATCCAGCCTGGCCTTGAACACTTCCTGGGATGGAGCATCCACAACTTCTCTGGGCAACCTGTTCCTACCCTCACCCTAAAAAATTTCTTCCTAATGTTCAATCTTAACTTACCCTCTTACAAGTTTGAAAATATTGACTGTTACCACTACAGTTCTGGTAAAAATTCTATTTCTATCTTTCTTATAATTCCTGCTTTAGATAGAGAAAGGCCACCATAAGGTCTCCCCAAAGCCTTTTCTTCTCCAGTCTAAATAACTCCAACTCTTCCAGCATTTCTTTGCAGGGGTTATGTTCCCATACTCTCACCTTTTTATGTCCATCTTCTCAACCCACTGTAATATGTCCAGGTCTTCCTTCTTGTGCTGGGAATCCAGAGCTAGACTCAAGATGGGGTTTTATGAGAGCAGAGAGGGAGAATCACCTTCCTTGACCTGCTGGCCAAATTTCTTTTTATGCAGGCCGAGATACAGTTGACTTTCTGAGATGCAAGTGCACATTGCCAGCTCCTGTTCAGTTTTTTAACCACAAGAAATGCCAAGTCCTTCTTTGCAGGGCTTTTCTCAATACATTCATCACATAGCCTATATTAATACTGGGTATTGCTCTGATCCTGGTGCAGCACCTTGCACTTTTCGTGGTTAAACTTCATGAGTTTTGCACAGGCCCATTCCTCAAGCCTGTCCAGGTCCCTCTGGATACCATCCCTTCCCTCCAGCCTGTCAATCACACCACAGAGCTCCAGGTCAAACTTGATCAAACTTGCTGAGGGTGCCTCGATCCCACTATATCACCACTGAAAATATTTACTAGTATTGGTCCTAGTATGGGCCCTTGAGGGATTCCCCTTGTTACTGTTTTCCACTTAGATATTGGGCTAATGCCACAGCCTGGATGTGGCAATCCAGCCAATTCCTAATCCATCTAATAGCTCATCTTTCAAACCTATATCTTTCCAATGTAGTATCAAGAATGGTCTGTGGGGCTGTATCTAAGGCCATACAGAAGTCAGGATAGTCGACATCTACAGCTCTTGTCTTGTCCTCTCCATTCTAGAGGGCCAGTAGATGAGTTAGGTACAATTTGACCTTGGTGAAAACATGTTAGCTGAGTCTAATCATCTCCCTGTCTTCTATATGCTTGGACACGTGTTCCAGGAGGATCTGTTCCATGATCTTAAAGGCACTGAAGTGAGGCTGGCTGGTCAGTAATGCATAGGCTAGGATTAATACCAACACCTGCAAACCCTTATATTTCAACAGAAGAGAACTTTGTGGGACTACAATGAAGATTTGAAGTGAAGGATCTCCTCCGAGTCATTGCAAATCACAAGGCCGGCAGAGCCTTTACAAGCTCAGCCACTCTTTCCATGTCTGTACTGTCCTGATTAACAAGAATATCTGTCTCTGACAACATAAAGGCTTCTTCTAAGTCTGCTGGTTTTTGTACCTCTACCAATCCGTCATTATTGCCCTTAGTATTTGGTGGAAAGGTTAAATGCCTGTCTTCTCATCCAAACCCCAGGATCATTCTGGAAGAAAGGGACTGACAAATAGCTCTTCATTTTTTATTTTATATCCTAAAAGGCTATCTTGTTTATATTATCATGTTTTCCTTCTTTTCTGTTGGCTAGACAAACTGAATGAAAGGCAGTTGTTTGCAATGAGAAAATTACTCAGAAGCCGCAACTGTGTGCTTTGTAGATACTACATTGTAGTGCAAAATGTATACATACAAGATACAACACACATCTTGAAGAAAAATAAAAGCTCACAAAGGCAATCATTGAGGTGTATCAATTCTAATGCCAGGCAGGTTAGGTAATTTCAGTGAAATATGATAACTGACCTAGATTTAAAAGGTACTGCTGAAGTATTTTAATCCTACAGCCTTTAGTTAGAGTGCTGGTTGTTCAATAGCTCATGTTCTTTGGCTCTAAAAGAATGGCAACAAGAAAATGAGTCAGGGTTTTCTCTTTTTTTTGACACAGGTAATGGATTACTGCAACTTGGAAAGACACTTCAGGACTAGACAGTCCACCTATACCTAGGCAATTTTAGAGAAATAAAAAATTCTGAATTTGCTGTTCTAGCAGCAAATAAAACATTTTAACTTGAACTATTTCTGTAATCAATATCTAATCTGCACTCACAGCATTTCTATTTTAGTTAGAAACTAAAGAGGTGAAAAGGTGGCGTGTTTTGTAGCCAGAGAAGGAGCTTCAGCTTCGTTACTTTGTGTCTGATTTGCCATCAAAATAAATTCCACTTTCATGTTTCTAATATTGACAAAATAAGGCAATCCATCATTTCTCTGAGTTACTTTTTGCTTTCTTAGCACCAGTCTTTTTGTCAGGCAATTTTTTTTTTTTTAAATTTCAACTGACCCCACTGACCATGCCCTAGAGTGAATCCTTCTTTCAATGACTTTTTTGTCATGGTTTGTCTCAGATATTCAGAAACATTTGCCTGTCTCAGCCATGCTTTATTCTCTCTATTGCCACATAAACTCATATAAGTGACACATGACATATGTAATACGAAAACTGGTATAGAAAGACCTATCCATACTGCTGCATTAAAGCACAGTAAACTGCAGATAGTTAACACTAGTTAAAATTATAAAGCCCTTTATAAATGTTGTAGTTTGTCTATGGAGGTAGAATGCTTTCCACTGAGCACATTTTTTCTTTCTGTTTTAAAAGACCTGAATTAGGTGAAAAAGGCAAAGAGGCATTGTTTTATAAGCAAAATAATTGCAAACTTAACCTTGTCATTAGAAACTAGTATTTCAGGGCTTACTTATAGTGCTTGTGTAGTGTATTGGTATTTGAGGCAGTTTTGTACTTTAGAGTCTGCATACAGAAATTGAGACCATAAAAACTCATCTCTAAAGGCCTGAGAATAATTATTTTTATTTATACATTTATGCATTTTTTACAGAATAAAATAATTTTTCTTTATTTTATATGACCAAGAAACTGCTATTACTATATTGTTCAAATAAAAGGTACACATACACCCAATAGAAAGTTTCCTTGCAGGTAAATATCCTGGAAAATGTCTTTCTCATGTTCAGGTGGAACAGCCCATTTACAAATGAGGAACTGAAGTTTATAGCTTCTTACAGCACTAAGTGTGTCTTAAGGAAACTGAAAAATGCACAATATGCATTACTCTTACCTAATTATAATTTAAGCTTTTGTCTGTTGTCTCATCTGAGAGCTATTAGTGTAATTTAAAGCTATTATTCAAGGACTGCATTTTGGGATTAACTACAAGAAAGGTTCTCTAAAGCAAAGATGCTGAAAAGAGAATTCAACCCCAGTGTGAGACCCTGCAAAATCAAGAGAACAATTCACAATGTAATATAAAGATGTACCAAAACAGAGTACATATATATATATAACTCTTACAATAGAATAGTAATGCCAACATGCAGAAATACCTACATTTTGTAAGTTATTTTTTACAATAGAAAATATTTTTTGAGGGAATGCTTAGACCCGAAGTTTCCCATCTGTGTTTTGGAATATTCCATGTCTGTTCATGGATAAAGATTGTTGTTGACACCATTAGGTTATTTTTAATATTATTTAGACACTACAGTAGAGTTGCTGAATCTGTACAAGTTTTGAACAAAGCAAAACACGCTTCTTGTTATTAGGATTGTGGATTTTAAACACAAAGACTTTACTTTCCCTTGGATTTGCAGAGATAGTTTTACAATGACAGAGATTACCTCTGGTAGCCATTTCTATACCAGTAATTGGCAAACATTTCTGATGGGTTCCGTCTTTAAAAAGTATTTTCAGATTTTAAACATCAGTATTAAGAATATTGAATTTTACATTTAAAAAAGAAAGATAAATATTCTGTGCAACATTCAGGCATATACAAAATTTAAAACACATGGATTTTTCAAAGATGACAATTAGTTTTGGAATATTTTTCTGGGTTTTATATTTCCTGATATTAATATTTGCCATCCTCATTATATTATTTTTTTTAAAAAATGTTAATTTGTGTAGACCATGGTGTAGAGTTTCCTGGAGCAGAGCTGATTGATTGCATTTTTTAAAACAGTCTTAGTGGTTATATATAACAAATTCAGAGGTCAAGGTAAGATTAGAATCTCAGATGCAACCTCAAGAAGACTAACCAATATTAGAAAATAACACATTTTATTATCTTGCTGATATTAATATCAATAATAATATAGCTTAGGATGAGATAATATCTGAGCATTTTATACACTTGGAACCATCTATGGAAAAGAATTTCCAGCAGAACAGCAACTTAGTCTAATAGCATTATGGAATCTGTATATAGCTTGAATTTGTCTAAGCTGCAATCTTATTATATAGTCACTGAACAAGTTATTATATAATCTATTATTATAATTATTTTGTCCTATGAAGACATCTGAAAATCATTAATAAGACTGGAAAATTATACTTTAAAAACTCATGTATGGTAGATCAAAAGAAGGAAATTCTTCTTTTTAAATCCATATACAATAATTCTGCTTTTACTCCTTTATTACAGGGAAAGTTGTAATCCTGTAAGCAGGGTACTGGAAAATATTTCTAACAAAGCCACTTCTATCAGTTTCTAAACAAAATGCCTGTTGCAAATTGGTTCATATTTGATGTTTTTGATAAAGAACTGTCAATCTCATAAGTTTTGTTGCTGCAAATCCCAATGAATATTTATTAAGCTGATATTAAAATGGATTTGAGACATTTTAGCTTCAGTCTTCATCCTAGCTGTGATACATTCATATTGATTTCCAAGTATCTATTCCTACTGCTGAGGAAACCTACAGGATTCAATTTGAATCAACAATAGGAAATAAAATCTTCTTTTTTACCCTCATACTATTCACTGCTTGTTCTTTTATGCCACTTGAGTTCTTTCCCCATGATCAGTGAAATCTTTCCAGAACTTTGTGAAATCATTTTTTTCCCACAACTATATGTAATTTCCCTATAAAATCAACCTCATTCATACAGCCAGCTTTTTAATATGTACACTTGGCTATTAAACTCATTTTAGATCCTTTCAGAAGACAAGATGAAAACTTCAAGATTGCTTTACCAATAAAATTTTCATTTGTGACTTTTTTTCCCCGAGAAAATTTGCATTTCAGAAAAAAAAGCTTCACAAAATTTACTTCCATCAGTCTATATCAGGATGTAGTCTTAATATTTTCAATTTTTAATTATCGTTGCTAACCATTAGAGTATATCAAAGTCTTTCAACTATATCTTACTCCTCTCCCTGGATTAAGTGCGTGGAATATGATCAAGGATTGAAATATGCAAAAGCATATAACAAGAAAAATAATACTAAAAAAGTCCTGCCAAATAGTGCTGTGGTAGGTGGCACTGAAATGCCCCAGATTTCTATTGACTGAGGTTTTCTTGCTCTGGGGAGGCAGAGGAATCTCTAAAACCCCACAAAAACGAGATTCCCCCGTGTGCCTACCACGCTACCGTG